>JAMPIV010019600.1:152500-698525 GCA_024509875.1 Oreohelix idahoensis | reverse complement strand
CCATACAACACATCTTACCAAGTTGTTTCACATAGGATAAGTTCCCCCAGACTACATATTCTGAAATATGTTCATTAGCTTTCTGCCATAGAATAGGATAGGTGATATGTTCCACTGATCTCAACACTTGATCCGCCCTTCATAATCCTTGCTGGAGTTTATGTATTTTGTTTGTCTCTAGACCCTGAACTGGGGCGGGGGGTCTAGAGCGAATCCTTACTTGTTGTAAGGGATAGATTTTGATATGGCAGTATCAAATCACTCGAAACATTAAACAAATATTAAAATATACAAAGAAATACTTTCAGTCTTACCAGAATTATGAATATAGAACACAGTTATCTGCTAGCAAAACTCAGCTGAGCTGCTGGCTTTAGTATGGCGTCCCTCTAAATATTTCAATTAGCTTCTGGGAAATACACCACTGAATTATTTACTGTGTCTACTACTGGACAACTTATGATGAATGGCAAAAATGCGCGTCTGAGCGCCGATAATATATTCATCTATGGCCAATCACCGCCTTTTTTCCTTTTCAAATTCAAACCTCCTACCAAAAGTCATTTCAGTCATACCTCAGTCAAGTATGTATTATTGTCTGTTGGTCCGTCTGTCTCTACTTGCGTTTCACAAAAAAAAAAACACTTGTTTTTTGAACCAACTCTGCCTTCCCCTACACAATTTTGCCTTTAAAGTTATTTTTAGCCACAATTCTCCACCCCATCCCCTCTCTTTCATTCCAACTAGATTTTAGCACTTGAGTCTCAAGGCTGCAGTTTTTTGAAAATTAGGGACATTTTTTGTTTCAATGCAGTCGCTCGCTGATATGAACAACACAGTCTTTTGTCAATATCTTTCTTATTATCTATCCGTCTGTATAAATGAAAGCATATTATTTCACTGCTCAAGATGGGCCATCCGGCCAGCTAGGTTTTATATTCCTAACATTATTATTAAGAAAAAGTTACTTTTCAAGGTTAGTTGGTTTTTTGAAATATTTTCGAGCATCTTCTGTAATGCGTTCGTCGCTGAATTCAAATAAACGGACTAAGTTATCGCAAAAGAGTCCAAGAAATGACTGTTGCGTATAATAGCTAAGGTCCCTTTTGTCGATTTCTTTACCTTGTGTCAACTTGGGGGCGTGAATTTTTTTCCTTGCCCCACCAATTGCGTCTTTTTAGCCTTGCTAGTTTTAAGCACGTGTTCAGTCATATTTTTTCCTTTTGATCTCCGTTCTCATCCCGTTCCAAGGGTAAACGTTTTGCCTTCACGTCTAGCAAGTTAATTTCCATGGCGGGAGTGACCTGCGGCGTGGGCGATCATGTATTCTAGTAGCTTACGCATTAGTTTTTATCCCTACATTTTATCTTTGGAGATATTTTAACGTTGTATCACGGTTAATTTTATCACACATCTCCCCACTTGAAAACATGCCTACGGCAAGTTCCAAAACCAGTGATACACATAGATAAAATCTCTCCTCACGCCTGCCACTACTCTAATTTTGATCACAGGGGTGCCTACTGAGGAAATCTGCACCGACATTCAATTTGCCTGGGATATATTGGATACTAAACTGATAAGGTTGAAGCAATAAAGACCACCTCAGCAATCTTGCGTTTTCATGCTTAGCCTGAGATAAGAATACGAGAGGCTGATGATCCGTCTCGACCACAAAAGTCCTACCATACAGATAGATTTGAAACTTTATTGCCCAGATTAACGCTAAACATTCTTTTCGCTTGTGGAATATCCTTGTTCCGCCTTATTCAATTTTCGGCTTGCATAAGCGACTGGTTTCAGTTCCCCCTCAGGTGAAGATGATCTTTGCAACAAAGCCGCCCCGAGTCCTACATTACTTGCATCGGTTCTTAAGACAAAGTCCTTTGTCAAATCAGGCAGTTTGAGAATAAGCTTGCTAGTGAGTTTTTCCTTTAAGTCTTGGAATGCTAATTCACTTTGCGCAGTCCAAATAATTTTATCTGGAAGTCCCTTGCGAGTCAGATCAGTCAGAGGAGCACAAATAGAGTTAAAATCTTTGATGTATTTTTGATAAAATCCGCATAACGACACGAATGATCGCACGTCCTTTTTTGTTTGTGGTCTAGGTGCTCTCTGCAGTTTTTCCAAGTTCTTGGGGTCAGGGGTCATGTTACCCTGATATACAGTGTGTCCCAAGAATTCCAACTCTTTGCATCCAATACAACATTTGGTTGGCCTAGCAGTTAAGTTCGCCTCCCTAAGCCTATTAAATAACATTTTTAGAGCTTCAATGTGGTCTTCAAATGTCTCTGTGGCGACGAGAATATCATCCATGAAATTCGTGATACATGGGTTATTCAGGGGATCCAACAATTTGCGCATCATCCTTGAAAATACACTCGGAGCATTTTTCAGTCCGAATGGTAGCATGTTGAATTCATAATGTCCATCCGAAGTGCTAAAAGCCAAATAAGGTCTCACTTCAGGCTTCACTGGGATCTGGTAATAGCCTTTACTAAGATCCACCTTTGAAAAGTATTTTTGCCTTGTTCAATCTGGCAAATAACTGTTTTGTGTCTGGTAATGGATCCACTTGTCCTTCTGTGACAGCATTCAGTTTCCTGTAATCTATGCACAGTCTGTGTTCCCCAGACGGTTTTCTCAACAAAACGACACTAGAGCTAAAAGATGATTCACTGTGTGAAATAATCCCCTCCTTCAACAAATAATCTATTTCTTCCTTCAATGCCTTCTCCTTCGCGAACGGAATAGAATAGGCTCTCATACAGATTGGGTTTGAGTCTACCAGTTTCATGTCATACTGTAGTAAATTTGTATGGCCTGGTTTATCTGTTAATACATCTGTATGTTCCTCCAGAACCTGTTGAACTCTCTCCCTCTGGTTTTTAGTCAGGTGCTTACTGACTTTTACCTGTGCTGCTGTTTCACAAGGATGTAATGGGTATTCATGTGAGGTGAGTGGTTCCTTTTGCATTTGAGTTGCGATAGCCAAGGTCAGTAAGGGGGTGCTTTCCTGGAGTGGTCTGTCCAGATACTTCTTTAACAGGTTTACATGATAAACTTTCTCCTTCCCCTTTTTGTCAATTTTATAGTTTGTTCTAGACACCTTCTCTAGAACCGTATATGGACCTTGCCATCCAATTTGTAATTTATTCTGGCTACCGGGTAGTAGAAGCAGCACATTCTCTCCCACAGCTAGTTCTCTGTCCTTTGCCTTCCTATTAAAATATGCTGCATGTTTCTTCCTGGCTTGTTTCAAATTATCATTTGCCAGTTTCCATCCAGCTTTCAAACGAGTGGTCAGTTCGTTCACGTATTGATAAGATGAGGTAACAGTCTCTTCCGCCTTCTCATCTGTCCAGGTCCTTAATAGTGCTTCTAGTGGACCTTTTATTGGCCTCCCAAATAGCAGAGTTGCGGGAGCCATCCCGGTTGAACTATGTGGTACCTCCCGATACGCAAACAATGCGGCGGGCAGGAATTGATCCCACAGATCCGGTTTTTCGTGTGCCAGCTTTCTCAGGATAGAAATGAGAGTC
This sequence comes from Oreohelix idahoensis, assembly GCA_024509875.1. NCBI lineage: Eukaryota > Metazoa > Mollusca > Gastropoda > Stylommatophora > Oreohelicidae > Oreohelix > Oreohelix idahoensis. Next base: position 694,983 of record JAMPIV010019600.1, on the reverse strand, counting down.
CCATTGAACCTCTCTACCTGGCCGTTCCCTTGCGGATGGTACGGACTACAATGAAAGTGTCTGGCTTGAAATAGCTTAAAAACTTCTTCCGTTAGTTTCCCCTTGAACTGAGAGCCATTATCCGTCAAGATTTGATGCGGGAATCCTAATCGGGTGAATATTGTAAGTAGTGCCTCTGCTACATGTTTTGAATCAATTGATGGCAGGGCTACCGCCTCTCCCCACATAGAACAAGTGTCCACCAGAGTAAGGATGTAACTGTTCCTCCTCTTGGTCCGAGTGAGAGGTCCCACAATATCCACTGCAACCCTCTCAAAAGGTGTTCCCACTATGGGCATTTCCCCTAGAGTTGCAGGAGCAGTCCAATGCTTTGGAGCTACCCTTTGACATTCTGGGCAGGATTTGACATATCTTTTTATATCCTCCGTTATCCCTGGCCAGAAGTAATGACAAGCTATACGCTGTCCTGTGGCGCTGATCCCCATGTGACCACTGAAGGGAATCGCATGCCCGAGTTCCATCACTTTATCCCTATATGAAGTGGGAAGAACCAGCTGGTTGTGACCATTTGTTCCAGTTCCGGCCTTTCTGTATAATAGTTTGTTCTTCATAAAATATTCCCCCTTGCTCGGAGGTGTGTGGCATTTGGGCAATTTTTTAAAACCTGGCTTGAGTGTCCTATCCTCAGCCTGCGCCTTCCTCATCTCCTCTGGATGAGCATTTATAGGTTCACCTTCTTCCTCCTTCTTCTGTGACCTGGTCTGCACTGTCGCCATGATCACAGGTCTCTCGGGATTCCCCAAGAAGACGTATCTACACCCCAATATCAGAGGGTAGATTGGTTCATCTATCACTGCTGCTCTGATTTCTCCTTCCACATAGCGAGTTTTCACCGTTATCCTTGCGATGGGAAGTGTCATGAGTGGTATGTCCTTAGTTGCCCCTTGTATTTCCACTGTTTCTGTGGTATACTGACTTGGATCCACTAGGCTAGACTTCACAACTGAATCATAATCCAAACCTGTATCATAAAGGCACCTTATGGTGACCCCATTACAAATAACATTCTCACAAACTGGGGGGTGATAAGGTTCCTGCTGTCCATTAGGATTAACCTTTAATCTTTGAGTCCCCGACTTCATTGCAGCAATGTTTGAAGGTTTCCTTCTACAAAATTCGGTGTTATGGTTATCTTTCTTGCACCATTTACACCATCTTTTTCCTTGGTTAAACGGTTTTCTTTCATTGGATTTTTGGTCATTGAACTGTGAGTTTCTGTCTCGGTAGTCATTTCTTGGCCGTTCAAAGTTTGTCCTACCTTTATTTCCCTGTTCTCTATTATCAAATTTATTAAATTGCTGTGGAGCTTTAAAATTGTCTATGTGCTTCTTTTTAGCACCACTTACCTCTGCCTGGGCTGCCTGATACCTCTCAGCGACATTTAAAACCTCCCCCAACTTCTCTGCACCTTGTTCCATGAGAAATTTTCTCATGTCTGGAGCCATGGACTCTCTCAATTGCTCTATCATGATCATCTCCTTAAGATCTTGGGTCTTCCCCAGAGCAGTCCATTTCTCCAAATAGGTTTCCAGTCTGGCAGAGAATTGGTGGTATGTCTCCCCAGACAACAGTTTGGCATTTCTAAATTTCTTACGATAAAATTCACCATTTTTCTCGTACCTCAATAACAAAGCCTGCTTTAACATGTCATAATTGTCTTGGTCTTCTCTGTTCATTTTTGCGAAGACTTCATAAGAAGTACCTCTCAGTCCCTGTGATAGCTTTAAACTCCACCTCTCTCTCTCTCTAACCCATATGTAGTAGCTAATAACTCAAAACGTCCTAGGTACCCCTCTATGTCATCGTCTTTTTCAACAAAATGGTCTAAATGAAACCCCATAGCTGATGTTGAGGCTCCCAGACTGGGCGTAGCATCTGAGGCAAAAGGGCTGGCACCATTTTCAGGAGCCTGGCCTTGTAGCTCCAGCTCCCTTAGTCGTAATTCGTGCTCCCTTTGCAACCGATTATCTTCTGCCTCCCTTTCGGCCTTTTTATCTGCTGCCTCCATTCCGGCCTTTTTATCTTCTGCCTCCCTTTCGGCCTTTTTATCTGCTGCCTCCCTTTCGGCCTTTTTATCTGCTGCCTCCCTTTTGGCAGTCAATCTTTTTTCTTCTGCTTCCCTTTGCTGTCGTTTTTCTTCTTCCTCAATCTGCAGCCTCTTAATTTCTCTATCAGCCTCAATTTGTACCCTCTTCTCTTCAGCCAACCTTCCAGACTCTAATTTTCTTTCAGCCTCTTTTTCTAATCTTCTTTCTTCCCGTTCAATATACTTATCACATTCAGCCGTTACATATTGAATTAAAACCTGACCATCCATTCCCATATCCTTTGCCGTTAGCACAGCAGCTGATCTGAATTTGGCTAGCTCCGCCATACTTTTTAAACAAATCTAGCAATGAGCAAGATAAAATTTCCAACCACTAAAGTAATTCTAATTACTATAGTCTAAAATAATTCTAATTAATTAATTAATCAATTAACTACCACTGGCTGTGAAGATTCACCAACTTTTATTTTCACTTTTAATTTTAAGGGACACTTTTAATTTTTATAATGTGTTCCCCTAATTTAATTCTCCCCCCAGGAGATCCTAATATTATTGATAGGCTAATTATCCCGGGACAAGAGACCCCAATATATGTAGTGGATTTGATGGTATTGTATGATTGTGATATTACTTAGTGTGATGCATGAGGTCAGCTGTGAAGGCTCCTGAGATAAATGTAGCTGTGAATTTACAGAAGGCCCTTCTTGCTACCACTACGACCTCACACCTATCTTTTTTTTACTAATGAATGTGGCTACGTTAAAATTCTAGGGTACTGATATGTAATGTGTTGTGGTAGTTTACATACACACACACAGATATTTAACAAGTCTAATAATATTAATAAAATGTTATAACACACTGAACTAACTCGAGCTGTGTAAAATTTTTGATAATAAATTTTCTTTAAGTTTATTTGTTCTGAACCAAGGTTTTATTTTGGTCAGAACATATGAAAGGTTTTGCAATTATGAATGAAATGCATGAATATATGGCATAATAAATGAAAGGTGTGTACATGTGTATTTTACAAGACTAGTTAATATTACTACTGTTTATAGTTGTAATTTATCTGGGAGAACGATTAATGGATGTGCTGTTGGGGTGGCCTCATCACTCCCTGTCTATGGCGACTATACATTGTCCATTTATTGATGGGCATATAATTGGTGTGTTAGAAAATAAGTTGAGTTGGTGAATTTCCAGCAGGCCAGACGCTCACGTATCTTGAATGAGTAGTTCTGGTGCTGGAATCTGGTGGCCCCACCTCTCCGTGCTTGGGGGCAATATAAGGCTGCTCTGCCAAAATATAAACTGCACGGGTCCACTCTTGTATTATTCAACACATCATTTGACACCACATTGGTGCCAAATAAAAAAACTCACAGTTCTGCAATAAAAGTATTGGTCATGTGTCAGAATTCCATCCTCTAAACCATTTCTGGACACAACACTACACACAACAACACCACATAGACGGGTCAGATCTCTTTGACCATACAACACATCTTACCAAGTTGGTTTCACATAGGATAAGTTCCCCCAGACTACATATTCTGAAATATGTTCATTAGCTTTCTGCCATAGAATAGGATAGGTGATATGTTCCACTGATCTCAACACTTGATCCGCCCTTCATAATCCTTGCTGGAGTTTATGTATTTTGTTTGTCTCTAGACCCTGAACTGGGGCGGGGGGTCTAGAGCGAATCCTTACTTGTTGTAAGGGATAGATTTTGATATGGCAGTATCAAATCACTCGAAACATTAAACACATATTAAAATATACAAAGAAATAATTTCAGTCTTACCAGAATTATGAATATAGAACACAGTTATCTGCTAGCAAAACTCAGCTGAGCTGCTGGCTTTAGTATGGCGTCCCTCTAAATATTTCAATTAGCTTCTGGGAAATACACCACTGAATTATTTACTGTGTCTACTACTGGACAACTTATGATGAATGGCAAAAATGCGCGTCTGAGCGCCGATAATATATTCATCTATGGCCAATCACCGCCTTTTTTTCCTTTTCAAATTCAAACCTCCTACCAAAAAGTCATTTCAGTCATACCTCAGTCAAGTATGTATTATTGTCTGTTGGTCCGTCTGTCTCTACTTGCGTTTCACAAAAAAAAAACACACTTGTTTTTTGAACCAACTCTGCCTTCCCCTACACAATTTTGCCTTTAAAGTTATTTTTAGCCACAATTCTCCACCCCATCCCCTCTCTTTCATTCCAACTAGATTTTAGCACTTGAGTCTCAAGGCCGCAGTTTTTTGAAAATTAGGGACATTTTTTGTTTCAATGCAGTCGCTCGCTGATATGAACAACACAGTCTTTTGTCAATATCTTTCTTATTATCTATCCGTCTGTATAAATGAAAGCATATTATTTCACTGCTCAAGATGGGCCATCCGGCCAGCTAGGTTTTATATTCCTAACATTATTATTAAGAAAAAGTTACTTTTCAAGGTTAGTTGGTTTTTTGAAATATTTTCGAGCATCTTCTGTAATGCGTTCGTCGCTGAATTCAAATAAACGGACTAAGTTATCGCAAAAGCGTCCAAGAAATGACTGCTGCGTATAATAGCTAAGGTCCCTTTTGTCGATTTCTTTACCTTGTGTCAACTTGGGGACGTGAATTTTTTTCCTTGCCCCACCAATTGCGTCTTTTTAGCCTTGCTAGTTTCAAGCACGTGTTCAGTCATATTTTTTCCTTTTGATCTCCGTTCTCATCCCGTTCCAAGGGTAAACGTTTTGCCTTCACGTCTAGCAAGTTAATTTCCATGGCGGGAGTGACCCGCGGCGTGGGCGATCATGTATTCTAGTAGCTTACGCATGAGTTTTTATCCCTACATTTTATCTTTGGAGATATTTTAACGTTGTATCACGGTTAATTTTATCACAATCAGAAAGCTTGTTTTTGGTGAAAAACATTTTAAAACGAGGCTGAAAAAGACGGTCCACCAAACGTGGCGTACCGTCAAGAAGATCCTCCGTGTACCAGCAGTGGTAGGTAGCAGCGCTTGAAAAGGGCTGTTATAAGCGGCTTACTGAAGGCTTTTGAGTGTCACCGATTAATATTTTTAGTGTGCTGCTCGTTGGTCTGTTATAAGTCTACCAAAGGAGATGATTTTCTAAGGGTTTTTTTTTTTTTTTTTCATGTGCTCCAAGTGCAAATAAATATATAAACAAAATCGTTTTCCTTTGCGCTCCTTACGGAACATGAAACCACTACTACAGCTGGTTCCCTGGCAGGAAGCTTGTAACAAGCAGTCACGTGCTCTTACAGCGGTGGTTTCTGTGGCAAGTTGTTTTACATAATGAGGTTATCAGCCACATGCACAACCTCATATTAGTCGCCTTGTACGACATGCATGAGGGTGAAATAAATACATGGAAGTCAAAAGAAACCCGAGTGGTAAAAAAAAAAAAAAAATCAACTACAGTGAGGAAACCCTATTGTTTGACTTTGAAACACGGAGAACAACAAACTCAAAAACCAAGAATGATATCATGGGTACTTGCAAGCAACAGGAAGGGTTGAAATGCGATGTCACGATCACCAATGTAGACCTCACGGCAAGAACCAGATATGTGCCAATGGAACAAGAGGCGAGAAGATGACTGGCGTCGGACAGGACACATTCTAGAATCCCAGGCTAAGAGAGGTGACGGGGGGCAGAATCACACACGGGAGAGGGGAACTGGAGATACACTTGAGAGCAATAAAAGATGATATTAAAAAAAACTTTGAGCGGATTGTACCAGGAGAGGAAAGTCTGACTAGGATTTTCTTATCGGCCTATGCTTCTCGGAAGCTGGAGGGTGGTTGATGATGATGATGATGATATGGTGTTTTCTGTTTGCCGCAACCCACAGAGTGGTAACAGTCAGGCAGACTTTGCTGGCGATCTGCCATGATACACTTCTGGTGTGTTTTTTTTTTTTGGTGGGTTTGTTTGTGTTTGTGTTTTTTCTTTGTTACGACTCAGCTTGAGTTACGAAGCCGAAGCTTGAAGATTTTCATACACATTTCTAATCTTTGTGTCTTTTTTCCTCACTCTCCTTCGGCATGGTTACACAACTGAATGTATCTTCCAAATCCTCCCCACGCCCTCAGAATTTACATTATGAAATATGTAATGTGTCTTAAGCGCGCCCGTCTATACTTTCTTCATTCCGACCAATATCCCTTCCCCAGTTATCACTCTTTCTTCCCCAGATCAGAATGAAGACGGAAGCAGCACGATCTACACTCCGCCTCACCGCATAATTGCGCAAACATGTCTCTGCGTCGTTACAGTCATAACCTTGTTTCGTTGTTGCCAAAACACATATTTTCCGTACCCCCATTTTTTAAAGCAGTGCTCATATTCACACACTTCTAAATGTTTAGGAAATTTTTTTAATTTCCAAAACCATTAACTGGCCGCCACATGTTGACTACTGCATGTCTTAAGAGTCCCTTCTTCTTGCCGCTAAATTGGATGTATTCGCGTGTGTATTTCTTGCATTCTTCCTTTCATTTGAATACTCTATTCTTCTACTTGCCGTCTTGGCCTTTCTTTTCCCCCTTTTCAACCTGGGGCTGCTGGGCCCAAAACATTAAAGTTTTGTCTGGCCTGACAGGAAGTGTCCCAACTGTCAAAAGTTTGCAGTCTGTTCATACGCGATTAGTGTGAATACAACTAGTTGCATTGTGGAGGAGACGCCAGTAGCTTAAGTAGAGAGGTTAAGAGAGATTTGATGTTGAATTCTGGTTGGGCGTAATGAATACTTCGTGCATGCACTTTTGTTTTGATCTGGGTTGTGATATCTCCGCTCTTTGGCCCCGGCACATCAGAATGTCGGCTCTGCCAGAGGAGTAGGCTGGCGGCATGGCCTTCACCAACACCTTGGAGGGAGGAACTGGCGATGAGAGAAACCCGAGACAGACGTCCAACTTAGTGAGGGAAGTCGATGTAGTTATTTAAGTGAGAGCCATGTCAGGAGAAATGTTATGGTCTTTCTCGTCTTAATGTTTACATGTCTTTAATTTGCTGTGTATGGTGTGTGTATATTGAAACCTGGTAACCTCACGCTCCAGTCTACCCAGCTTAAATAGGTACCCGAATCTGCTCGAGTTAAGGAAGGCGAAGGCAACGAGGAAGAGAACTAGTCACACCACCCTCATAAAGATGGATCTAGTATGGTGAAGTCTCTGACACTTCACTCCCTATGGCAGTGTCTGCTGTGGGACTATCTTTCATGATCTGTATGTACGTGTTTTTGCATGTGTGTACGTATGTGTGTATGGGTATATATATATATATATATGTGTGTGTGTGTGCATGTTTGTACGTTCGTACGTATAGTCTGGTACGTACTAGTCTATAATTATGTATTTATACGTGTTGACGTGTGCGCGCAGGTACATTTATACACCCACTTACACACATACATGTAGTGGCATGTTTAGGAGGATGATTTTGGGACTCAAGCGACCCCAAATTTTTAAGTTTTTCGTAATATGTCCTTGATGACTTTTTTTATTTTATTTATTTATTTGTTTATTTATTTTTGTTTAGCGCTTAAAAACTATAGATTACATACGTGTTTTGAAGGCTGTTTATTTATCTGTTAAACAATATAAAAATATACGTTAGAACATATTATAAACCATATTGCTTGACGGTAGCTTCAAAGATTTGAGTCCCACAATATACGCCTCCTACCCGGATAGCTCACCCAGTTTTTAAAAAAAATTATAACTGCCACTGCGTACATGCATACAGTCTATTTGTGTGCGAGTACATATAATCCAAGCAATTAAGCCAGACCACAAAGGTCTGTTATATTTGGACATAAGTCCTAATATAACCGAGGGACCCCGTGGCTAGGTTCAGGAGCGCGCCGCGTCAAAACGAGACAAAATTTAATTTGAAAAAAAAAAAAACGAAAGAAAAAAAACGTACTGTAAACATTTCCAACACACATACGTACATATACATACACTTGCATATACTACAGTGACATAAACCCAGTGATGCAGGCTGCATTTTTTGTCTATTACTATCTTTATTTTATTATGTACAACATTCACATTACGTCATGGCTTGCCAACTCCTTGAAGCCGGGCAAATAGATTGGGGTTACCCCAGATCGATATCTCGTAAACGAATCAATACCGTTAAAGGAAATAGAAATGGGGGGGGGGGGGNGGGGGGGGGGGGGGGGGGGGGGGGGGGGGGGGGGGGGGGGGGGGGGGGGGGGGTTGAATCTGACCGTAAGGCTTGCTTTGAAATCGCATTATTAAAACTACACTGGCATATTTTTTTTTGGGTAAGGCGCTTTTTTGTGTTTTTAAAATATGTATAAATAACACTGCCAAACAGTACGTTGGGTAGTTTACAGCGACACCATAAATACAGGGTGTACCAAAAGTACTTTATTTACTTTGCTTATAACTTTTGAGCGCCCCCCCCCCTTTCCTCGCGCACCTTAGGAAAAAGAGAGAGAGAGAGATGTTATTACTTTTGTCAGAAATTGCCAGCTCGGTCAATATGCATTATTTAGTATATGTTTATGAATCATGCATGAATTGTGAACTATGCGTAATTTCTTGTTTTCACAATGCTACCATGAGTTGGGGTCAGTAAGCGTTATATCGTTACTATACAGTGATGAAATTGTCGTCATCAGCATCAGCGGCCATCTTCACATCGAAGGTCGGTTGCAGTGGATCTGGAACGTCTTTTTTCTCTTGTCTTGATGGTACACTGTGACAGATTAGTTCCTGTCTCTTGTCTTGATGGTGCACTCTGACAGATTAGTTCCTGTCTCTTGTCTTGATGGTGCACTCTGACAGATTAGTTCCTGTCTCTTGTCTTGATGGTGCACTCTGACAGATTAGTTCCTGTCTCTTGTCTTGATGGTACACTCTGACAGATTAGTTCCTGTCTCTTGTCTTGATAGTGCACTCTGACAGATTAGTTCCTGTCTCTTGTCTTGATGGTGCACTCTGACAGATTAGTTCCTGTCTCTTGTCTTGATGGTACACTCTGATAGATTAGTTCCTGTCCAGCTCTAGGTGTTATATTACTACTTAAAGCGCAGCGTTCCTCTTGCGCGTGTGCCTTCATCTCTTCCTTCCACTATGGTGTTCTACAAGGTCCTTCAGCAAGGTGTTGTGTCTGTTTATATGTCGCCGGTATTTGTTACAATAATTCATATGTATAAAGTTAGTATTAATTGTGACCAGCATTTGTTATTTGAACGAATTGAGACCTTTTCGTAATTTTAATCTGTATTTTGTAAGATATACACATGGAGTTTCCAAAAGACCCTTTTGATTTGTTTTCTCTCCTATAAACGACACGTCATATTATTGAGTACTTGTGGTTATAGAAAGTGTTTCACACGTAAAGATTGTCAAACGAGAATTTTAATGTACCCATTTCTGTTTATTTCTAGCATCAAGCTAAATAAATAAGGCCAATGAACTTGGACGAAAACAGATTCAAGACAAAATGGCAACTTGGTCAACACAGAACAAGGCAAAAATGAGAATAATGGACTGGAAGTTATACAGCTGCGTTGGCAGATCCACAAAGATCGTGTGAATAAATGCTTAAAATAATAGCCAGATTGTGCACTAGCACACAAAATATATGGACTTGTATATTATACAAGGTAGTCCTATAGCAGATGCTGACGTAGGGGAGTGAAGTGTTAGAGACTACACTATAATAGTTCCAAGCATCGAGAGGTGGGGGTGACCAGTTCTCTCCTTCGCTGCATTTTGCTTCCCTAACAAGTACAAAGTCAGGTTCCCATTTACAGCTGGGCAGAATGAAGCGTGCGTCAGTAACCGTGAACCGAACCCGGCACCTTTGCCGCAAGAGACCAGTTGGAGGAAGAGACAGTAATATTATTTTTTCTTTAAAGATACAGAAGCCACGAGAGGTTGTCATAGCAACTGGATATTTATGGAAATTAAAATAAATCAAGCTGACCACAGAAATAAAAATGTTCAACTAACAACTAACATATCAATAACATATCAAGTTAATCCTACTTTCTCCTTCTCCCCTTTCACTCTTTCTCTTTCTCTCTTTCTCCTCACCATAGCTCTCGTAATTGGGAGGAAACTTCTCTCTTTCTCCCCCCCCCTCCCCCCCTCTCTTCTCTCTCACCCCTCTTCTATCCCCCTTCCTTCCCCCCCCCCCCCCCCCCAGGACATGCACGATGTTACCGACTTTCATAAATGGGTGCTGGCACACAATAGAAGGATTAAAATTGTCGCCAATGTGGAAAGAGGCAGACAAATACCAGGGAACAGGAGGTGAGGAAATTACGATAGCGTTAAATGAGACGCACGTTGAGGAAATCCTTTGATAGCATTACAAGGCCGGCCCAATTTTTGAATCCATAAGGCAAAATAATAGATAGAGGGAGATTCAAATTACATGGACGACTGAATGGAGAAACATACGTTTTTTTTTTGGGTCATCTTTTATCACCTTAGGCACCAGAAAATGAAGAAGGCGTGATGCGACTTGGTTGTTACACACACACAAAAAAAAAAAAAAAGATGTCAGAGATAGTGCCAGACTTCATAAGACCATAGCTCACATATTAGTAAATTATATAAGCTTAGAGTAATCCTTTTTGTAGTATGATAAATATAGATTAAATTATGTGTGGAGAATACTATACGGCAATCCATCGATTCCTTTACCTCAATATTTGATGTGACACATTTGATATTAGTGTATAGTTTGATGTACATTGCGCACAGTGACACGTCTGAATTTAAGCACAACAATCCTCCGGTCGTACGCGGTTCGATTAGCGCGTTTTCGATATAACGCCGTTTATATTTTATGCCATAAATGGTGTTGTCTATTTAGTTTTGTATCACTGTTTACCTAATTTTTGATACAGCTTTCCGGGCCTCGGAACGAATTACTGGATTTCTATTACTTCTTATGGAAAATAAATTTTCGTTTAGCGCTTTTTCGGTTAGCGCACGGGTTTTCAGGAACTAATTAATATTGCTAAGCGGGGGGTTGCTGTACTTGTAGCTGGTCTGATGTAATGCAATGTAGTCGTATTGTACATTTAGAGGAAGGGTTCCCAGCATGGGATACGTGTACTCCGAAGAGTTACGAGGAGCTTGTCAAGGGGGTGCAGGGAATATTTGGTTAATAACTATATCCTATTGAAATATTTCGAAACTACCAGTAATAAAAACTGTTAGTAGACAAGAAACAGAATAGAGGGTTTCACTGATTATTTGACCGTGTTGTGATAAACATTTCAATAACTTTATGATATTAAAAATATTTTTGTTTTTGAAACCGAATATAGTTTTCTGTATGAAAAATAAATTAATATGGTTATTTATTTTCTTACGTACATGTCCGATTGACAGTGGTTAGAGCGCTGGTCTCTCGCGGCAAAGGTGCTGGGTACGATTCACGGTATCGACATACTTCAATCTACCCAGCGGTAAATGGGTACCTGACTTTACACATGAGTTAGGGAAGGAACAGGCAGTGAGGAAGGGATCTGTTCACCCCACTTGTCGATGCTAGACCTATTATAGTGAAGTGTCTAATACTGACTCCCCTACGACAGTATCTGCTATGGGACTCCCTTGACCTTTATATACATGTGCACGGTAAACTCCATAATTTGTTTTTCTTTCATACAGGATAGGGGCCCAGGAAGGTTTATTATAAGCTAGGGGGTAGGGATCCCGTTACACGCCCATTGAGGCATATTGAGAATATGGTATTAGGCTCATATTTCCTTGACCATCGGCACACTAGGGGTGATGTGGGGTAGGCCCCCCCCCCCCCAAAAAAAAGAAGTTTAGGAACCCCTGTTTAAGCATTGGGCTCAGTCATATCATTTTTCTTTTCGCTTCCTACAGATCATCGAGTCATCGCTACAGCTGGGCCCAGGAAGCATACACGAAGCGTCCACGTGCTCATACAACGATGGTTTCCGTATCAATTTGTGGTATATGATGGTGTTGCCAGTCCCATGAAACAACTTCATCGGTCGTATTGTACGACATGCCTGAGTATGCAGTAGGCATATTCTTTCTTGGTCTCTTCAGAGACCCCTGAGAACTGCACGGGGGCATTGTGCCCAGTTACACGTTTAAATGTAAATAGGCGCTAAAGGTAGCGTTGTTTGAGGTCATGCGATAATCGTCTTGTACGATAAGAGTTTCAGGGGTTAGGTCTTGCGACTTTGTCTTCAGCGTTTGTCCCGTGTAGTCCCGGTTCTCTGCTGCAACCTCATTATGTAAAACTAAATGCGACATGAACCACCACTGCAAGAGCATGTGAATGTTTTGTGCAGACGTCATATAAGGGGAACCAGCTGCTGTGGTGGTGGCTCAGTGCTCCTTAAGGGTGAACAAGGAATGATGATGATGATTTACCCCGTTTATCAAAGCAAAGACTTTGAACCCACAGTAAGCATGGCGCTTGAAGAAGAGATAGAAGAAATGTATCAGAGTGTTTAATTTAAGGTCTCATTTAACAAAGTGTGTGCGTTCTAAAAGCTATTTGCTACCATGGGCTTTACTGAAACGTTACCATTGTAAATCCTAGCAGATAATGTGCTCTGTTTTATTCGATCTGTTTTGCCATTATTAACTCGGGGAGACTCGGTTCTTGCGCCAGGTTCTGCGCAAGAGCGGCCAGGCGTGTTGAAGATCATGCGTCATTGGCTGTCGATAACAAAACCAGTGTCCGCACCGTCGTTTGGCGTTTCTAAATTTCCGCTTAATCATAGGTTCAACTGAGCTGTCATTTTGTTTTTCTTTTTTCGCAGTCTTTCTCTCCATGTTCAGAACTGACCGCTGACTGTTCTTTCAATGGTTTTGAAAATCAATCTGTTTATCTGTCTGACTATCTATATACCTGTTTGTTTAATTTATATATCTGTCTGTGTGTTTATCTCTGCCTGTCTGTCTAAATGTCTATCTGCCTGTCTGTCTGTATGCCTATCTCTGCCAGTCTATCGTATCATCTATTTATCTGTCAATCCGTCCGTCTACCCATCCATATTTCTTTCATTTTTTTTATTTATTTTTTGTCTGTCTGTCTTTCTTTCTTTCTATCCATGCCGTGTAGAAATTACATTATCACTGTTATCGGTGAATCTTTTCCCCCCCAGGATACCCAAACAGTAAATCATTTACACGAAGTGTTTTGTTTTATTTAGCCATTTCTGTTTAGAAAAGTTTGTGCTGATAATTTTCTTTTATCTCTCTCGCACTCTCTCTCTCTCTCGCACACTTTCTCTCTCTCTCTCGCACACTTTCTTTCTCTCTCTCTCTCTCTCTCTCTCTCTCTCTCTCTCTCTCTCTCTCCAACTCTTTCTGTTTCTGTGTGTATGTCACATAGACACACACAGCCACTAATTAGGTCATGAACACCTAATATTGTTCCTTCGTCCCAGCTGTGACGATCTTTGTTTCTTATCTTAAACGACATCATACGTTGAGCTTTCACACTCAAACCAAATTCCGCCCCTCCACTCTATTTTTTTTTCTTTCTTTCTTTCTTTTTTTTTGCATGTTATGTTAAGCAGTATGCTTTAATTTGCATGTAATTTAAAACCAGGTGTTACTTTCATTTGATAAAGTACCGTAGTATCGACTGCAAAGGTTCTGGACATAGTGTAAACTCAGGGACAAAGCCATATTGATAATAAACCTGTGTCTTGCATACTTTTTCCAGAAACCTGATATTGGTAGCAGTGATCATTGTAAAGCAGTGTGGGTCGTATGCTAATGAGCTAACAACTGGAAATCCGTATAAACTGTCAGTATTGGTTTGGTTTTAAGGACTATCTTTATTGCACGCTGACAACTCCATCAGTGCTCCGACCTGCTCCCTTAGATCACACAAGGAAGATCTCAGCACAGTGCACGAACTCCGTAGCACTGGCGAGAATCCAAGTGTGTGCTTATAGGAATCACACATTCTATAAATATATTTGGTGGGTAGGTTTCTGATTTTTAAATTTTGCCAGGGCAGCGGCCTTATGGCCTACTCTTTACGATTTCTAACTGCCGTGGGATTTTTAACGTGCGCAACTTGCACACGGGACCTCCTATTTTTTCGCCCATCTAAGAAGACTAGGCATCCGATCTCACTACGGGGGGGGTGGGGGGCGGGGGGGGGGGGGGGGGGGGGCGCGGGGGGGGTGTGTATGACATGATAAGGACCACTGATTCTGAAAAAAAAAACTTCCATAAATTAAATTCCCGCTACTGGGAATTGTTGAACTCAGTATCTCTAGAATTCGAGGCGGACGCTATACCTCTTATCCACTCCGACACCAACATCCCCCCTCCCTAGTGATGGTATCTGTTCATGTACTGGACACACTTTGCTATGCCAAGATCTACTTCTACTTTTTCAGTGAGGGTCTGCCAAATTCCGTTTGTAACTGTAGCCACTTTGCAGTTTTTCAACTGTAAATAAATGAAATATCGCATATTGCATGTCAAATGGAGAAAGCCTTTCAGGCATACACAAATGTTTATTAATTAAAGACCCCCCAAAACAATTAATTTACACGTGCAGGGGAAAATATATTTTTAAATGAACACATTCAAACAAACACAGCCTAATATTTAAGAATTAGTATTACAACAGGTGTAAACAATATCAGCTTAATATGATTTCTATTTGCAATGCATCACCTCAGCTAGTCCTCAAATTTCGATATAAAACATTATACATTTCGTCATATAGTTATTACTGGGCACACCGCTACAAAATGATGGGGATGGCCTATGAAATGTTATCAAGAAGCTCTCCAGAAATTGACGCGAAAGACAGAAAGAGACCTATTCGAGATTGTGACAAGAAGAAAAGAAGGCGAATGCTCTCCACTAGATAGTGCTTTCTAATAAATCATAGAAAATCTTCTGTTTCCCTACGGCATTAACTTCTGTCTTCAGATCTCGATAAAGAAAAAAAACCCAACCTCCTAAATGAAGGATTTTACCTAAATGTAAATACTTAACACAGACAGCACGAGTGATACATTAAATAACTAGATAATGATCAACGCAACCATACAGTTTATTAGTTAAATATGTACACAAATAGGGTTAGTAGAATGTAAATTGGATGACGGTGAATGACAATTCACACACAGATGAAATGTAAAAATGTAGTTAATTAAACATGATAGTGAAACTAGGTAAATAGCGAAAGGATGATGGGATATATTAAGTGTTACAACACTGATGATAAGTCTACACAGTCCATCGGTCTTTCAAATTTCATTTACTGTATGGTTGGTTATACGCTGGTATGCACCGACTGTCCAATGTAGATGTCTGTTACACCGTGTGGGTTATTTCCAAGACGAGTACTTCGTGATGAACTTTTGCACATGTAGTAATGAGAAGATGTAATATCCCTCAAAGCTTCGAAATCTCTCTAGTGTCGACTGACTGTTGACATTTATCTCAGGAAAATGTCATATGTTTGTTTTTGAAAAGGCACTTACTAGACTGAAGCTCTTCACGAATTGATCTTCTGGTAACAAGTGTTTCGTGCTATGATGCTTGCTTGAATGCATTTACATCCTGCAGTATACAGTTAAACAAGATGAGCTTACTTCATGCACTGATGCATTGAGTAGCTGAACTTGGTTCAGGCTGTAGGCTTTCAAGTGATTTGAACTTTATATATATATATATATATATATATATATATATATATATATATATATATATGTATATATATATATATATATATATATATATATATATATATATATATAGATATACATACACACACACACATAGACGAATCAACTTGTGAGCACTTGATTTTGATATCTTGACGAATCACTTGTGGTTATGTGATCTTGATATATAGCCTCATCAACTTGTGAATATGTGATCTTGCATCAGGAAATACGCTTTAATGTGAGTTGAATGACATATAGGAGAATCAACTTATGTGTGCTTTAACTTGACTTTAACCGTTAAAGAATAGAAGTAATGGAAAAAAAGCAGCCATTCGCACATTTAGCTGTGAGGCAAAGCGCAAAAAGCAATCTTAAATAATGAAAAATGCACAAACCTCATTTTACCTTTCATGAATTCCTTAAGAATACATTTGAACTTAAATTCCACTGGAATGAAATATAATCCAATAATGGAATGGGGTAGGCTCTGGGAAACTCTTCCACTTATTCTCCGCGGGTGTTGTTAAAGCGTACTGACTTCTGTCAAACGTGTCGCTATATTTCCTGATGGCCATTATGTGTTAAGTCGTGGGCTGTGTCCTATGGCTCCGCACTCTGATCCAGTATTCCACGTTCCACATTGCCATGTCGCATCCGAAAGCAGGCTGCGCAGATGCATGCCCGTCAATAGCTCAAAATGGGTGGGATTTCGTAACAGACTCTTCAACTTCTTGCTGGATGTCCGGTGATGAGACATCCCGTGGTTTGAGATTGGCCGCCCAATACAGATATCATACGTTTCTTGTCACCAAGTGTTTATCTTTTTGCGGCTTGGTTAAGTTTCCTTGTGTCTCCTGTCTGGCGCGCCGTCTTTTGTCTCATTGTTGTAAGTCGACTCCCTTTATTGTCTGCTCGTTAACAAATATAAGCTTCTTAGCCGCCATCAAAGTGGACTATCGTTATGTCCTAGGTGGCTTTGTCTCGAACGTCCTTTGTGTACGAACTCCAGCGGCTGGCATGCCATTGTGCCCATGGTGTCGTGACATCATGTGTTTAAACAGGAGATTAAGCCATTAAACGAATTCTTTCTATTGCCCATGTGGCCGTCTCACGAGCCAAAGAATAACTTGTCTTCGAGCCAGGTGTTGTCCAAAAGATAACGCAAGGTTGCGGAATAACAAAGGATTATTTAAAATTACACTTAAGTAAAAGCCGTGATTAATTAAGAAAGATCACGTTAAAAGCTGACGAAGAGCGAAGATGGGGAATAAATAAAATAAGAACGATGATGAAAATTGTATAAAGCGATGAAGAATAGGATCAATATATCACATTTTAAAATGTAATTAAAGAAATAGAAGAACAAAAAGAACAACTGTTGTAAATCAGGCGGATCACCTAAAATCTTAACGGCACACAAAAGGATCGTGATCGATGTGTTGGCCACCACTGCTCTACGCCACATACATTTATTTCTGTTCCGCCTCTCTTCTGGCGGCGCCCCCCCCACCCCCCCCCTTTCACACTTTCCCGTTAAATTGGTTCACTGAAAGAGCGCAATGTCGCGACAAGGTTTAGCTCAGGGAAAATTCCTAATTTATTACGGTAACGGGCACGTTTTCAATTGTACTTGAGCGCATCTTGAAAAAGAGCTGAGAAAAATGGCCCATTTGCGAACTGAAGCAGAGCATCAAAGCTTTAAATTGTGCATGTTGTCAAACCCAGCAGAATGAACTGGTTCACTTTTATTAGAGTTCGGTTTAAGCTGAGGGGTTAGTGGCTTTCTTATTTATCGCTTTATTATTTTTTTAAGCCATATTTTTAAAGATGATTCCGGTATCCCTAAATACGAGTGGAATGACATGTCTTTATTTGCTTGACTAGTCAGAGTATATCTTTCGCGATAATACAACACGTATACTGTGAGTATATACTGTATGACCTGCTTTTATACTATGCACAGGGTGACTGAAAAGTGATTTCCTGTTTTTAAATTGTAATTTCTTCTCTTCTGTCCAAACTAATTTACATGAAACAATCGCCAAGATGGATAAAGAGAATTGAATGCCATTTTATTTCATATTAACTTTATAGCTTGGTGTGAGATCCGACCTGTTCAACACATGATTTCTTAGTGGACAACGATTTTTATTGTCTGTTTATAAAGCCCCTTTTATCGGCCATTTCAGATTGTATTCTATTGTTATTTTGTTTTCGGGAATTAAAACACGAAACAGAACAAAAACTTGTTGACATTTGTTTCATGTATATCCAATGGATACAAGTGAGGATATAAGCAATTTAAAGATAGAAAGTGACGTTTTAATCACCTTACAATGTTCCCATTTTAGTTGAAACTGATGAGGAGACATCAGAAGAGAAGGGGTAAAAGGTAAAGAATCCCTTTACATTGAGGCATATTGGGAATATGGTGTTAGGCCCATATTTTCTTGATCATTGGCACACTAGCTTTCAACTTTCCTTTGCTAATCTGTCAGCCTCTTCATTGCCGGTGTGGGGGGGGGGGGGGGGGGGGGGGGGGTTTGCAGTGAGATGGGATACATTGTACTACATTTCTTTTGAATGGACTCGCTGGCATAGTTTGTGGAGTATTACTCTTAGGTCACCCAGATCTGCATTCTTCTGTCTCTTTAGCGTTGCAATTACTGACAATGCGTCTGTAAAGAAAGCAACTGTCTCTCGGTGTTGTTAGAACCTCTGCTGCAGATTTCAAGGTCTCGGCTCTGAAGTTACTTGAGAATTTTCCTGTTGCCACTGGCAGGGAGCTGTAGGATGGTGGTTGAATAAGGGGTCCACACTTCTAACAGGATGAGAAACACTACTTATCGACGAGTATTCCCTTAAGCGAAATAATGAACACATACAAAAAGCATAACACAACTTAGACGTACAGGCAAGATAGACTTCACGCATTGTGGACCACTGAGCCGATTACTTACGATGTAATTGAGTGGTTTGTGATACGGTTGAGATCAATAAGAACAAACTGTCGCCAGCATTCCATTAATTGTATTTAATGTATCTATGTAACTCCGTCATTTTAAACAAAAATCTAGTGAGTGAATTTCTGTTTGTGACTTTTCTTGCAGTTAAGCATCGTAGATAGATTCTGATGTACGGTACGTGATATTCGTTATACGACCGAATGACTTGACCTGTTTCGCATGTCTTGTTTGTCATCGCGAAGTGAAGTGGTACCGGCTCAATCCCTTTGTGTCCTGTTCGTAGTTATCTTCTTTGTGCGTGTAATCTGTTTGTGGTTGAGTTTCAGTTATTAACTACGTAATTATTGGGGCGTCCAATTGGTTGAGCACTTTCTTCCTGGCAGTGAAGTTTACCAGATTCAGGAATCGAAACTTTGTGGCGTCACGCTCTAATTTACCCAGCTGTAAATGGTTACGTGACTGCTCTTGAGTTAGGGTAGGCAAAGACATCAAGGAAAGGAACTCGTTAGCCCACCTCCTAAAATAAAAAAAAAATAAAAAGCTGGACCTAATATGATGAAGTCTCTAACTCTTCACTCCCCTATTGGCAGTATCTGCTATTGGACTACCTTGACCTATGTTTTTAATTATTGGGGTATTCTGCATTTACCTCATCATTGGGGTTGTCTTCTTGTTTATTCTGGTTTTGTTTAGTCCCCTTTTCCAGGTAGTCAGTGTAAGAGAAACTGTATGGTGACGAGAGAAGCCCTGTGACGGGGTGTTTCCAGCTTTATAAAAAAGATAGATGTAGTTATTTGAGAGTGAACGAGGAAGAAACAGTGTCACAGTTGTAGTGATGTGCTGTCTTTAATTTAATTTGATTTTTGTTTTTAAAATCTCCTAACTTAACGCTGTGAAGCATCTCTGGGAAAGTTTGTTATCAATCGTTTGCAGTTCTCGACACTGGATTGGCGTGTTGTCTCGTGGCTTTTAAAAAATGTCTTGTAAGCTTCCCGGCACATCGTCCCGTGGGTAGTTCAGAGAAAGGATAGAACTACAGCCACCGCAGGCATGTCGTACGTGGCGACTAATACGAAGTTGTGCGTGGCGCTGACAACTTTATATGTAAAACAAATAGCTACAGAGACCAACTCCTCAAGAGCACACACAAATGTTTTGGTGAATGCTCCCTACAATGGAGCCAGCTGATGTAGTGCTCCATGGTCCATACAGAGCGACAAGGGAAATGATGATGGTGATATTATCATCATAACTTCCTCCTTCTCGTTTATTTGGCATTATCTGTACATTATTTATTCAATTTTTTGTTTTGTTTTTTTTTTGTTTTTTAGTTATGTTGTTACAGTGTCTCTGAAACATTCATTTTTATATTATGTCTTTTCTGCAGCTTTTCTCAGATCAGTTATCGCTGTCTGTCTTTATTCCTGTTTGCTGTTTGATGTTTAGGGCAGTTTTGTTAGTATAGTGATAGTAACTTCCAGGTTGTGGTCGTGGTGGCTAAGAGGTATGGCGTCCGCCTCGAGTTCTAGAGGTACCGGGTTCGATTCCCAGTTGAGGGAAAACATTTTTTTCAGGACCAGTGGTCCTATTGATGTCGTACTCCCTCCACCACCCTCCTCCTCCTCCCTCCCCCCGGTCTCCTGGGTAGTGAGATTGGATACCTAGCCTTCTCGGATAAAGGCGAAAAAATAGGAGGTCCCGTGTGCAAGTCGCGTACGTTAAAAATCCAACGGTAGTTGGAAATCTTAGTAGGCTCTTTAGGCCGCTGCCCTGGCAAAAATTTTAAAATTAGAAACCTACCCACCACAACAATATTTCTAGAATGTATGATTCCTATATACACACATTGGGATTCTCGCCGGTGCTACGGAGTTCGTGCAGTGTGCTGATGAGATTCTTCTTGTGTGATCTAAGGGAGGAGATCGGTGCACGAGGCGGACGCCATATCTCTTAGCCACTCTAAAACCACTTTTATTTAACGTCACTTAAGCCTTACCTGTTTGACTCTTTTCAAATCTTTAACATTGAAACCTCTTGTTTTCCACTCGTCATATAGAACTGAAACGTGTCATATCGCGCACTTTCTTGGCATATTGTAATCTTTCAAGTTCTGACCGTCATCGAACCAGTTAATTGTATGGTCGCATTAAGATAAAAGCTAAGCGTGAGGTCCGGTTTGTTCAACACATAATTTCATTGTAGCTATGTTTTGCTATCTGTTTAACGCCAGTTTATTGGCCATTGACAATTTTTTTTATTTCTGGAAGTTTAAAAAAAAAAAACGTATTAGTCACATTACAGTTATTACTCATTGTTTGAGTGTCTGTTTGACAGAGTGGTTAGAGCGCTGGCCTCTCATGGCGAAGGTGTCGGGTTCGAATCACGGTACCGACACGCTCCAGTCTACCTAGCTGTAACTGGGGACCTGACTTTGAGTTAGGGAAGGAAAAGGCAGCGAGGAAGGGAGACTGGTCACCCCACCTCTCGATACTGCACCTAGTATGGTGAAGTCTGTAACACCTTCGCTTCCTGGTAGTCATGTAGGTTTAGCCTCTGTTGCAATGATGGTTGTGATAGAAGTTAACATTTAGCTTTTCAAGTCAGGTCAAGTACCATGCTTAGTGGCGTAGGAGATCATGTCTCTCTACAGCTTCCTGTCTCCAGTACAATTTATCAATTCTGTTGTTGACCTCCTTCCATGCCACGATGTCAAACTGTCTAGTATTTGCCATCTTTGTCTTCCCTTATAAATTTTTCCTTCAATCTTACCTGATGTTACGATATATTCCAGCTATCCTCTTCTCGTAACATGCGCGCGCGCGCGCGCACCCCCCTCCCCCCCCCCCAAGTGGATTGCTTCTGTCTAATTTGTGAAATACGTTTCTTTTGCGCATTGGCCTCTTTCAGTACGTCATCATTACTCTTTTTAGCTGTCCATGGTATTTTTAACATTCTTCTACAAAACTACATCTATGTGGCCTCTAGTGCTTTCCCTACTAGGTTATTAACTGTCCATGACTCACTCCCATATGTCACGATTGGTTCTATGTAACACTGAAGAACTCTCTTTCTCACTCCCATTGACAAAGAATTGTTGCATAAAATACTCTTCATTTTATAGAATGCAGTTTTTGCCTTAGCTATTCTGCTGATCACTCCTGAGATGCATCTTCCATCCGTTGTTATTAATGCGCCCAGGTATTTGAATCTATGTAACTGTTTTAAAACTGTTCCATTTACTTTGATAGTGAATTTTGGGGAAGTCATTTTCTTTGAGATATATAAAATTAATTAAATAACAACGTGAAGACGCGTTCTGGTGGACTTGCGTCCAGTTGAAAAGACATCTCATATAACATTCCGCGTTGATAAATTGTTTGATGGGTCATCTCGGTTGTTGTTATTGTTTGAGGCTGGTGGCAAGAAGTGTCTTTGTTATTATAGGCTGTCTCTTGTTTACTTTCTTTCTTGCTTGCACATTAAATGTTTTAAAAACAGTTGACCTCGCACTTTGTGCGATCATGGCTGTATTGCACAAGTCTATTTTTAATGACCTTTCATTATTTGGTTGTGTTTTATTTATTACCTCTACACCAGGGTTTCTTGTAACCTGTCGTCCACGGACACCTTGGAGGTCCAATGAATTGGTTCTAGTGGTCCGTGTACATAACAACATTTATAATGTAACGTTTTTTATGGTGCTGTTATGTACGTTTTCTTTTTCTCAGTAAGGGGTCCATAACCTTCATTTGACAATCAGAGGGGGTCCATACCATTCATCGGACAAACATAGGAGTCTATAAAATTCATCGGACAATCATAGGGGTCTATATAACATTCATCGGACAATCATAGGGGTCTGTAACATTCATCGGACAATCATAGTGGTTTATAACATTCATCAGACAATCATAGGGGTCTATAACATTAATCGGACAATCATAGGGGTCTATAACATTCATCAGACAACCGTAGGAGTGTAAACCTTACATCAGACAATCATAGGGTCTATAACATTCATCAGACAACCGTAGGTGGGTAAACCTTTCATCGGACAATCATAGGGCCTGTAACATTCATCGGACAATCATAGGGGCCTAATACATTCATCGGACAATCATATATATCTATAACATTCATCGGACAATCATAGGGGTCTATAACATTCATCGAACAATCATAGGGGTTTATAACGTTCATGGGACAATCGTAGGGGTCTATAGTCTTCAACATACAATCTGAGGGTCCACGGTACAAAAAAGGTTAAGCAACCCTGCTGTAGACTCAGGTATTACCTGTGCGTACTTTCTCTCCCTCTCCGTCTCCTCTCTCGCATCAGAAGCAGTGTCACAGAGGTTTTATGATCATTGAATTGCCTATATCCTCTTCTTTTTTCTGTCACCCGTATCCTCTATTTATTATCTCTCTTTCTTTTTTTTCCTGTATTTTTCGCATTCGTTCGTTTGCGAAAAATATATATTTTTTTCTCATTCTCACTTCGCCAGTTTCGTTTCTCATTTAGAAACGCATTTCATTGCTGATTTAACGAGTAACTTTTGACATAACGTATCAGTCTCTACACTAGACGGGAGAGCGTTAAATGCATTATATGGCATTAGGTGTCAGTGGACAAAACTGTGAACATATTCGTCTTGCCAGATATAGGAGCAGACATGTCTACAGCCTTCCCTTGCACCAGACGATTTGGCGTGAGAAGGCATTTGGTCAATCGCTGGAGATTGACGAAATACACCGTGAATATTCGCTTTCGCCAGACATATAGGCGACAAATTTGTCTGCATTTTCACCTGCCACAACGAGTGGTGTCGGCTGAACGCTCAGAAAGGCGCGATAACTGACATCTCCTCGACGCAGTTTGAGACATTTGTCTGGAAATCCCAGCTGACAAGGCACTCACGGTTGGCCTGGTCCGCGCGAGGTGCGAAAACGCACGAGTGTCAGTTCATGGTAGTGTTCTAGTTACGTAAGTGTTAAAGACGGAAAGGGGAGATCATTTCGTTTTGCGAAATAAACGTTCACCCCTTTGTCTGTTTGATAGATACCATCCTGAGTTAACTTGTTTCTTTTCATTCTCCAACTTGCAGTAGACAGAATCACTCGTGCTAGTGAATGAAGCTTGTATAGCGAAGTCATTAGTTTCTCGTCAAATTTTGCCGAGCTTCTAATACCTATCTAGTGAATTATCCTAGTCGTTGTGAAACTGTAATTCTGTTTGGAGGTAAAATATCATATTAATATCTAGTATTTTGTGAAGTGTTTAAAGTGTTAAATCGCTTATTTTATTTCACTAGTTAGATTTGGTGCAGAGCGCTTAATTTATATAGTCTGTATTATTTTATAGTGACGAGTTACAGTGGAAAACAGAAATTATATTTCTAGCTTAAACTCAGTCGGCTATTAAGGAATTTAATTTTACTGCTAAAATAATCAGACGAGAATAATTTTTCTAAACTAACTTATAAATGCTAGAAGCCTCATGAGTGGTGACGGAACACGTAGGTATTCCTAATTCATGATGATTGATTTTATGTATGTAACTTATTTCACAGGAAGTTTTAAATGATAAGTCAAGCGGTACGCTTGCAGTTTAAAAATTAAGTTATAATCCGAGTACTTAGCATGTATAAGTATTTTATTTGTGGTTTTTCTTCCCTATTCAGTGAATACTGTGGTACCTAAACTTTGCCAGCATTTAGTACAGAGACATACCTGTGAGAAAAAAACATTTTTTATCTTTTTAACCACGTGGGTTTACAAGTTAACACCTGTCTGACAGTGCGTGTGTCTTCATAAATAGACAGAGTACAACTCTCACTAACGGGTTTTATTAAAGACTAAATGTTTTATACTGGGCCTTTGCGCCAGATCAGATTTTCTGCACAAACTCTATGTACAAATTTAGCTGTTGTGGCAAGAAACATATTAACGTCAGTAACATTCCGACGGAGTTTCGGCTAGTGGTGTGGTGACCAAATATAGTCTTTTCCTGAAAGTAAACCCCGATCTGACATTCCTGAATTCTAGAAACCCAAGCTATTGACACTGTGCTCGTTGTTAATGTTTCGTGCCTGGACAATTTTAATGTGACCTAAACAGACATCCGAAAATAAGAACACCCAAGAAGTCGTTCCCGGAAGCAGAGAATTCATCCTGTCTTTTTGGAACTGGGGATTTCTTGGTCAACGACTGCCCTTGACGAGTCTGTAGGTGAATTCCTAAAAATTGTATTACCAGAAGTGGCTATCTAAGCTGTGAGTATGAACATGTGCATGTGTGCTCGGCTGAATGAATAAAGTGAATGCAGGACGGAGTGTTTTTTTTTATTTTTGTAATTGGGCACCCATTTTGCTATCTTAACTTTCTGTATGCAAGTATTGCTAAATCATATTTTCCCTTAAAATAGAGCAGAGATATCAAGTCTGTTCATACCTTAAGAAGGGGAAATATTAGACCTAATCCTATGTATCCTTGTTTCCTTGGGGGCTATCACTTTTTTCCAACAGGACTGTGGGCATACCTAGAGGGATAAGATCTAACTGTAGGTCTATCATTTCTTGTAGCAATTCGTTGATTTTTTATGACTATTTGTATATGTTTTGATGTAATTTCTATGTGTTGTGAAGAAATTTTAGATGATAATTAAAATTTCGCTTGAAATTAAGCAGCGTGTTGGTCAGCTCGTTCTAGAATATTTATATAATCATTTGTTATAGTTTTCCCACGTCTGTACGTCCAACTGTCATCATATATGTGCGTGCACGTGAGTGGTTATATATATATATATATATATATATATATATATATATATATATATATATATATATATATATATATATATATATATATATATATATATATATATAAGTGTGTTTAGACTGTCTGACTTCTCGAAAGCTGTCGTAGAAGATAGGTGAGAGAGAGAAGATTTCTCGATCTCAGAGACAGCCTCTTAATCACATTCTACCATCTCACTCGTGGAAATCTATTGCTATTACTACTTCTCACTGTGACTATCACTTATTATAATCTATTTAGAAGGGACCAACCCAAGTCTTAATTCCCCTATCAAAAATCTACGACAAGCAGCAGTCTTCTCTCTCTCTCTCTCTCTCTCTCTCTCTCTCTCTCTCTCTCTCTCTCTCTCCTCTCTTTGTTTGTGTGTCCACGCGCAAACATATCTTTTCATTCTCTTTGGTAATATCAAAAACCTCTAATAAATTTTTTCAATTTCTCCTTTTCTATCTGACCCTATCTGTTGGGGTAACCACCACTTGAGTTTCCCGCATGCTTATCTGTTAACATTGATTCCTGCACTGCTTATGAATGTTAGCCGCATTGTTAATTATTTGTTTTTCTTCTTCGTTGTCCATTTATGTATTGTAATTTATCCGCTTTTTTTTTTAATCAGAAAGAAAAAAATCTGTCTTTGCCTGGATAAAAATAAGCGACTGATAAGTTGCTTATGTGTATGGGAATTTTTTTCTTTCAGTACAACTGTTCCTTCTTACTATGTGCTATATTTTTACCCTTCGTCCGTAAACCTGGTCTGTTAGTTATTTTAATGACTCGTAGTTATTTCAGTATCTGGTGTGTCTTTTTTTTTCTTCCCTTCCTTCTTCTGTCATCCTCACATCGCCTCATGCCGATAGCGTTTTTGTCAACAAACCACTTACGGTTAAAGTGGTTCAAAGGGAAGCAATAGAAACGTGTAACACATGCCTGGAGACAGGGCAGTTAGAGTGATGGTTGCTCACTACAGAGAAAGCATCCAGCATTTTATTCGCTTTCATTGTATATTTTTTAAACCACTTTTATTTAACTCAGGTATTTAACCTGAGCTTTGCCTTTTAATCTCGTTTTAAATCTCTGACAATCGAAATCTCCGTTTCCCACTCATCATTTAGAGCTGAAGCGTGTCACGTCGCGCCCTTTCTTGGCATATTTTAATCTTTTAACTTTTGATCGGCATCGAATTGTATATAATAACTAAAACAGTGTCAAATAAGGTGGAAATAACTCTATTAAAGGCAACAGGAGGCTGAGACGCTTGGGAGTCATGACCCAAGTGGGCCCGCCCCCCTTAGAATGTAAAGGGGTATATCGGGCCGAAACACTTGTCGGACGGGGGGGGGGGGGGACTTCTTCTTCTGATTAGATTGCTTCCTGTTGTATCGCTCTGTAAAGAGTTTCCTATCACTTAAAGGGTTATAAAATAAGAGAAACAACAAACTGCTAATATATAGGGAGTTTCAAAAATATGTTTACCCGCTTTGAATGCATAACTCAGTTATTATTTGAGATAGTGTTATGGTATTTTCACATTTAAAGCCCCAAATGTTCAAACTGTCGACGACCTGCAACAATGCATTGGTCACATCGATGAACTATAGACTGCTATTCTGTACTGTTATTTAATGAATAGTCAAACATGCAGTCTTAATCTGATGTCTCATGTCTCTCACAATGCGCGTTTTGAGATTAGCACAACCTTCTGTTTAAAAAGAAAACACAAAAAAAAAACTTACTTACTTAGTCGTTCCTTTTCTATCGTGAGGTGTAGAGGTTTGGAAGAGAGAGCACCACACTATCCCATCGGTTGTCTTCCTCCTGGCATGGTTCCATTCTAGTCCTCGGTCCTTCAAAGATTGTCTAATGTTGTCCTCCCAGCGGACTCTGGGGGGTCTGGATCCCTGGCTCTTTGTTTCCCATGCTTGTCGTGGTAGCCGATCTTCTCCCATTCTGCAGACATGGCCAAACCATCTTAGTTGGGACTGTTCTACTTGGGTCTGCAGGGGATGGGATTTTAGGCCTTGACGTATCGTCTGGTTGCGGACCATGTATCTTCTTGTTACTTCAACCACCTTCCTCAGATACCTCATTTCTGAGGTTTGGATCTGGTTTTTGTGGGTTGTAGTCATTGCCCATGACTCGCATCCATATGTCAAGACTGGGACATAGGTGGAGCGGTATACAGCCATCTTCGTTTTCTTACCAACCTCTCTCTTGCTGAGGAATTCCTCGATTTATTGCCTGAAAAAGTCTACCATCTGCTGCTTTTCGAGTGGCCAACTTTTCTTTGATACCTCCCTTTCGGTCTATAATAGCTCCGAGGTATTTAAAGTGGTCGACCTGCTCCAGGACCTGTTCTCCCAGCTTAATCTGATGTCTTCTTTCTTCTCGTGATATCACCATGGATTTTGTTTTAGAGCTGCTTGTGACCATCCCTCTCTTCTGCAGCTCTTCCTTCCAGACTTGTAGGTTGAATTGGAGATGTGCCTCTGATTTAGCAATCAGGGCAACATCATCAGCAAATGCCAGCTCTGAAATACAGACCTGTCTCATTTTCCAGTACCGCAATGAATACTTTCTTGTTCTCTCCTTACATGTCTTGATGACATCGTTCATGAGGAGTATGAAAAGATAAGGTGACAGGATATCACCTTGTCTTACACCAGTGGTGGTCCTGAACTCTTCTGACTTATGGTTTGCTGTCCTCACATAATTTCTGCAAGACTTGTAGAAGCTCTGTATAGCATGAATCAGAGGTGCTGGAATGTTCTTTCTTGCCAAACAGTCCCAAAGTTTGCTCCAGGGGACCCTGTCAAACGCCTTTTCCAGATCTTTGAAACAAAGATGAATCTCACTCTCATACTCAAGGGCCTTTTCACTCAGCTGTCTGATTGTGAAGATTAGGTCTTGAGTACTTCGGTTAGCTCAGAATCCGCACTGGACCTCATCCAATTGTGGCTCAGCTAGGCGTCGGAGTCTCTGCTCTAGGATTCTAGAGTAGATTTTACCAGGGACACTGAGAAGGGATATGCCTCTATGGTTTCCACATTGTCGATTGTCACCCTTTTTGAAAATTGATGTTATGATGGCAATCTCCCAATCCTTTGGTATATGGTCTTGTTGCACCACGCTGCCTGTAGGACCCTTAAGAGTAATAGGTCGCCTGATGCTCCCATGTACTTAACCATTTCTGGTGTTCTACCATCATGCCCTGCTGCTTTGCCCATCTTGATTTTCTTCAGTGCTGCCTTAAGTTCTTCCATCTTTATGTCATCTTCATCACCATTGGTACAAAAAACTAAACGAGTAATAATATCTTCTTCTTCCTCGTTCGTCCTGAAAAGGACGTTGGTTGCGTTGTGTCGCCGTTTACAGCGAAGCTCCGATATTTGCGCCTTGCGGCCGGACACAATTAACTTCCGCACAGCATTTTTTGGGACCTGGTTTGCCTTCCCTCTTCGATCCCTACTCTCTCGGCCAGACTGCAGTGATGCAGCATGTTTCTAGGACCACCACTTGGAGGTGGAGTAGGGTCTTGGTCAGATCTGGTTCGCTGACCCTGACGCAAGCAGTCAAGCTATGAATCGATGACTGCATTCATATCTCTTCCTGCGTCTTCGGTCCCGAGTAATAATATAATGGCTTTATTCATTTGTATCTAGATTATTCCGCAAAATTCTTGTCACACACACACAAACACAAACACACACACACACACACACACACACACACACACACACACACACACACACACACACACACACACACACACACACACACACACACACACACACACACACACACACACACACACACACACACACAATTTGGGATCATTTTTATATTATTTAATGCAAAATAAAAAAATAAACAAATTTTCCCTCAATTCTGTTGCGCAGAATAAAAATGGATGGCTTGTTATCATTAATCGGTAATTCGTCATATCGTTCACAAATGTATATTTTTGGCACACGACTGAAGGACTTTGCATACGTTTGTTGAAGACCTATGCTCCCCGAGGAGCCCAAGGGTAAACGAACCAATGAGGGAAGGAATTACCTAGGGAGGAGATAAGAATTATTTTAGGGGTAATGAAATGAATGGCAGAAGAAGGAGTAAAGATATATTATAGTGGTAATTGACAGAGTGACAGAAGAAAAGCGAAATGTATAATAGTGGCAATGGAAGGAATGTCTGAAGGAAAAAAAGAAATATTATACTGGTTGTGGAAAGAATGAATGAAGAATGGCGAAATGTATGTTATGGTGGTAACTGAAAAATTAATCAAAGAAGGCTGGAAGAAGTATTTTAGTGGTGATGGAAAGAATGATCAAAGACGGGAAAATAAATATTATAATTGAAAGAATGGCCGTATGGGTGATATTAAGTGTAATACAATTAATGGTGGCGGTAATGTTATGATAATAAGAGAAGGAAGAGTTGAAGGCAAGTGTGCAAGAGGAAGACAGCGCTATAAGTGGGGAGATAACATCAAGAGACGGACAGGGAAGAGTCTATCAGAGTGCACCATCTATTGCAGCCGACCTTCGATGTGGAGATGGTAGCTGATGATGATGAATGTTTTGAGAAGGAGAGGTTTAAAAAAAAAAAAAAGAAATATAAGTAAGTTTATGCAACAGGATCTGTATTACACTTGAAGTAGCACACTTCTTGTATGAATGAATTGCAAGAAAAGTGAGTACACATGTGGTCGCTATGTTAACGTAGCGTGCCGTTTATAGCTGGCGCATTAGTTTCAAATCATGATTGTGAAACGATTGGTTGTATGGAAATAAAGAGGAGAATGACCTCGACAACTTCTGAGAAGGTTACACGGGTCTTGTTTGGTGAAGTGTGTCAACATCCCATTATGATTCAAGTCCCGTAGGTGGGCACAAGAAAAGTGTATGGTTGAAACGACCAACACGATTCAGTTTCACCCAAGGCTTCATAGAAAACTTACATAAACTGAAAGAACACTAGATTAGATGTTTCTAAATAGTTCATTGATTACTCCTTATCTTATTTAGAGCATGGACCTTCAGTCTGGTCATGCCAAAATCCTATTTCCTGAGCTATCGGTTCAGGCTGTTTCATTGTCTCATGTATATTATCTAAAGTTTCCTTCTCCCTGTCATTGTTTTTTTTTGTTTTTTTTTGGTCTTCTGTTTCTTTTACCAAAAGAGACTACAGAACAAGAAGAACATTGTAATGCTATCGGCTGGTTTTCTCAGAGTGTTTCGTACATAATGCTAACATCTTTTCTTCATTTCTTGTCCGGTTGACACTTACCTGGTTCTTTCCATCAGTTCTACATTAGTTACCCCGGTGTACAATTTTAATCGTACATAATGCTAACATCTTTTCTTCATTTCTTGTCCGGTTGACACTTACCTGGTTCTTTCCATCAGTTCTACATTAGTTACCCCGGTGTACAATTTTAATTAGTCCTTCTATATCTCCACAAGCACCAGTTTATGAAAGTTTGTAACTTCTTGGTTGTCTGGGTTTTTTTTTTTTTTTCCCCCTGGTTTCTAACCGGAGTCGGAAAGGGAAATAAATAATAGTGACAATTTAACCTGATAGCATGTCGTAGAAAATGACAAACATGGGCTGGGCATGGTACCGGCTACCCCAACCATGTATAAATGTTAAGCCACAAAACGTCAGCGAACATGGACAAGCCAACCAATAATTTAAATAATTCAGCTCGATCATCCCAAGACAGAAGGTTCTCTATTAAAGAAGTTGAAGACTCATTATTTCTTCTTAATACCTATTCTAGTCAGTATTCCTTTGACATCATCAGTATTATCGACACCATTCTGTCTCATCATTTATTATCATCAACACCATTCTGTCTCATCATTTATTATCATCAACACCATTCTGTCTCATCATTTATTATCATCGACACCATTCTGTCTCATCATTTATTATCATCAACAACAACTGATATACTTTTACTTTCCTGTCACAATCGTCATAACAACTCAAACTTCGCTTATTCTCTAAGTTTATACCTTTCACTCCGTCCTTGCATTCACAGTTCAACCATTTTTTTTTCGACGTGTCACAATACATGTACACGGTAAAAATGTAGTCCCATAGCACATACTGCTGTAGGGGAGGGGAAGTGTTAGAGACTTCACCATACTAGGTCTAGCATCGAGAGGTGGTGTGACCAGATCCCTTCCTCGCTGCCTTTTCCTTCCCTGACTCTGGTCAGGTACCCATTTACAGCTGGGTAGACTGGAACGTGTCGGAACGTGATTCGATCCCGGCTCCTTTGCCGCGAGAGACCAGCGCTCTAAGACTCTGTCAAGGTGAGCGGACGACAATTAAGGACAAAGAATATGTACTAAAGAATAAGAGAAGAGGTGAGTCTTAACAATTAAGTAAAAAGAGGTGAGCGATAGACTTATAGGACAAGAAAAAAAGAGGTGAGCAGATAGACAATTAAGGACAAAGAATAAGAGAAGAGGTGAGCAGATAGACAATTAAGGACAAAGAATAAGAGAAGAGGTGAGCAGATAGACAATTAAGGACAAAGAGTAAGAGAAGAGGTGAGCAGATAGACAATTAAGGACAAAGAATAAGAGAAGAGGTGAGCAGATAGACAATTAAGGACAAAGAATAAGAGAAGAGGTGAGCAGATAGACAATTAAGGACAAAGAGTAAGAGAAGAGGTGAGCAGATAGACAATTAAGGACAAAGAATAAGAGAAGAGGTGAGCAGATAGACAATTAAGGACAAAGGAGAAGCAATAGATAAGAGAAGAGGAGCAGCATGGGCTAGACCAATTAAGAGATAGTCTTGACAGACATTCATAGACAATTAAGGACAAAGGGAAGAGGTGAGCATAGACATTATTGCAATTTGCGCAATAGACAATTAAGACAAAGAATTTGTTGTAACCAACCAGATAAACAATTAAGACAAGGACAAAGAATAAGAGAAGAGGTGAGCAGATAGACAATTAAGGACAAAGAGTAAGAGAAGAGGTGAGCAGATAGACAATTAAGGAAAGACAGGAAAAAACCCCCAGAAAATAGAAGGAATCAGAGCAGAACAAAACAGAGAAAGTATCTTGTATAGAAATATGCCAGAGATACATTCCTGTGATCGCCGGGGAATCGAAAAACATTCAATTTGCAAATGTGCAGAAGCCAACAACTAATTTCAGTAATTTAGTTTGACCATCCAAGACAGAAGTTCCGCTGTTAAAGAAGCCGAGGACGCATTCTTTCCCTTACCACTATAAACGTTCTTTCCTCTTTCTTCTTAATACCTGTTCCCGTCAATATATCTTTATCATCATCAGTATTAGCAACGAAATCATTTGTCTCTTCTTCCTCATCATTTATTATCGTCAACAGCCATGCAGCTACTCGCTGACACACTTTTACTTTCATATCACAGTCTGCTTAAAATGTTACCTTCATATCACAGTCTACTTAAAACTTTTACTTTCATATCACAGTCTACTTAAAACTTTTACTTTCATATCACAGTCTCTTTAAAACTTTTACTTTCATATCACAGTGTGCTTAAAACGTTTACTTTCGTATCACAGTATGCTAAATTAACAAGTACGCTGATTGATAGCAGAACAAACGAACTTTATTTTCAAAGGGTTAAGAATTGGGCGCGCAGGCCCGTCTAACATTCTGCCCTTCCACTCATTTATCTTGCATACTATATCCTTTCACCCGTGTGTTGCCGAGGCCCGAAAGGGGAGCAAATAATAGTAACACTGTACCCTACCATGCATGTCGTAAAAAGCGACTAAGGAGAGTTGGGCATGGGCTGGTTACCCCATTCTGTAAAAAACTTTTACCAACAAACTTCAACAAACATGGACATGTCAAATAAGAATATAAATCAATCCAGCCGCCCAAGACAGAAGAAGTCCTCTGGAAAGGAGGCGCATGAAGCAACCCAGAGAAAGCCGAAAGGAGTCTGTGTTGCCGACTAACCTTTTTTCGTCTTGGAAAATCTCCAGGATTGGCACCTGGAATGTTCACACTCTGTGTAAACAAAGGAAAACTGCACAGGTAGCAGCAGCGAATTATAACAGCAAGGTTTAAATCAGCCAAAAAGAAAGTAAATATAAACATCATCCAGTGTTACTCACCAACAAATGATACAGAAGAATCTGAGAAATAAGACTTTTACACCAGACTACAAAATGTCTTGGACAAAAAGAAAAGAAAGGACATCACAATTTTGATGGGGGACCTAAGCGCGAAAATAGGAACAGACTTTGAAGAAATCATGGGAAAGCATAGATTAGGTATGATGAACGAGAATGGGGAAATATTAGCTAACTGCTGTGCTTCAGATCAACTAGCTATATGAGGAATCATATTTCCACATAAAAGAATACATAAAGCTACATGGATATCACCAGACCACAGAACTGAAAATCAGATTGATCACATATGCATAAGTAAGAAGTTTAGGTCATCATTGCATGATGTAAAAGTATGTAGAGGAGCAGATGTGGTATCAGACCACCATCTTCTGTTGGCTAAAACAAAATTAAAACTCATGAAATTTACAACAGTATATAGCTATAGACAACAGTATAATGTGGGATATCAAAGAAATCAGGAAATAAGAGAAAAAATTTCAATCACAGTATCCAACAAATACCAAGTACTCCAACAGCTGGAAGATGAAACAGATACGGAAGACCACTGGCAACAAGTAAAAAGTATATGGAACGAGACATGTGAAGAAGTACTGAGAAAAAGAGAACATCAGCACAAAGCATGGATAACAACAGAAACCATTAGCAAGATAAAAGACAGGAAAAACAAGAAAGCAGATTTAAGTAGAAGCAAAACCAGAAGCCCCAAAGCCAAGGCTCATGAAGTGTACATAGATGCAAACAAAGAAGAAAGAAGAAACGTCAAAAGAGACAAGAGGAAGTAAATTTAAGAGTTGGCAAGGGAAGCAGAGGAAGCTGCAGCCAAAGGAAATATGAGGGACCTGTGCAACACCACAAAGAAGCTAACAGGGAAATATAAGCAAGCAAATGGCCTCATAAAAGATAAGAACGGAAAATTGCTTAGTAATATACAAGAACAAATGAAGAGATGGACATAACATTTTAAGAAACTTCTCAATAGACCATGTCCAACTAATCCCCCAGACATCCAGCCAGCAGAAGAGGAGCTACAAATCAGCTATGAACGACCAAGTAGAGAAGAAATAAAAAAAAGCCATAAAGCTTCTGAAAGATGGAAAAACAGCTGGTCCATATTGCATTCCAGCAGAGGCCATCAAAACAGATATTTATATCTCTACAGAGAAATTATACAAACTACTTGGCAAAGTCTTGGAGAGAGAGCAAATACCAGCAAAATGGAAGGAAGGTTATCTGGTCAAGTTGCCTAAGAAGGGAATTTTACAAGAAAGCACAAATTATAGAGGAATAATGGGGGCCGCTCTAGCGTAGTGGTATCAAACCCGGGCGACGGCATTTGAGGATTTTTCGTTGACCGGGATTTGGACTGGATTAACTCGAGACCTGGCGAGGACATTTGAAGGAGTGTCGTCGACCAGGGACTGGCGGCTCCTGAGCCGACCCAGCTCTAATGGGTACCTCCGAAATCGGAGAGTATTTGCCTGAATGGCGAGGGACACCTGTCTATGTACAAGAAACAAAGGGATACTCACGTAAAATCAATGTCAGGTTAAAATATTAATAATAACCTGAGATTTCGCCTCGAGTATTAGCGGGCGTACGGAAAAAAAAAAATAGAGGAATAATGTTACTATCAGTGCCAGCAAAAGTATTAAACAGAATCATCCTTGAGAGATTAAAAGAGTCCATAGACAAGGAACTGATAGATGAACAAGCAGGTTTCGACAGAACAGATCCTGTACAGACCAGATAGCCACATTGAGAATAATAGTTGAACAAAGTCTGGAATGGAATTCACCGCTATACATCGGATTCGTGGACTATGAAAAGGCATTTGACAGTGTAGACAGAGAATCACTTTGGAAATTGATGAGGCATTATGGAGTTCCCATGACGATCATTAACTTAATAAAGAAGACCTAAGAAGAATGACATGCAGAGTTCTTTATGAAGGACAACTTACAGAACCGTTTAGGATTAAAACGGGAGTGAGACAGAGATGCATCTTGTCTCCATTTCTTTTCTTACTAGCAGTAGACTGGGTTATGAGAACATCGGCATCACACAACAGAAATGGAATCCAGTGGAATCTGACTAAATAGCTTGATGATCTGGATTTTGCAGATGACTTGGCTCTTCTGTCCCATAACCATAATCAGATGCAAGAGAAAATAAAAATTCTCGATGAGAGGTCACAACAAGTGGGCCTGAAAATACACAGGGAAAAGACAAAAATTATGAGCATAAATGCAAGAAATGATAACAAGGTTGAACTTGAAGAAACACAACAAAAGGATGTAGAATCGTACACATATCTTGGCAGCAATATAGACGAAGTTGGAGGGACAGACAGTGATATCAAAATAAGAATACAAAAAGCAAGAGGAGCTTTCATTGCATTGGGAAACATATGAAGAACAAGAGAAATCAAAGTCCAACACGAAAATAAGAATCTTCAACTCAAATGTGAAGTCAGTTCTACTGTGGCTCTGAGACATGGAGAGCAACAAAAACAACAACCAAAAAGCTACAGACTTTTATAAACGGATGCTTGCGTAGAATAGAAGGACTGAAATGGTATGACACAGTCACAAATGTGGAATTGATGACAAGAACCAGACAAGTGCCAGTGGAACAAGAAGACGCTGGCGATGAATATGACACACATTGAGGAGATCTGATGGTAGCATTACAAGGCAGTCCTTGTTCTGGAATCCACAGGGAAAGAGAGGCAGAGGTAGACCAAAAAACACATGAAGAAGAGGACTGGATACAGAAGTGAAAATGATGAGGAAAACAAGGAAAGAACTGGAGCGGATGGCGCAGGACAGGAGGCATAGGTTTGTTGAAGGCCTATGCTCCTTGGGGAGCTAAAGAGTATTGATTGATTGATTGGCTATATCCTTTCATTCCCACATGCTACTTTAAGCATTAATTTAAAGGCATGCAACATTATGAAGATAATGTAACAGTATACAATTACAGTATCCAATCATAATCAAAATGAAAAAGAAAAAAACAGCAACAAAAACAATCAAACACACACAAATCCAAAACATCCATACAGTACATCCCAGATTGTGGAGCAATAGTCTAGATGTGTTTGTATTTGGGATATATAGAACACTTGCTTCCTCATCTAGGAAATGTTTGATATTAGCTAACTTGTAAACTTTCTATGCCGTTTGTTTGGTCAGTGCTAGTACATGCGAATTCCAACTTAAATGTTGGTCAACTATGAGGCCCAGTGTTTTGTGTTCATTTACATTTTCAAGTAGTGAGGTATCAATGTAGCGCTTAAAAGTTGTTTTCTGCGAGTTTTGTAATTTTATCTAGTTGATATTATCATACATTTTGTGTTTTAATTATATTTATTTGCATGTTATTTTCGTTGCTCCGCTTAGTAAGATTGTCTGTATCGCTTTGTAATAATATTTCTAGTGTGTTGCAACTGTTATCACTTGTGTCAATAGTACAGTCATCTGCAAATAGGTCGCAGGATTAGTGCCTGATGTGTAGTGGAAGGTCATTTACAGTATATGGCAAGAAGTAGAGGACCAAGAATAGAACCCTGAGGAAGACTGGTATCGATCATGGTTGGGCTTGACAAGGAATTATTGTAACACTCTACTTGCTGTCTGTCGGACAGGAATGTCACAAGTTTAAAGTTAAGTTTCATTGTTTCTAATTTCCTTATTAAAACAACGTGATCTATTATATCGAATGCTTTTCTAAAGTCTACAAAGATTGAAATGTTATCATTATTGATGTTGAGGTACCAGTTGTCTATCATCTTAGTTAGGGCTGTGTGGCATGAAAGCTTTTGTCTAAACTCCGACTGTCAGTTAGCAAGTCATTGCTAACTAGGTACTGTAGTCTTGTTTCTCGTGTATGTGTTTTTCCAATGGTTTAGATAGCGATGATATCAGAGAAATTGGTCTATAGTTACCGAGGTTACTGTTATCTGATGAACCAAGTTTGAAAAGGGGATATACTTTGGCAATCTTAAAGGCTGAAGGAAAATAACTCTTAGCAATACATTGATTATATATATATATATATATATATATATATATGTGTTAGTGAATCACTGATAGCTGGTGCAACAAAACGCAGCATTCGATTGCTAATTCCATCAAGCCTGATGAGCTATTATTTTTAGACCAAGAAGATAGTTGTACACTTCAATAACTGTCTTAAAAGGAATGTCGGGTGGAACTGAGTGTGTACATTTGTTCTCATAGAATGCCGAAAGTTTGTCACTACGGGAAGGTGTATTTGTGGATTTCAGACTGTTTACTTCTGCCTAATATTTAAAGCAGAGGTAAATAGAGACAAGCTTAACGAAAGAGGAAAGAAAATAACACGAGGACAAAAATAATCAGAGCAAAACAGAAGTATGCCAGAGATAGATTCCTCGCCTGTGATCGCTGCGATCGCTGCGACTATCGATCTAGTCTGACATTCTAGTTAGGAAAGGGAGTCATAAATACTGCAATTTGCGCAAACACGTCTGATTTGTTTCCCCCAGCGGACTCTATACCGTTCGTTCGTTCCTTACATCTGGCGTATTGCTGGAGTAATTTTGTTTATTTGTTTTATTTAATAATTTTTTTTCTTTATATTTGCACTGCAGTTCTTTATATTAACATTATGCCGTGTTTTTCTGATTGTTTTCCTTGTCATATTTCTAATGCCATACTAGGTTTCTCTGGGTTTTTTTTGCGCGTGTTTACCATTTTTTTTTTAAAATCTGTCTGAAAACTCCTGTGCTATAGGTGTTATGTTTTCTCTACATGTTGTTCACACTTTGTTTCCATACCCTTTAGAAAAGAAGTGTGGCATTATTTACACATATAGAAAGGGTTGTATCTTCGCAAAAGGAAGCACATTTTATGCATAGAAGAGGAAAGAAAAAGTGTTTTTTTTTCTTTAAATGAATGAATGTCCCCTTTTTCGCATCAGAAGCAGCAGTCTTACTCTCTCTCTCTCTCTTTCTCTCTCTCTCTCTCTCTCACACTCTCTCTCAATGGTCACTACGTGTGCTTTTGTGGTGGTGCTTTCTATAACAGTTATTGTGCATGTTGCTTTTGCCAGCTGCATGCATAGTTCCACCTATCACCTCCAACATTAGTCCTGGTGGGAGCTTCAGTTCTTAATTCGTCCCCTCATCCCCTAATGCCCCACGGTAAAAGTAAGTACAGACGACCAGTCGTACTTACGACTGCCATCTCATTAATTATATATATATATATAAACTCTTTTCGACCCCCGACGTCCGGTCGTAAACTTTCTTTCTTTATTCATTATTTATTACAGTGCAGTATTGTACATTACAGTAATGTTATATTATAGTATGAACATTTAAGTATATAG
Source organism: Oreohelix idahoensis (assembly GCA_024509875.1). Lineage (NCBI taxonomy): Eukaryota > Metazoa > Mollusca > Gastropoda > Stylommatophora > Oreohelicidae > Oreohelix > Oreohelix idahoensis. The sequence goes on along the minus strand of JAMPIV010019600.1, from coordinate 655,844 downwards.
TCATGTTATTTAGTAGTATATCCTCATTGCTCATATAGTGCAGTGCAGTCCACTTAAGCCAAACTCGCTTACGCCCAATTTCGCTAAAATAGAAGCAACTCTGGAGATCCTGGTCGATTGTCTTCTTTGGGTATGTTTAAAAAAGAAAAACCACCGGTTAAGTCGACTAATAGAATTTTAGGATAAGTCGAGGTAATTTTTCTGTCCCAACTCAAATTTACACTCGCGTACATAGAAGTTCTGCCTTTATCGCCAAAGTTACAGTACTACGTAGCCGTACTTAATTTGTAGGTTAACAGGTAATGAAAGATTAATAAACGACTCAACGAACACCAGATCACATCGGTTTGCGAGAAAGAGGCTTCCTTTAAGATTTTGCAGCAACGAGATTACGCGGTTTCTGAAGATAAACAGGCCTGTGAATTGTAAATAATAAACACAAACAAATATATGACAGGCACTCGTCAGAAAGAAAGGAAACAATAGACAACTGAAAAATAACAGAAACGTCCACGTGTCAGTGGCGGGTGTTTCTTACGACGGCATACCTGTCCGTCATTGGTCAGCGAATTGACGATCCCGGTAGGAACCGCTGAGTACACGAAAATACTAAGCCAACGCGCGAAGCGCTTTGCGTAGACTCTGTAGGTATGTATTGTATTCCTGTCTGTCTGTGTATTTAATTAGTGCCCCTAGATCTATAGAGAGTTACGCCAACTATGTCAGAATCGAAAACGAGGCTGAACGACGTAGACGCCATTTTCGGCTGGACAATACCAGGGCTAGTAGTGAGAATAAGCATCGAGTAAGACTTTTTTTTTTTTTAATTAATGAAAATAAATGTCCCGTTCAACTTCTGATGGGTTATAATTAGGATATATATTGTTTTCAATTCAAAATAATATGAACAACTGCCGATAAGAGAAAGGGGTATCACATTTGTCAAATCATTGTAAATAGGGACAATCACAATTATGCTTTTACGTTAAATAAATAAACAAACAAACAAAAAATAAAGAAGAAACTCTGAACAAGAATAATATTAAAATGGAGGTGTGTAAAGACCTGGTGGTTACAGTTATATAACTGACTTTAACAGATATTTAATTTCACTTTCGCCTAATAAAAGTCATATGTATTGTAAGAACAGCATTAGACCTTCACATTCCCGGCCACTATATATTAACATTTGTTCATATTAAATATTGTTTGACTATATTATGCAGTTCCTTAGGACTGTCTATTCTTAACACCTCTTCTATATTTATAAGATTATATTTATATATTTATATTTATAAATATATATATATATATATATATATATATATATATTTATTTATTTATTTATAATTATATAATATAAATTATATAATTTTATAATTATGTAATTGTAATATATAAAATAAAAAATTATATAATAAAAATTATATAATATAATGAAATTTTATATTTGTCTCTATTTTGGCTTCCTTATCTTCTATGTTTTGTTTAATCTTTTCAGTAAGTGAGTAGTCTATGATTCGTCTATGATCTCATATTTTATATATATAATAAAACTAATAAAATTGTAATTAATTTTTATTATATTATTTTATAAGGTAGTATGTTTTGCTAAGTGTTGCAATTCGTACGGAATATTTGTTGCTAAATAGTGAAATTCTAACGAAATTTAAAATTCAACGGAGGATGTGTTAACAATTCATGCTACTGATTCTATTCAATAAAACGGTAAGTAAACTAGTTTTCTTCGTTTTGTTTTGTTAGTTGAAATACAAAGAATAGTACAAATATGTGCTACTGTATTTGCATCTAATTTTATTTCAAATTATTAGTTAACCTAAACGAAAATGCATATTAGGTCTGAAACTCGCGATTGGGTCTATTTTCCTGCTATTCGGATACAGCCGAAAATGGCGGCCAAATTTTAGTTGGCGTAACTCTTTTGTGATAAAGGGGCTCTATATTTAATCTAGCTGTATGTTTGTCTGCTCTATTCCTTCATCGTTCTTCTTTACTCTTTTCGCTCCTTATAAAGCATGGAGCCACCACTGTAGCTTCTTCCCTTGCAGGAAGCCCGTACCAAAGAATCTATTTGCTCTTACAGTAGTAGTTTCTGTAGCTATTTATATACAACTAGTGTAAAAGCCCGTCATAAGACGAGAATTACATTCAAAAGCACCAATACCTAACGGCAATTTTACTTATTCAAAAGTATTTTTTTTAAACCATGTGCATCACCACAGTTCACGAACTACGTAGCAGCAGCGAGGATCCCAATGTGCGTATACGGGATCATACATTCTATAAATATATTTTTGTGCACACAGTCATTTGCGCATTCTTCTGTGGTAAGTGTTACTAGTTCCGGGAGACAATACAATTAATGTCTAACTTTCAACCAAAGTTGCATCCCTTAGCGTTAGTGACAGAAAAAGCTGGAATTTTATATATATAGGATGATGAGGTTTGCCAGCTCCATACACAACCTTATATTAGTCGCCTGGTACTGAAGTACGTCCTGTTCTTTGTCTCAACTACACGGGATCCTTCATGGTTGCTCCATCTGTTATTCCTTTGTTAAAACAAACATAGAGGGAGGACTTGATTTTAGAATATTTTAAAACATGCGAAATGAGATTTCCCGACAAGCACTACCACCCTCAGCGGATAGCGCAGGACAGGGAAGAAGGCTTGGCCCGCATTGTTTTGAAGGCCAGTACCCCACGGGGCCAGAAATGGAAAGAATGAATGGACTCGGCGCTGAAATAGGGGAACCTATTTTAAAACATAAAAGAGTGGTTTCGTGGAGCATAAATGTGGACGCATCAACTTGCTCAAGCATTCAGAACGCGCATTTCTGGTTAAAATAATCATGTTGTTTCTGTATATTTAATTTCTCACCTCGCCACACATCAGACAGGGGCGATCAGTCTTATACTGGAACATCTTCTCCCCTTATCCTGTTTAAAATATATTTTTTAAATGTCGGCGTCAGCTGAAGTTTAAGGTAAGAGTTTACCTTGCGTGATTGAAGGGACGCGATTGTTTGAAGTGAGTCAGTGTATTTTTCAACCCTCCTGGCCCCTTCAGTTGCCGGAAAGGAGAAGAATATGAAAGCATTCAAAACAAAATGGTCTGATCTCGGTATGTAGCATTTATTTTTATGAAGAAAGTAATAAGACCCTCAGACATTGTCGTAAGAGGCGGCTAATCATGTAAATGAAATTGCTACAGAAACCACCGCTACACCATCACATTAACGCTGTGGTCCCGGCTTCCTGTTGTAGTGGTGGCTCTATGGCGAGGTAAACAGGACAGTAATGATACAATAAGTAAAACAAGCACAGAAGTGGTCATGTCATACCACTTCGTTCCTTCTTATCATTCATCTGGTCATGTCATACCACTTCGTTCCTTCTTATCATTCATCTGGTCATGTCAAACCACTTCGTTCTTTCTTATCATTCATCTGGTCATGTCATACCACTTCGTTCCTTCTTATCATTCATCTGGTCATGTCATACCACTTCGTTCCTTCTTATCATTCATCTGGTCATGTCATACCACTTCGTTCCTTCTTATCATTCATCTGGTCATGTCATACCACTTCGTTCCTTCTTATCATTCATCTGGTCGTGTCATGCCACTGCGTTCCTTCTTATCATTCCTCGTTTTTGTTTGCGCTCCTTCCGGAGCATGGAGCCACAACTTCAGCTGGTCCTCGTGCAGGGAGCCTGCATCAAGCATTGACATACTCTCGTAGCAGTGGTTTCTATGGCAATTTGTTTTGCATGATGAGGTGACTAGCTCCACGCGCGATCTCGTTTTAGTCGCTGTTTCGTGCAGTCTTTGATATCTTACAATATTATACATTGGTATACTTGTTATGTTCGCAAATATTTTGTAAACAAAATAGATATTTTTTAGTGCTTAAGGGAAAGTCATTATTGAGTTACTTCCCTTGAAAGTTGTGCCGTCTCTTTCGATCGAACTCCGCGGATGAATCCAGTTTTACTGCGATTTATTCTTTGTTTGGGTAGTAATAGATTGTTCTTGCTTCAGAATATCTATGGCCTGAATTTATGTGTATTGTTTGTCTGTGTAGGACGAATCTGTCTTATATCTGTATATCTTTACATATCTAAGTCGAACTATATGTTCTGTTGTCTCTAGAGAGGTCAAAGGCTGTTCGGCGGATGTGTCGCGAGAGAGGTGTTTTTTGGCTTCGCCCTGATGATGGGCTGTGTTTTTCTATGTCGGCTTGACGCCGGGGAAAAAGTGATCTCAGTGGTTTTTGGGGAAAGTGATAGTCGTCTAGACCTATCGTGTATGCTTTACCCCAGTGTTCATTCTTATTGCCAAGGAATGGCAAACTCATATTTCCGAAAACCAAGGTAATAAAGATACTCTTTTGAACTCTCGTACGAAGCCACCGTTTTTCGATAGGGATGATTTGTACGTCTGAGAGGATACATCTAACTAGATGAAAAAAAAAAGATTCTGATTCCTAGCAGCACTATATCCTGTAGAATGCAGTCAATTGTTCATGATCAAATCTACAGAGCAATGAAATGTTTAATGAATGACTAACTTTAGGACAGATTCATTATCTGTATCCAAACGTGAGTGACAGCTCACGAGTGAAGCCATCTTGGAACCAAACATGTAGTGACTTTCAAGAAGAGAAAAGGGATGCCCATATTATCGCTTGATTAGTCCAGAGATCACTGCTACACATGAGAACCCATTGCTAGCGGTTCAATATAATTATATGGAAAAATCTGTGCTGGACATTATGTTAAGGAATCTTCGCTAGACGAGATTAGGTCTAGAAGCCATCTTGGATATTGTTTATAATCTGACGTGCTTTGTCAGTAAACTCAGTTGATATATATATATGGGCAATACTGAGTGCTTGGCTACTGACAGTCCATTATACTATTATTCTACATGAGTGCCCATGTAACATAACATTGCAAGACCATTTATCCACTGTACCATGATGTATTATGCCAACCTGTGATTTGTCACTATCTGTGCTGTCGAGTGTGTACGTCCAATTAAACTTTAGTAAAGGTACACAGTCGTTGGTGTCGATGACTTCCAGCCATACATGAGTGTGAGAAAAGAACATTTGTCAACACCACGAACTCTTCCTATCATTCGCACATTATACACTCCATCTATGTCTACACACCACTGCGTAGGTCAAGTTGACATTCCATACTCGAACCACGAGCAACACAACAACACAGTATTTAACTCTGGTGATGTTCGAGCGAGCTTCAGATTTCTCAGCATGTCTCTTGCTCAGGGCAAGGGTCTTGTATTAAGAGTTTATCAACTGATGATGATGATGTCTGCTTCCATCCACTTATATTTATCATTTGGTGGACATCATTAATAAGAAAAAAAAGATTCTTATCAACTGGTGGACCAGCTTTCTGGGTTTGACCTCGCAGAAGTTCAGAAGTCAACAGATTACCGATACCAGACCGTTTCCTGTGGCTGATACGACACACTTGCAGTATTGGTTTGCTCTTTGTCAACACTTCGTCACGTGACCTGTCAAGTGAATGCAGTATGTAGGTCAGCGTTGTTGACATTTTTACATTAGACATTACAGAGTTTCACAGAACAGTTGGATCAATTCTTGTCAATGTTAACAGGAAGACAGTATTATTGAACTAAGAAGTCCTATTTTCATCGATGGATCTTCTTGTTTTCTATATATGAACTTTAATATTTAAGGCCAGAATATATATTTCAATAAAGTGGCAGTTTATTTTACAAGAATAACTTTGCCATTTCTGTAAAACTGAGCCTATTTTGCAACACATTACACACATGATATATGTATTTATGATATGTTACATGTTATTTGTTTGTATAGTATGTTAGTTTATATGTCAGCGGGTTGTGTTTAAGGTTGGGCGGCGTCCTCACAACAGAATATCCCACGTCATAGAGGGTCCGTTGTGGGCGTTTTCTATAGGTGCAATTTTCTTGATTGAAAATTTGCTTGCGACAACTGTTGCTTTTGTGTTAGCTGTGAAGTCTGTAATTATTGTTATTTTTGTAATATTTCTTTGTTCTTTAGTTTTGTTTTGAATTGTTTGTAATTTGTTGGTCTACCCTTTTCTATCTTTCAGTTCTATTCACAATTTATATTCATATACTGTGACGTCATTTGTGTTGTTATTCTTTGCAGATTCAGTGATTATTTTCATTGATTTCCCTATTTGATTTATTTTGATTTCTGCAAACGTTCTTGTATTGTCAGTCCTATTTGTACTTTATGTATTCTGTTGGTTGACATATGTTTTATATAGGTATATTTCATAAGACACTATTACCTGTGCACTGCACTTGGATTATGGTATAAACCAGTACCTGATTATTATTACTGTTATACAAGACCTTATTGAGGCTTGGGACCCACAGATATTGGGATAGTGTACTGATTAATCAAGTCATTAAGAACTTGTGGTATTATTATTGTTTCAGGTGATTAGTATTATTGTTAGACACCATGTCTACATTAGAATACTTCATTATACAAGGGAAAGCCCTTGATAAGACTAGTCAACAATTAGAAGAATGGACAGTTGCTCAATATGACAAAGCAGTAGCTGCAGAAGAGAGAAAAGCTCTGGCTGAAGAGAAAAGATTAGAAAGAGAAGCTGAGGCTGCTGCTGAACAAAAGAAATTGCAGATGCAGGTGGAGCAAAGGAGATTTGAAGCTGAACAAAAAAAATTAGAAAGAGAAGCTGCTGCTGAACAAAAAAGATTAGACAGTGAAGCTGAACAAAAAAAATTAGAAAGAGAAGCTGCTGCTGAACAAAAAAGATTAGACAGGGAAGCTGAACAAAAAAGATTAGACAGAGAGGCTGAAGAAAAAAAAGCAATAAGAGAACATGAATTTGAGTTAGAGAAATTGAGATTGACAAGTATGATTAATGTTAATCAGGCATCTAGTGGTAATGGTAAACCTTCTACTTACAAGGTTAAGGTTCCACCGTTCAATCAGTCCAGTGACGATATTACATTCTGGCTGGATAGATTTGAACGTTCTTGTCGTACACATAATGTGGATAAATCACAATACGCTAATCAATTAGCAGAAAACTTGAAAGGTGAATCTTTGACTAGATTATGCCTTGTAGGAGAAGCAGATAAGGATAATTATGATGTCATTAGGGCGGCTTTGATAAAAAAAATACCAGCTAAGTGAGGAAGGCTATCGCCTTTTGTTTAAGACGATGGTGCCTGAGACAGGGGTAGAATTCTCAGAATTCACTGCAAAGGCACGTCTCACAGTTGATCGTTGGATTGAGCTTTCCAAAACAGAAAAAACGTATGAAGGACTTATGGATTTGTTGCTCAGAGATAAGATTATGTCATGTGTTAACAAACCATTCCTGGAATTTATACATGAGCGTAAACCCAAATCTCTAAAGGAAATGGAAGAATTTTGTTCCCAATATGTCACTGCACACCCCGACGTGACTTTTGGCAACACTAAGATTAAGGAGGGTATGCCAGTTGCTTCAGCAACACCATACAATCCCAATTATTCACACAGATTTCAGGGACCTCAAAACAGATTTGATAAAAAAGGTAACCATAATAGTTATCAAAACCAAGGTAACCAATCATTTCAGGGTTCTTCTTCAAAGAACTGGAGACGAGCTGATAGCTCTCGACACAGGGGTGGTCATAATTATAGGAATTTCCGTAGAGGAAGTAATTATAGAAACTATCAGGGTTATCCGTCTTGGAGTCAACAAGATCATAATTACAGAGATACTCATTATAATGAATATGATAATGGTAACCAAGGGAACTATGACTCAAACCCAAATAGGGGTTACAATAGAGGTAACAATAACTACAGAGGTGATAATAACCGAGGTAGATCTCAAAACAAAAGACATAAACCACATTTTCAGGCAAACTCTGCACAACAAGAGTCCCATGAAGCCTATAAACAGAGTAAAGATAATAATGATGCTAGTAATATGGCATGTGCCGCTTTTGATTTTGGGAGAGCATCTCAGTGCCCCCAATGCAAAACGTTATTTGTGCCAACCACAGTATCTACTTTAAGCTGTGGCCATCCTCTTCCTGCTCTTCCGGCATCAGTCGCGCATGATGGAAGAGGTTCTCTTGTCTTACATAAGGGTTTAGTGAATAACAATCCAGTCTCTGTGCTATTTGATTCTGGATGCACCACAATTGGTGTTAGGCAGTCACTCGTAGATCCTTCCCGTGCCACTGGACAAGTAGTCAAATGTGTAACATTTGGCGGCACATTAGAGAAATACTCTACTGCTATCATTAGGATTGCTACTCCTTTCTTTACAGGAGATGTACACGCATGTCTTCTTCCGAATCTGATCGCTGACCTCATCATCGGTCGCATTCATGGAGTCAAAGAATGCACTCCGCAACAAATTTCCGCGTGGGAAAGGCAAAACATGCAGATTGCTAACGCTGTAGTCACTAGAGCTCAGGCTCTTAATATGCCTCAAACTTCATCTACTGAAGATAATGAAGTGCATAATCAAGATGATCCCTTGGTAATTTCTCGTGACTCGTTTATAAAACAGCAAGAAGATGATCCCACTCTGAAGAAATTCTTCATTCTTGCAACTAAAGGTGATCCGAATAAAGACACAAGTCGTAAATCGTGGATTACAAAGAAGAATGGCGTACTTGTACGTATGGTTCAAGACTCCATTACGTCAAGTCATTCTCAAATCCTGGTTCCCAAGAATTTGAGAGTTAAAATTTTGCAGCACGCTCACGACTCTCAGTGTGCTGGACACATGGGTTTTTCCCGTACTAAGTCAAGAGTCCTTGCGGCTTTCTTTTGGCCATTGGTAAACAAGGACATACGGATTTATTGTCGATCTTGTAAAGTATGTCAGGAAGTTAAATCCAAAGGTCCACGGCATGCTGCACCCATTCAGGCAGCGGACATTCCTATTCGGCCGTTTCAAAAAATGGCCATAGACATTATTGGTCCATTTAAGATCAAGTCTGCCAGAGGACATCAGTTTATCTTGACATGTGTTGATATGTGCACACGTTGGCCAGAGGCTATTCCTCTGAAGAGCATTACTACTGCTGATATTGCAGATGCTCTTTGGCTTATATTTTCTCGTTTGGGTTTCCCCGGAGAGATATTGTCAGACCATGGCACCCAACTAATATCAGATACCATGTCTCAAGTAATGTCTACTCTGCAGATAGATAGATCTTTAAGTAGTATCTACCATCCAATGTCTAATGGTATGGTCGAACGCCTTAATAGAACACTTAAAAACTTACTAGGGAAGATAACTGAGGATCATCCTCAAGACTGGGACAGAGTTTTACCTGCGGCCCTCTTCGCTTACAGAGAGGTACCCAATGAACATACAGGATTTTCTCCCTTTGAACTCGTCTTTGGCGCGCGTCCGCGTGGCCCTATGTCGTTGCTTCACGATCTCATAACATCTGACAATATTGACGATGACACAAAGTCATCCTACGAATATGTCATCGCGTTGAGACAAAAGATTATCGAAGCATGCAAATTAGCAACTTCTTCTTCTGAATTTGCTAAACAGAAGGCAAGGCAATTTGCCAATAAGAAGAGATGCTAACGACAACTTTGTCCTGGTGACAAAGCATTTGTATTACTACTGATGCGTGATGCCATATGATGATGGATGGTATCCGCATGTCTGGTTTTGTGTAGTGTGCAGATGTGTTCAGTCAAACAATGTTCATACAAAAATAACAGGGCAATCCACATAGGACGTCAGTAAACTCACGACGTATAAAGTCAATGATTCTTGTAACAGCCGTTGACGTTTTTCTTCATTATTTATTGTGGATGCCACAGTGACAAAATGGTTACGCGAATATGTAGGCACATCAAACAGTCATTATCACAGCAACATTCAATACAGCAATAGACGGTAGACAGCATTACAATGATGAGTCAGATGCATGTTATATTTCATAGTGCTGTAAATGTAGTCAGGTGAAAAACTCCATCCTTTTCTATAACAGCCAGGAGATAACCAGATGTATGAGATCAGTTCACTCTCCTTAGTCTGACTTCAGCAAGACAGACACGTCTGCCGAAGTATAAATAATGTCCTCAAAAATATCCTCTAGATAATAAAGGTTTTCCAAACCTAGTTCATTTAACAAAGTAGCAAGTAATGGTCCTTGGGACATGCATCAACCGATGCAGTACAATACAGCGACATGTGAGCTGGGAAAACATCTCGTGACGACGACTTTCGAAGACAGGCTATGAATCGAAATCGCTCACGACCCAAAATCGATAGAGTTAATGAAAAGTCAATTTACCTTGCCTTCAGGAAATACACAGAAATATCACGCCTCCCGACATGTGGGAAACACTAGAGGTATTATCTCGAATAAACGAAATATCCATTAAGAGGACTACACATCCCTGACAGAACAAAAAATAGCGGAGATCCCCTCTTCAACGAGGCATCTCTTTCGCCATTCAAATCGCTCACACCACTAGTGGTGGGCGGAAACCGATCGACCAAAAAACAAGACCAGTCATGCGCAGTCCAGCGCAAAAAGACCACAGCTCAAAACTTAACTGCATTCAATACCAACGCGGGAAGACAAATGCTTACCGAGAAAAGTGACTATAAATTTCAAGCAGTTGTTGCCCTTGCGTTATAAAATAGATATTGTAATAAAACGATGTTGCGAGAATTTATCACGCAACATATCACCACCTCCTCCCGATAAAAAAAAAATGTGGAACATATTTTTTTTTTTTAAATATCAAAGAGCATGCGATAAGCGGCTCAAAACGCACGAATTATGCGCTGATAATTAATTAAATTGCCTAACATGAGGCTAAATATAGAGTGTCTGGTGAGGATATACCTCAACAGAAAAATAAATATGTCTCAAAAAATATTCACATCGGGGAGGTGTCACCAACACACATCACGTTAGCATGTAAACACAATATACGTATGCAAGTTACCATAATCATCATTAAACAGCATACTCTAATATTGTCTTTAAAAATGGATGTACAAATCTGATAGGAAAATTTAAATAGTACATTATTTGACATGTAATGACATAAGTACATAGTAAAGTTAAACTACATGACGATCCAGGACATATGCTCTGGTATTCCGAGGGTAAGTACACAATCTAGAACTCGTCATGCTTGATACTAGTAAGGTAAGTCCTCAGCTCAACAATGACATTCTGAGAAAGTACAAGCAATATAATGCTAATTAATAACTAATATGCTTCATAAGGTACAATACATTATTAATAATTGTGGCTGTTTAGTAAACTAACGGCCCTTATATTAACTACTCAGTCCTCCTCTATCATCTTAAAAAAACGAACAGAAGAAGATGACAACAAAGCACGATAGTGTGTACATATAAAGTAAGTACAGATGTGCTAATCTATTGTAGAAATATAGGTGTGTTATGACTCTGTAATATATGGAAATATAGGACAGAAGTATTAGTTGGAGTCATGTGGGCATCTAGACAAAATGTCAGCCATCACATTATCCGCACCACGGATAGCTCGTACCGTGAAGTGAAAAGGTTGAAGAGCTATAGCATATCGAGTGGATCTCGAACTCTTCAAATTCTTAGTCTGAATAGCTGTAAGAGCTTTCTGATCAGTCTCTAGAATGAAATGTGCGCCCAGGAGGAATCTTTGTAGCTTTAGAATTGACCAAACCATCGCTAACAACTCACGGTCTAAAACCGAGTAGTTCCTCTCTGCCGCATTTAGTTTTCTAGAAATGTACATAACAGGATGCAGAGTATTTGCATATTCTTGCATCAGTGCTGCTCCAATCCCAGTGGATGAAGCATCACTCCGAAGAACAAAAGTCCTATCAAGAGTAGGTAATCTTAAGATGGGAGGAGAAGAAAATATATTCTTGATTTGGTCTAGTGAAGATTGGCATTCTTCAGACCAACGGACCAGATTAGGCGAACCTTTCTTCAACAATGTTGAGAGAGGTGCCATGATCGAAGATAAATTTGGAATAAATCTCCCATAAAATTGAATTAAACCTAAGAGACTCCTAACTTGTTTCTTCGTTTTAGGAACAGAGATGTTCAGTATTTTGGAAGTATTGTGGTCTTCTGTCTTCAAGAGACCATGACCAACACGATGACCCAGGAAAGAGATTTCACCAAAACCAACAAAAGCTTTAGAAGGTTTCGTTGTCAAATTATTCTCGCGTAGAGTGGACAGTAAGTCATATAACCCTAAATAGTGATCTTCCTAGGTATCACTGAAGAGACAGATGTCATCTAAGTATGCGATGACATCCGAACGATGTGACAGAATTCGACGCATCATGCGAACGAAAGTGGCAGGGGCGTTCATGAGACCAAAAGGCATAACATTCCATTGAAATAGACCCCTAGGTGTAGAAAAAGCAGTAAGAGGTTTGGCATGCTCTGCTAAAGGCACTTGCCAATAACCTTTAGACAAGTCAAGTTTAGTGAAGAATCTAGAATTAGAAAGTCTAATCAGTAGATCTTCTAACAAAGGCATCGGTTCAGCATCGAACTTTGTGACCTGATTCAATTTGCGATAATCAACACAAATTCGTATGTTCTTATCCTTCTTCCGGACAATAACCATGGAAGAAGAATATGGTGAAGTCGATGGTTCAATTATATTTAATTGAATCATTTCATCCAATTCCTTTTCCACTTGCGACTGAAAGTGTATAGGAATAGGATAAGGCCTAACCCTAATTGGATTATTGTCGGTAAGAATTATGTCATGTTCTATGACATCTGTGTGTCCAGGAATGTCAGTGAGAACATCCTGAAATGTTTGTAACATCGACGAGACTTGTCGATGTTCGTCACCAGAAAGATTAGGAGAAACAGAAACGTTTTTCCAAGATTCCGTAGAATGTAATGGAACCACTGGAAGGGGAAGATTAACACCAGAGAAGGTAGATTCCTCATCCTGTATGACAGACAGGGATGAATAATGACCGTGAGGTGCAGGAGCATCATCCGTTGCCTGGAAAATAGGCAGCAAATAGTCCGGACGTTCGTGAAATTCTGAAAGCATGTTTATGTGGAAAGTTTTATGCTTTCCATCAATATCGACCACATAGTCAACATCGGAAATCCGAGAGACTATTGCATACGGACCTTTCCATGCAATAAGAAGTCTATTTTCCCTACTAGGGAGTAGGACGAATGCTTTGTCACCTGGACAAAGTTGTCGTAGACATCTATTCTTGTTAGCAAACTGTCTTGCCTTCTCTTTAGCAATTTCTGATGAAGCAGTTGCTAGCTTACATGCCTCAATGATCTTTTGTCTAAGAGCAATGACATACTCATATGAGGATTGAGTTTCATCGCTAATATCATCGGCAGTGATGAGATCGTGTAATAAAGACATAGGGCCGCGTGGACGCGCGCCAAAGACAAGTTCGAAGGGAGAAAATCCTGTGTGTTCATTAGGGACTTCTCTATAGGCAAAGAGAGCCGCGGGTAAAACCCTGTCCCAATCTTGAGGATGATCTTCAGTTATCTTACCAAGCAAAGTCTTGAGCGTTCTATTCAGACGCTCAACTAACCCATTAGACATAGGATGGTAGATACTACTGAGAGATCGTTCAATATGTAAGGTAGACATTACCTGTGACATAGTGTCAGATATGAGTTGAGTGCCATGGTCTGACAATATTTCTCTGGGGAACCCCAAGCGAGAAAATATCAACCAAAGAGCATCTGCGATATCTGTAGTAGATATGCTCTTAAGAGGAATAGCCTCTGGCCAACGTGTGCACATATCGACACATGTAAGGATAAACTGATGTCCTCTGGCCGACTTGACCTTAAAAGGGCCAATAATATCTATGGCCATTTTCTGAAACGGCCGAATAGGAATGTCAGCAGCCTGGATAGGCGCAGCATGTCGTGGTCCTCTAGATTTGACCTCCTGACATACCTTGCATGATCGGCAGTAAATACGAATGTCCTTATTGACAAAAGGCCAAAAGAAAGCCGCAAGGACTCTCGACTTCGTACGGGAAAAACCCATATGTCCAGCACATTGCGAGTCATGAGCATGTTGTAATATTTGCACTCTCATGCTCTTGGGAACAAGAATTTGCGAATGTGCCGACGTAGTCGAATCTTGTACCATACGTACAAGTACGCCGTTTCTCATTGCAATCCAAGATTTTCTATTTGTATCCTGATTCGGATCACCTTTCTTCGCAAGAACGAAGAATTTTTTTAAAGAAGGATCTTCTTCTTGCAATTTTATGAAAGAGTCACGAGTGATTACTAAGTGACTATCTTGGCTATCAACTTCATTATCACTATTCAGTGAAGTTTCGGGTGTTTGTAGAGCTTGTGCTCTTGTAACTACTGCATTTGTAGCTTGCATGTTATTATCTTCCCAAGCAGCAATCTGCTGTGGGGTACACTCCCTAACTCCGTGAATACGACCAATAATAAGGTCCGCAATAGGATTAGGTAAGAGACAAGCATGCACATCTCCAGTAAAGAAAAGAGTGGCAATGCGAATTACAGCAGTAGGATATTTTTCTAGAGTGCCGCCAAATGTGACACATTTAATAACCCTTCCTGTAGCACAAGATGGATCTACAAGCGATTGTCTAACACCAATAATGGTGCATCCGGAATCGAAAAGTAGTGAGACCGGAGTATCATTAACAAGACCCTTATGTAGAATTAAAGAACCCCTCCCGTCATGCGCAACAGCAGCAGGAAGAGCGGGAAGTGGGTGACCACAACTCAAAGTAGTTATGGTACCCGGTTCGAATAAAGTACTGCATTGGGGGCATTTGTTTGCTCTCTCAAAGTCAAAAGCAGAACCAGTGACAGCGTCAAAGTTTTTACTATCAACAACATGATTACAGGCTCCCTCAGTTTCCTGTTGTACAGCATTAGCCTGCTGATACCTCTTTTTTTTGTGTTGAGATCTACCCCGACTATTATTACCTCTGAAGTTATCAGAGTTATTATTATCTCTGCAGTTATTATTGTCTCTATTGTAATTGTTATCCTGGTTCGAATTCCAGTTTCCACGATTACTATCATGTTCACATTGATGCGAACATCTATTTGTTTGGTTCTGAGGTCTTCGGCAGGAATAACCTCTATTACCATATCCTCTTTTGAAATGCTTATAATTATTAGGGTGATAGTAACGAGTACTATCAGGTTGTCTCCAATTCTTCGAAGAAGAATCACCATGAAATTGATTTCCATGATTTTGACAGAAATTACCGCTACTCTTTCTATCAAAATTTTGTTGGAATCTACGAGCAAAGTTTTGGCCATACGGAGCTGCCGAAGCAACTGGTAAACCTTCTTTCACCTTAGAGTTACCCATGGTTATGTGTGGGTGCGCAGTTACGTATTGGCAACAGAAATCTTCCATTTCTTTTATTGTTTTAGGTTTACGTTCATGAAGGAAAGCAAGGAAAGACTCATTGACAGACGACATGACTTTGTCTCTAAGTATTAAGTCCATAAGTCCTTCATAAGTTTTTTTCCGTCTTAGATAGTTCAACCCATCGTGAGAAAGTAATGCGTATTCTTGCAATAAACTCGGAGAATTCAACTCCATTTTCAGGTAACATGTTTTTAAATTGTAGACGATAGCCGTCTTCATTAAGCTGATATTTCTTTAACAAAGCGGCCCTGACAACCTCATAATTGTTCTTGTCAGGTTCATCCACCATATTTAATATACTTAGAGCTTTACCTGTCAGTATCCCTGATAACTGATAAACATATTTTGCTTTGTCTATGTTATGAGCTGTACATGCTTGTTCAAATCTGTCCAGATAGAACATTATGTCATCACTGGAAGGACTAAATGTTGGTAACTTAATCTTAAAAGTATCATTATTAGCCTTACCAGAAGATGAACCCTTGTTTGAATCATTACCATTACTCATGCTCATCAATTTCAATTTTTCCAACTCTAAAGCTAAGACCTTTTCTTCATGTTCCATTTTTGCTTTCTCTTTCCTCTCATCAGACTCTCTCTGTAATCTTCTTTCCTCAGCCTGAGCCTCTTTTTGAAGTCTTTCATTTTCAGCTTCTTTTTCAAGTCTTTTATTTTCAGCCTCTTTTTCAAGTCTTTTATTTTCAGCCTCTAGCTGTAGCTGGAGTTTTCTCTCCTCAGCTTCTGATTCCCTTTTTTGTTTTTCCATTTCCATTTGGAATCTTTTTTCATCCACCTGCATCTGCAGTTTCTTTTGTTCAGCTTCCATTGCTTTATCATATCGAGCAGTTGCAAATTCTTCTAACTTATCACCAGTCTTCCCAAGCAATTTACCCTGCTCAATAAAGTGCTCAAATGTAGACATGTTGTCTAACATATGAGTCCAAAACCTGAAATAATTAACTAATTTATTTCAAACCTAAGTGTAACAAGTCTTAATTAAGCACTTGTATATTCACATCACATTATATTATCCCAGTCTCTGTGGGAAACAAGTCTCCAATCAAAGAACTTGTATATGAAATATCAGCACTCAATTCTTGATCATAAGTGCACTTCTCATTCAATAGTGCATGACACTATTCATCATTCATTTATCATCAGTGTAGTAGTAACAGTGCATTAGCATAGCCCATTAACTAATTACTATAACTGTAAACAATGACTATGTAAACACATGCAGAATGTAAACATTGAAAATGTAAACAATGCAAACAATGTAAACAATAACAATGTAAACAATAACAAAGATCAGCAACAATACAAAAACGTTCGCAGAAATCAACTAAAAATAAAGCAGAAATTAATGAAATATCACAAAAAATGTGACGATATCTGCGCTATAATTAAACACAATACATGACACCACAGTGTATAAACAAAAATGTTGTATGAAACTAAATTATAGACAAGAGTAGGCTAACAAATACAAACAAATCAAAACAAAACTAAAGAATGCGAAATAATAATGAAAACAATATTAAAACATGTCATCACAGCTAACATAAATAGCAACAGAAGTCGCTTAGCAAATTCCAGTATCGGAAATTTGCAAACCCTACAGAAAACGCTCACAATAGACAACCTCTATGACGTGGCATAATCTAACGGAGACACCACCCAACCGAGAACCCGCTGAAATATAAACATATAAATATACAAATAACATATAGACATATAACATATAGAATGAGATGATACACAGAAGACTCAGCAGAAGTATAAGGGCACAGTTTACATACAAACAGGCCACTTAACTTATAGGCTTCCAATCGTAGAACAGCAGAAAAAAACGGATGTCAATCAACGTCCTAAAGAGCGAAGCTCCAACGATGATGGCACATCTGAACTGCTTCCACTGCTAACACGATGGTACAAGAGCTTCTGAAATACTGTGTGTTGAGTTGTTTCGGCACTTGACCTTCTAATCCAAAAGTAAGTTGATGGAAATCGGTACTTGGCCTTCTTCAGAAAACAACCCGTTTCAACCGGCACTTGACCTTCACAAAAATGACAGCACTGGAACCTTGACAGCAGCAACTTGCTTGACTTGCGTAAAAGATAACAGCAGTCCGAGTTATCCGGCAACATGTAACAACGCCGGGTACTGTCAAATTCTTGTTTCCGTCAAAAAGTTGAAATTTTGACTTTTACCGGGCAACGCCGAGTACTTTGAAAATTTTGAAGATGTTGACTGTATTGAAGAATGTTAATTTCTTGAAGGATGCTGATGAATTCTTGTTGAAAATGAAGTGGGTAAGGGACCCCGTGTTTGCTGGTACCAGAATCAAACCAGCTTATGGCCACCAAATGATGCGTGATGCCATATGATGATGGATGGTATCCGCATGTCTGGTTTTGTGTAGTGTGCAGATGTGTTCAGTCAAACAATGTTCATACAAAAATAACAGGGCAATCCACATAGGACGTCAGTAAACTCACGACGTATAAAGTCAATGATTCTTGTAACAGCCGTTGACGTTTTTCTTCATTATTTATTGTGGACGCCACAGTGACAAAATGGTTACGCGAATATGTAGGCACATCAAACAGTCATTATCACAGCAACATTCAATACAGCAATAGACGGTAGACAGCATTACAATGATGAGTCAGATGCATGTTATATTTCATAGTGCTGTAAATGTAGTCAGGTGAAAAACTCCATCCTTTTCTATAACAGCCAGGAGATAACCAGATGTATGAGATCAGTTCACTCTCCTTAGTCTGACTTCAGCAAGACAGACACGTCTGCCGAAGTATAAATAATGTCCTCAAAAATATCCTCTAGATAATAAAGGTTTTCCAAACCTAGTTCATTTAACAAAGTAGCAAGTAATGGTCCTTGGGACATGCATCAACCGATGCAGTACAATACAGCGACATGTGAGCTGGGAAAACATCTCGTGACGACGACTTTCGAAGACAGGCTATGAATCGAAATCGCTCACGACCCAAAATCGATAGAGTTAATGAAAAGTCAATTTACCTTGCCTTCAGGAAATACACAGAAATATCACGCCTCCCGACATGTGGGAAACACTAGAGGTATTATCTCGAATAAACGAAATATCCATTAAGAGGACTACACATCCCTGACAGAACAAAAAATAGCGGAGATCCCCTCTTCAACGAGGCATCTCTTTCGCCATTCAAATCGCTCACACCACTAGTGGTGGGCGGAAACCGATCGACCAAAAAACAAGACCAGTCATGCGCAGTCCAGCGCAAAAAGACCACAGCTCAAAACTTAACTGCATTCAATACAAACGCGGGAAGACAAATGCTTACCGAGAAAAGTGACTATAAATTTCAAGCAGTTGTTGCCCTTGCGTTATAAAATAGATATTGTAATAAAACGATGTTGCGAGAATTTATCACGCAACAACTACCTTGTAGGGAAAACAGACTACTTATTTCTTGGAAAGGTCCGTACGATATAATCGCCCTTGCGTCGATATATGGGAAGCTTAAAAATAGATATTGTAATAAAAACGATTGTTGCTGAGAATTTATCACGCAAACAATCTTACCTGTAGGGAAAACAGATTACTATTTCTTGGAAAGGTCCGTACGATATAATATCGAAAATTTCCGATGTCGACTATATTGTCGATATTGATGGGAAGCATAAAACCTTCCACATCAATATGCTTACTGAATTCCATGAACGTCCGGATTATTTGCAACCCATTTTCCAAGCAACGGACAATTCTTCAGTACAACATGGTCATTACTCATCACTGTCCGTGATACAGGATGAGGAAACAAGTTTTTCAGATGTAAATCTTCCTCTTCCAATGATCCCACTTCATTCTAGTGAATCATGGAAGAACGTTACTGTCTCTCCTGATTTGTCTCTAGGAGAACAGCGACAAGTTTCAACTATGTTGCAAACATTTCAGGATGTACTCACTGACATCCTGGACAAACGAATGTCATTGAACATGACATTGTTCTAACTGACCATACTCCTATTAGGGTTAGACCTTATCCTATACCTATACATTTTCAAGCACAGGTCGAGAAAGAGTTGGATGAGATGATAGATTTGAAAATAATCGAACCATCCACCTCTGCATATTCTTCGCCGATGGTTATTGTGTGTAAAAAAGACAATAACATACGTCTTTGCGTTGACTATCGAAAATTGAATCAGGTAACGAAGTTCGATGCTGAACCTATGCCTTTACTGGAAGAACTACTTACTCGACTCTCCAAATCTCATTTTTTCACTAAACTTGATTTGTCTAAAGGATATTGGCAAGTTCCTTTATCTGAACGCGCCAAACCTCTCACGGCTTTTTCAACACCTAGAGGTTTGTTCCAATGGAATTTTATGCCTTTCGGTCTTATGAACGCACCAGCTACATTCGTACGCATGATGCGCCGAATCCTATCTTATCGGTCAGATGTCATTGCATATCTTGACGACATCTGTCTTTTCAGCGATACTTGGGAAGATCACTATTCAGGGTTAGATGAATTGCTGTCTACTTTGCGCGAGCACAACCTGACAGCGAAACCCTCTAAAGCCTATATTGGTTTTAGCGAAATTTCTTTCCTAGGCCACCGAGTTGGTCATGGTTTCCTAAAGACAGAGGACCATAATACTAGTAAGATACTTAACATCTCAATCCCTAAGACTAAAAAAACAGGTGAGAAGTCTGTTAGGTCTTATTCAATTTTTATGGCAGATTCATTCAGAATCTATCCTCTATCATGGCACCTCTTTCAACACTTCTAAAGAAAGGTTCGCCTAATGTGGTCCACTGGTCTCAGGAATGCCAATGCTCTCTGGATAAGATTAAAACATTGTTTTCAACACCACCTATTTTAGTGCTACCTACTAAAGATAAAACATTCGTTCTTCGTAGTGACGCTTCATCCACTGGGATTGGAGCGGCACTAATGCAAGAGTACTCTGGAACTCTGCATCCTGTAATGTATATTTCCAGAAAACTTAATGCGGCAGAAAGGAATTATTCGGTTTTAGACCGTGAGCTATTAGCTATGGTTTGGTCGATCCTCAAACTACAGAGATTCCTTCTGGGCACACATTTCATAGTAGAAACCGACCAAAAAGCTCTTACTGCTATACAGAGTAAGAATTTGAAGAGCTCGAGGTCTACTCGATATGCAATTGCTCTTCAACCTTTTCATTTCTCTATGCGAGCTATTCGTGGATCAGATAATGTGATGGCAGACATTCTGTCAAGATGCCCACATGATTGTCGTGAATTATTCTAATCCCCATATATAAATTAAAACGTAAATGCAAAGCCTAACAAATAAATTTAATAAAAGGAAAGAAGAATGGTAAAGAACAGTGCTGTCACAATGACTGTACTCGAAATCCCCCTTGTTTTCTACTTCGTCTGCAAATTGTAACGCTTTCACGTTGATAGTAAAAGCCTACTGTATTATTACCCGCTTTCTTCAATGAAACGTGTACTGTATTTCTTGGAAAAACCTTGAGGTACGCAAGCTGATCAATGACCTAGATTTAATATTTCATTCATTCCATACACGGCGTAACTAAAGACAGATGGACTAAAGGATAGAGAGAAGGGAGAGGCAGAAAGCCGAACACGTGCAACACTAAACCACGCGTCACGCGATACACAATTGCTGCCATCACGCGTGTAAGGCCACATGCACTAACTTTATTTCAAATCGACAGTGATAAAATTCACTACCCATACCAGAGTTAGGTTTTAAAATCCTGAAAAACGCTTATTGGGAATTATGACATTATACCGGTTTACGTTTGAAAACATTACAGTACCCAGACAGCACATCTTCGAAACAGGAGGTAGAAGAAATTGCATATTTTGAACGCAGCATATTAGCTCTATTAAATATATATATATTTGGGTTCCTTAGGGTTTGCTGACAAAGAATATGTAAAACGTTACGCAAATAGTCTAGGAATTACCAAGTTATGGCCAAAATAAAATAGTGGGGGTGCCTGACAGCATGAAATCATTTCTGCTCATAAAATTTTTTTTTATAACGTGTTTAAAAAAACATTACGTACGGAAATAGCCTACCATGTTAACTCCTATGTGATTGGAGCGCAACAAATGAAAGACTAAACACGATTGGTCGGACTATAAATACTATCTTGTGTTGTCAGGGGAAACGTGAGAAAGGGGTACTTTTTTTGAAAAGATGTGTAGACATGGTTTCATTGGTTAGAGCTGCGAATATACTCCATTCAGAGCGTCTGTTCATTGCCACATCTTGTAATAAACCTACTAAGAAACAGTGCGTTGAGCACCAGGATATATTTTTCCTAAAATAAAGCCTGAGACATCGGCAGATCGGAGTTGTGCTATATTCATTGCCAGTCAACGAAACTGTTTATTATTATTTCCATGAATTGTGGTAAGCTTGAAATATTCAATATCTTTTAATGAAAATTGAATGTAAATTGATAATTTATGTCTGTATATATGTGTGGTTCAGTAGCGAACATGATGTAAAGCCTATAGGCTCCAGCCTGAACAGAAGGTGTCGGAGGAAAGTAAAACTGCATGGAATGGCCAAACAGTACACTGACACCTAGATTATTAACTAGAAAGAAATAATGCTGGAATTGCAGAGGCGTAGTAACCATTAGGGAGGGAAATACTGGTATAAGGTATTTCAGATGAAGCTGACAGTTGGCCTAACGCTCTGAACTCAATGTTTGTGATGTATTGTGCTCAGTGTAGAACTAGAGTGTAAATTAGTTCTGACGTAGAAGGTACAACCTTCTTGTTTCAGGGACCGTGGTCTTAAAGTTATTGAGCATCACCTGGTCAGAGCTTTGCTGAAGCCAGAAGTGGACAGCATACTCCTTGGTCAATATAACAACCAGTGGGGTGGCTCCAGAACTCAGTACAGTTATCGAGCAGAGGAGTCCTTTACTGCAGTCATCACGCAAGATAAGAGAGTGTGGCCATGGAGCTCAACATTATGTACCCCATCTTACAATGACAATATAAACTAAAATTAAGAGGGGAATTAAATTGTTTTAATACCAGGAACTGAGAACATCTCCAATACTGGTTCCCTTAGAAACAAACTATTGAAGTCATGATGACAAATACCAACAGAGCTTGAACAAAACAAAACCAGTATTACCTCATATTACCACTACACAACTGACACACATAGGATACCATTTATAATATATGTCACTACAAGAATCATATTAATAAATTCTGTACATATAACTTGTAATTAAAATTGATTGTGATTCCTGGTTCCCTTTGTATTTGAATCAGGACACATATACATTCATGACAGCACTGAATACATATTGTTATTTGAAAAGTTATCAGTGACTCCTTTAAGATATCCTCTTAGAGTGTTATATGTATGTGAGTGTCACAGTGTTGTCAAGTGTGGTGGAATAAATTAAATTGTTTATCTGTCTGTTGTTGTTATGACTTACACTTCATCATACACATACCCTAGACATATAACGTAGTTATCACATTATTCCAGAATAATTCTGACTGAGGTATATATATATGTGGCAGCAAGTAAGGTTATCTATAATACACTACTCTTATTAGATATAGATACCTTCACAGCTGATCTCAGTCAGTACACTAAGTCCCCTATAAATATTTATAACATCCCACTTTACCACAATGATTCCACATAACTATTAGGGCTTAGACTTCTTGATATGTCTAGTTCTATAGTAGTTCCTTTTCTATATCATGATAGATACAAATTTATAATTTAATAATATAATGATTGTATCACTACATAGCGGTTCATTGATGTTTATTCACCGCTGTGCTTTGATGATTTTTTCTTCATAAATCATAAATGTAAGATATCTAATACGAAATGATGGTATGAATTTTTTAGGCATCGTGTAATTGCCAGAATTGTATTATACTTTGATGACACCTTCCTGGAAAAATATACTTATAGAGAAATAATTTCTCTCAGTTTATGAGACACATTCTCACCAGTCGCTCCATAAGTCGACTTAGCCTATATGTATTCCTGATATTTTCATCTGCGCATTATTCATGCGTTGTGAGCCTATTGTACGTTGCTCCTAGATGTATTTCAAAAAGAAAAAAAATGTTCCATTTTTTTTCCCCGGGAGGTGTGGTAAGACTGTTACGTGCAGTCTTTGATATCTTACAATATTATACATTGGTATACTTGTTATGTTCGCAAATATTTTGTAAACAAAATAGATATTTTTTAGTGCTTAAGGGAAAGTCATTATTGAGTTACTTCCCTTGAAAGTTGTGCCGTCTCTTTCGATCGAACTCCGCGGATGAATCCAGTTTTACTGCGATTTATTCTTTGTTTGGGTAGTAATAGATTGTTCTTGCTTCAGAATATTTATGGCCTGAATTTATGTGTATTGTTTGTCTGTGTAGGACGAATCTGTCTTATATCTGTATATCTTTACATATCTAAGTCGAACTATATGTTCTGTTGTCTCTAGAGAGGTCAAAGGCTGTTCGGCGGATGTGTCGCGAGAGAGGTGTTTTTTTGTCTTCGCACTGATGATGGGCTGTGTTTTTCTATGTCGGCTTGACGCCGGGGAAAAAGTGATCTCAGTGGTTTTTGGGGAAGGTGATAGTCATCTAGTCCTATCGTGTATGCTTTACACGAGTGTTCATTGTTATTGCAAAGGGATGGCAAAATCGTATTTCCGAAAACCAAGGTAATAAAGATACTCTCTTTGAACTCTCGTACGAAGCCACCGTTTTTCGATAGGGATGATTTGTACGTCTGAGAGGATACATCTAACTAGATGAAAAAAAAAACGATTCTGATTCCTAGCAGCACTATATCCTGTAGAATGCAGTCAATTGTTCATGATCAAATCTACAGAGCAATGAAATGTTTAATGAATGACTAACTTTAGGACAGATTCATTATCTGTATCCAAACGTGAGTGACAGCTCACGAGTGAAGCCATCTTGGAACCAAACATGTAGTGACTTTCAAGAAGAGAAAAGGGATGCCCGTATTATCGCTTGATTAGTCCAGAGATCACTGCTACACATGAGAACCCATTGCTAGCGGTTCAATATAATTATATGGAAAAATCTGTGCTGGACATTATGTTAAGGAATCTTCGCTAGACGAGATTAGGTCTAGAAGCCATCTTGGATATTGTTTATAATCTGACGTGCTTTGTCAGTAAACTCAGTTGATATATATATATATGGGCAATACTGAGTGCTTGGCTACTGACAGTCCATTATACTATTATTCTACATGAGTGCCCATGTAACATAACATTGCAAGACCATTTATCCACTGTACCATGATGTATTATGCCAACCTGTGATTTGTCACTATCTGTGCTGTCGAGTGTGTACGTCCAATTAAACTTTAGTAAAGGTACACAGTCGTTGGTGTCGATGACTTCCAGCCACACATGAGTGTGAGAAAAGAACATTTGTCAACACCACGAACTCTTCCTATCATTCGCACATTATACACTCCATCTATGTCTACACACCACTGCGTAGGTCAAGTTGACATTCCATACTCGAACCACGAGCAACACAACAACACAGTATTTAACTCTGGTGATGTTCGAGCGAGCTTCAGATTTCTCAGCATGTCTCTTGCTCAGGGCAAGGGTCTTGTATTAAGAGTTTATCAACTGATGATGATGATGTCTGCTTCCATCCACTTATATTTATCATTTGGTGGACATCATTAATAAGAGAAAAAGATTCTTATCAGTCGCCTTGTATAACATGCCTGAGGGTGCAGTAGACTTATTCTTTCTTTGTCCCCCCCCAGAGACCCCCCGGGAACTACACGGGGCATTCCTTCCTATAGTCGCCGCCAAATACATAAACATTGCCTCGTATTCAGCCAGTTGCATCCTTATTCTTCTTCATTACTTTTGGCTTTTTTTTTTTTTAAATCCAGGTATAAGCGGCCATTTGATCTTTAAAAAAAAACCACCACGCTTTTTAACGGACACAAGTACAGTACGATCGCATTTAAACGGTGATTAGGATCTGGGTACATCGCGTAAAGTAAACACACAAAAAGAACGCGTATATTCAGAATGGGGCGGTAGTCCTAGCAAAAAAAAATAGTGGGTAAAGGATCCCGTTACACGCCCTATTGAGGCATATTGGGAATATGGTGTTAGGCCCATATGTTCTCGACCGTCGGCACACTATGGGGTGATGTGGTCAGCATCACGCCGGCCGCCTTAACCTTCCCAGAGTTGCTCTGGTACCCATTTGGGGCTGGGTCGACCCAGGAGCCGTTTGCGGCCTAAAAAAATCCCACCTCATCTGGGGATTGAACCATAGACCACTGAGCTAGGAAGCCAGTGCACTAACCACTATGCTACCGCGGCTCCCTGGTCCTAGCAAGCCCCACCCCAATCCAAGTTGACCTGTTTTCCAATAAAAGATATTTGATCTCTATACGTCACCAAATATATTGTAAAAGGAAATCTCCAAAAGAACGTTGCCAATCGTTCCGCACAGAATATTCACTTGGAGTTATTTCCCTTTAGCAGTGTCTCGTGCCTTAGCAGTGTTTGTTGGATATGTATCATAGTGTGCAAGTATAGATTGTAATTAGGAACTGTCACACTATTTGAGATGCAAAACGCAGAGTCAATTCTAAACAAAATACATTTGTAAAAAACTGATGAGATGGCAAAGAAACATTGTCATTGCTAGCAAAATGAAGCAGGACCCTAAATGGAATGCAGTTTTCTGGTAATCCGTAACATAGAACAAGATGTTTTAATGCTGCAAGGTGTTTCTTGAGGAAAAAAGGTGGCTAAGCAAAGCAAGCTCAAACGTGGGACTAGCAGAAATGGACGTGAGATAGGATGCATCCGTCGTATGTACAACCAGCGTGCTACAGGTACAATTAGCATTCATACCCTTCGACATTTGCTGAGGGAGACTGAGCACCTATGGGTTTGCCCGGAGTGCAGTGAGGTCGATTCTGGTTAACAATAACAATAAATCCCCTCCAATATCTTCTGCTCCATTAACCAAGTAGCGTGCCTCCTACATGTGGAGCCACAACAACTTTGTCAACCTCTACCAAACTTTCTGCTAACCAGTCTCCTGAAGGTGAAAACAGCTTCGCTGTGACAACTGCAGCCACAGCGACGGTTGTAGGTGCGATTAAAGTCATGTAATATTTTGGTTTTAAATATTTGTTGTTAGTACACAACATACAAAATATTTTATGTATGTTCAACATGTTTGATAATTATATGTAGTTAATAAATGTTGTTAACTCTTTAGTTTTTATTTCGTATCACTTTTACTTCATTTTATATAGCTTTCTGGACCTTGGAAACGAATGAATTTTTTTCTTCTATTAAGCCTTAGTTTAGCGCTTCTTGTTCGGCTAGCGCTGGATATTTCAGGAACGAATTAACAGCGCTATTAGGGAGATTGCTATATTTATTTTAATTTATTACAGTAAATATATTTTTTTGTAAACATTAAGAAAATCAAAACAACAACAACAACAACAAAAAACTGTTATCCTTTCTGTGACTAAATTTTATGATTACATTAAATTAACATTTCCTCAGTTACCAAGTACGAAATGTGTTACATCTTCAATTGTATTATTATTTCTGTATATTGTATTTATTATTTGGCCTTATTTTACATTTCTTAAATATATATATTTTTTTAAATTTGTTATATACGAGGGGCGTTCAGAAAGTAATGCACCACATCGTTTTTCTCAGGAGCTGTTTATTAAAAAAGCATGAAATTTATACACAATATACATGGATATGTCATGTAAACATCGGTATTATTCAACATAATCCCCATCAACTTGTACGGCTTTATGCCAGCGTGAAACAAGTGCATGTATTCCTAGCCCGTACCAGATTTTGTCTTGATCATGTAGACATTTCTTCGCTGCATGAATCACTCCTTCATCATCTTCAAACCTTGTCCCACGGAGTGCATCTTTAAGTGGACCAAATAGATGAAAATCAGAGTGTCCAAATCGGGACTATAGGGTGGATGGGGTAGTACAGTCCAACCCAATTTAGTGATTGCTTCCCGTGTTGCCAGACTTGTGTGAGGGCGCGCATTGTCATGAAGGAGAAGCAGGTCTGCTGAATTCTTGTGCTGCCAAACTCTGCGAAAACGTTGATTGAGTTTTTTCAATGTCTTAATGTAAGCTTGCGAATTGATTGTCTCTCCTCTTGGCATAACGTCCACAAGAATCACACCTTCAATGTCCCAAAAGACAGTGATCATGACCTTTCCAGCTGAAGGAATTGTCGTGAATTTCTTTCTTCTTGGTGATTGCGGATGATGCCACTCCATTGACTATCTTTTTGTCTCAGGTTCAAAATGATGTGCCCAGGTTTCGTCGCCTGTAACGATCTTAGTCAAAAAGTTCTCTCCATCAGCATTGAAACGCTCCAACAATTCAGAAGAAATTGCTTTCCTTTGCAATCGGTGGTCATTTGTGAGACTTCGAGGAACCCATCTTGCGCAAACCTTAGAAAATTCGAGAGTTTTTATAACTGCATTTGCACTACCAATGCTGACTGACAGCTGTAAGGCCAATTGTTGAGTAGTGATTCGCCTATCAGTAAGAATAATGCCCTCAGCGCATTTCAACATTTCTGCGTTGGTGGCTGTGGCAGGACGTCCACAGCGCAGCCGATCAAGCAGCTCCGTATCGCCACTTCCTGATTCTTTGATTCTCTGAACCCAGCGACTGACTGTACTCCTGTCGACTGCAAAACTGTCATACACATCACATAGACGCTTGTGAATATTCACAACATTTTCCTTCTCTGCAACGAGAAATTCTATCACAATTCGCTGTTTATAACGCAAACTGCTAACACGCTCCATTTCAACGGTTTAGGGCAGCCGTATTATTTGGCCAGTTGCGGTGCAATTTGGTGCACACAATTGGCACATGCCATATTTGAAGTGTGCAAAATTTCATGCTTCTATCTTCATTATTAGCTGAGAAAAACGATGTGGTGCATTACTTTCTGAACGCCCCTCGTACATCAGTTGGTTATAGACATCATTTACACATTTTTCCGAATTCTGTCTAAGTTAGGCCAAAAGTGATTACCATTTAAAGACATAACATCAACGAAATTTTAAATTGAACGAGAGAAACGAAGAGGCAGTGGAAGAAGAAGAAGACGACCTCTTTGGCATCCAGCGCTATAGTCCTGAAAAGGACTTTAAGCTCTTAGAGCTAGTATTGTGCAGTCCTGACAAGGACTTCTAGCTGCGTCATGCTGTTCAGGATTGTGCAGGTTATATTTAGTTGGAACCAATTTCAGTTTTCAGCTTAGGGATAAGAGTACCAAGATTAAGATATCAACAGGTAATGCAAAGTTAATGCTAACATTAATATTAAATATTACAACAATTTACGTAACACCACAATACTTGTAACCCAACGATTAATACAAGTTTAACATACCCTTCGGACACAGTATTACGGATTTGAGCGTATCACTTATGCAAGTCTGCTCACAAGCAGGTCAGCTTTGCTTTTTTTTTTTTTTTCAGTAAAGTTTTGGCGAGGCGCGTCCCGTTCAACCTAGCCGGTTATATTAGGGCACATGTCCAAATATAAAAGACCTTTAGGTCTGGAGAATTAGTTATGTGTTAGTTATATTTGCTTTTCTCAGCTTTGAGCTGGCTTATATACCCAACCTAGATCTAACCTTTTCCTTCTCGGAGGTCCGCGCTTGAGTTTACTTTTCCGCTGGTAGCTTTTTGTGGGACATCGAGGCTGATTTGCTAATTTTACGACAAAATCCTTATTTCCTCGTCAATTACCAAAGATAATGATTTCCCACAGCCATAATTACATGTATTTATAGTTGCTGTTCAAATCCCAAAAAGAATTTTTTTTCCGTTCGGGGCTTTACTCATAAAGTTTTAGGGGAATTACTGATGGCATAATTTATCATTAGTTAACGTGGCAACTCCAGCGTGTCTTGCCCGCTTCGCTGCACTATCTATCTGTCTGTCTGTATACCTTTCTGTCTGTTAGTTTGTCCGTCCATCCATCCTTCGGTCCGTCCATCCGTCTGTCCATTTAATCAGTTGGTCTATTTTTTTTTAAATTATTTATTTTGTGTGCTGCTTATTTATCTATATTCCTATTTATCTGTTTCTGTCTGACATATACGTATATCATTCAGTATTTATCCACTTATTCAATATATAATACAGATTGATGCGTTCGCTGTCTCTGACGTGCACTAACCACCACAAGTGTCGTGATTGAAGCTTATTACTCATCTCAGTGTAGTAATTGAAATTTATTACTTATCGCAGTGTAGTAACTGGCACTTATTACTACCTCAGTGTAGTAATTGAAATTTATTACTCATCGCAGTGTAGTAACTGACACTTATTACTAACTCAGTGTAGTAATTGAAATTTATTACTCATCGCAGTGTAGTAACTGACACTTATTACTACCTCAGTGTAGTAATTGAAATGTATTACTCATCGCAGTGTAGTAATTTAAACGTATTACCCATCTCAGCGTAGTAATTAAAACTTACTTAGTCATTTCAGTAGCGATATCAATTTGCCAAAAGTCAGGAAAAGACATTGACTGATGATATAGACCAGAAATTCAACACCATTTCAACAATATATAAGGAAAGCAGCAACTCATGCTTGGGATTCCAGGAATGCAAGACTGGATAACACCAGAAACATTAAACACCATAACGATGAGAAAGGAAATGAAAAGAAAGAAAACAGAAGCAAGTCCCCCAGGTTAAAGCAACAATATAGCGAACAGTACAGTCAGCTGGACAAGGAAGTTAAACGTCAAACCCGAGCCAACAAAAGGAATTTCCTAGACGATCTTGCAAGACAGGCAGAAGAGGCAGCACTGAGAAATGAACAAAGCACAGTATACAAAGTAAATAAAATCATCAGCGGAAAACGAGGTGCAAACAATATTACATTAGTAAGAGATAAGCAAGAAAATCTCATCATGACAGCAGAGGGACAGGAAACCAGATGGGCAGAGCATTTCAAAGAAACTCTGAACAAGGAATCACCAGAGACAATTGAATGTTCCTGAGGCTGAAAATGATCCAGATGTTAATACAGACATTCCACGAAAAGAAGATGACAGCAATGAAAGGGTTAAAGAATGAAAAAGCTCCTGGCCATGATAACTTAAATGCAGAGCTATTTAAGACAGACCCTGAGCTAGCAGCAGAACTATTAGAACCACTATTTGCACAAGTCTGGAAAACAGGGACAACACCAACGGAGTGGAACAAAGGAATAATTGTCAAATTGCCCAAGAAGGGAGATCTTGCAGACTGCAATAATTGGAGAGGAATAACTCTTCTCTCAGTTCCCAGCAAAATGCTAGGCAGGATAATTATACAGAGAATTTCAAAAGCAGTAGACCACAAACAGAGGAAAGAACAAGCAGGATTTAGAAAGAACAGAAGATGTGTAGATTATATTTACCCCCAGGAACATTATAGCGCAGTGCTCAGAATGGCAAAGACAGCTGTACATTAATTTCGTTGATTTTGAAAAGGCTTTTGACAGTATACATAGGGACAGTTTATAGAAAATACTGAGGGCTTATGGAATTCCAAGCTGCATAGTGTCAATCATAAAAAACCTCTATGCCAACTTTACGTGTAGAGTTGGGCAGAGAAATCTAACCTTTGAGGTGAAGACAGGAGTACGACAGGGATGCCCCTTATCAACCACTCTATTTTTAACAATCATAGACTGGGTGATGCGCCAGACAACAGAGGGCAGTCCAAGAGGAATAAGATGGACTACATTTTCTACATTGGAAGATCTGGAATATGCAGATGACATTGCACTACTAGCACATTCACATCAACACATCCAGGAAAAAACGGATAGACTTAACAAGTATAGCCAGCAGGTGGGCTTGAACATCAATTTAAAGAAGACAGAGGTCATGACGCTGAATGTGAGCAACCCTGAGCCCATATCAGTAAGGAATCAGCAATTGGAACAGACAGATGCCTTCACATACCTAGGATGCATAGTAACACCAGACGGCGGAGCAAGCAAAGACATCAACAACAGAATGAACAAAGCAAGAACAGCCTTTTTTAGTCTAAACAACATCTGGAAGTCTTCTCAGTACAGCACAAGCACAAAATTAAGATTAAATCAGAGCTGTGTGCTTTCTATGCTTTTCTATGGTGCGGAATGCTGGAGAGTTACAGAGAAGGAAATATCGAAATTGTCCTCTTTTCACAGAACATGCCTAAGAAAAATTATCCGAATCTTTTGGCCGAATACCATCACCAACCAAGATCTGCTTACTCGGAGCAAGCAAGAGGACATGCACACAATCATAGCTGGCAGACGCTGGAGCTGGGTTGGCCATGTCCTTAGAAGAGACCCCGATGCCATCACAAGAACAGCTATGCTATGGACCCCTGAAGGAAAACGAAAGAGAGGCCGACCAAAAACAACTTGGCGGAGGACTGTGGAGGCTGAGATGCAAAGAATGAACCAGAGTTTGGGCACTGTACGAAGGATGGCCACCGACCGAGCAAAGTGGAATCAATTTGTTGTTGCCATACAAGGCGCCACCGGGCGTGATGGCCACTGACTGCTTTGACGGTCGGCGGCTAAGGATCAAAGAAGAAGAAGTCATTTCAGTGTAGCAGTTGAAACTTATTTATGCATCTCATTGTAGTAATTGAAACGAATTAACTCATAGCTCAGTGCAGGAAGTACAACTCGGTTGCTCATCACAGTGTAGTAATTAATGTTTACTTGCTCATCTCAATTTAGCACTTAAAGGTCTCAAACACTTCGCTCCCATCCGGCGGTATCTGCTATGGAACGACCTGTAACGTTCATGCTTACAGAGGGTGGATTAATTGAGGTGTGACAGTGAACGCTGAAACGGTTACGGTAAAAGTATCTTTAAATCACTCCTTACTGTGAACACTAATAGAGACTGGAGTGAAGCGAGAAAACTGAGGTGGGGGAAGGAGTAAATGGGGGGGGGGGGGGGGAAAACAAATGAAACAGAAAAATAACAATAATAAAGTTGAACCAGTCTCTCGCTATAGCAGGGCTTTAAAAAAAATAATAATAATTCAGAAACCAATCCCTGCCACCCGTGATCCAACATTGCTATGCCTTCCCCGCTTTTCTCGAGCCTAAGTAACCTTCCTTATATAACTTTGCTAAGAAAGAAGAAAAGTGATCGCCTCCCCAACCAAACTCGAGACACAAGCCTAGATTTAGCTTGGATTGCGGATAAAGGGGGGTATTGTTATCTGTCAGTGCGGATATAAAGTTTAATAGTGTGCCTTTGCACAGAAGTAGCAGAGTGTTGGGGAAGAAGGTTTGTGTGTGTGTAAAGGGTGTCCCGGCTTCTTGTGCTTGGTTTGCCAAGCGTTGCTGTATGGTGCAGCGTGGGTTAGAATACGCGCCCTTGGTAAAAAGTACTCGTAAATTCTGCGCGTGCGCATATTCGTGAAGTTAGTTGCTGGCTTCTCATTTCGTCTGCTTGCTGATTCTGTGGCACCCCAAAGCACACTGACCTAATGTAGATATACACACCTCGTCCTGTGGCTGGGAGTTTTCCAAACATCCACGTCTTTATTTGTTCTTATGTTTGTTTCTTATGATGTCGGCTTATCCTCTACTTTGTACTAGCTTCTTCTTCCTCTTCTTCTACTTCCTATTCTTCTTCTTCGTTCCGCTCCTTATGTGGAATATAAAGCCACAACTGCCGGCTAGTCCCCCTTCCCCCTTGCAGTAAACCTGCATCAAAGCTTTCATAGTCTCTTGTAGTGGTAGTTTCCGTAGCCACTTGTTTTACATGATGTTGTCAGCCCCATGCACAACCTCATTAGTCGCCTCGTCTTGTGACATGGCGGAGGGAGGGTATACTGGCTTGGTTCTTTTTATGTCAGTTTGCTTACCTCTTCTTTCGTTTTTTTTCCTCCTTCATACAGTATCCGTTGCTTTACAAGCAATCCTCAGCTTTAAAAAAAAAAAAAAATTAGAATAGTCCGATCTTCTTCCTCCTTCGCCCTGAAAAGGACGGTGGTTGCGTTGTGTCTGTTTACAGCAAAGCTGTGATATCTGCACCTTTCGGCCGACACATCCGACTTCAGCACGGCATTCTTTGGGACCGGGTTTGCCTTCCCTCTTCGATCCCTACTCTCTCAGCCAGACTGCAGTGATGCAGCCTGTTTCCAGGACCACCACGTGGAGGTGGAGTAGGGTCTTGGTCAGCTCTGGTTCGCTGACCCTGACGCAAGCAGTCAAGCCATGGGTCGCTGACTGCATTCTCTATTGCTGCATCTTTGGGTCCCGAATAGTCCAATCAGAGGTAATTCCATACTTCAATTGTAAATACAGCTTTTATTATTCAGAGCAAAGTTGATTTCGTACCAAAGCAAGTAATAAAAGCGGTGTATAGACATAGTGCTGGTCTCTTGTGGCAAAGGTGCCGGGTTCGAATCACGCTGCCGACATGCTCTAGTTTACCCAGCTGTAAATGGATACCTGCTCTTTGAGTTAGGGAAGGACAAGGCACCGAGGAAAGGAACTGGTCAACCTACCTCTCGATGCTGGACCTAGTATGGGCGAAGTCTTTAACACTTCACCCCCTACTGCAGTATCTGCTATGGGACTACCTTCACCTTTTTTAAAAAAATATAAAACTATGTTCAGCAATAACAGGCTATACAGTCAATGTCATCATCATTGTTCAGCAATAACAGGCTATACAGTCAATGTCATCATCATTGTTCAGCAATAACAGGCTATACAGTCAATGTCATCATCATTGTTCAGCAATAACAGGCTATACAGTCAATGTTATCATCATTGTTCAGCAATAACAGGCTATACAGTCAATGTCTTCATCATTGTTCAGCAATAACAGGCTATACAGTCAATGTCTTCATCATTGTTCAGCAATAACAGGCTATACAGTCAATGTCATCATCATTGTTCAGCAATAACAGGCTATGCAGTCAGTGTCTTCATCATTATTCAGCAATAACAGGCTATGCAGTCAATGTCTTCATCATTGTTCAGCAATAACAGGCTATACAGTCAATGTCTTCATCATTATTCAGCAATAACAGGCTATACAGTCAATGTCATCATCATTGTTCAGCAATAACAGGCTATACAGTCAATGTCTTCACCATTGTTCAGCAATAACAGGCTATACTTTCAATGTCTTCATCATTGTTCAGCAATAACAGGCTATGCAGTCAATGTCTTCATCATTGTTCAGCAATAACAGGTTATGCAGTAAATGTCTTCATCATTGTTCAGCAATAACAGGCTATGCAGTCAATGTCTTCATCATTGTTCAGCAATAATAGGCTATACAGTCAATGTCTTCATCATTGTTCAGCAATAACAGGATATACAGTCAATGTCATCATCATTGTTCAGCAATAACAGGCTATACAGTCAATGTCATCATCATTGTTCAGCAATAACAGGCTATACAGTCAATGTCTTCATCATTGTTCAGCAATAACAGGCTATGCAGTCAATGTCTTCATCATTATTCAGCAATAACAGGCTATGCAGTCAATGTCTTCATCATTGTTCAGCAATAACAGGCTATACAGTAAATGTCTTCATCATTATTCAGCAATAACAGGCTATACAGTCAATGTCATCATCATTGTTCAGCAATAACTTGCTATACAGTCAATGTCTTCACCATTGTTCAGCAATAACAGGCTATACAGTCAATGTCTTCATCATTGTTCAGCAATATCAGGCTATGCAGTCAATGTCTTCATCATTGTTCAGCAATAACAGGCTATGCAGTCAATGTCTTCATCATTGTTCAGCAATAACAGGCTATGCAGTCAATGTCTTCATCATTGTTCAGCAATAACAGGCTATACAGTCAAATGTCTTCACCATTGTTCCGCAATAACAGGCTATACAGTCAATGTCGTCATCATTGTTCAGCAATAACAGGCTATACAGTCAATGTCATCATCATTGTTCAGCAATAACAGGCTATACAGTCAATGTCATCATCATTGTTCAGCAATAACAGGCTATACAGTCAATGTCTTCATCATTGTTCAGCAATAACAGGCTATACAGTCAATGTCATCATCATTGTTCAGCAATAACAGGCTATACAGTCAATGTCATCATCATTGTTCAGCAATAACAGGCTATACAGTCAATTTCTTCATCATTGTTCAGCTATAACAGGCTATACAGTTTATGTCTTCATCATTGTTCAGCAATAACAGGCTATACAGTCAATGTCTTCATCATTGTTCAGCAATAACAGGCTATACAGTCAATGTCTTCATCATTGTTCAGCAATAACAGACTATACAGTCAATGTCTTCATCATTGTTCAGCAATAACAGGCTATGCAGTCAATGTCTTCATCATTGTTCAGCAATAACAGGCTATACAGTCAAATGTCTTCATCATTGTTCCGCAATAACAGGCTATACAGTCAATGTCGTCATCATTGTTCAGCAATAACAGGCTATACAGTCAATGTCATCATCATTGTTCAGCAATAACAGGCTATACAGTCAATGTCATCATCATTGTTCAGCAATAACAGGCTATACAGTCAATGTCTTCATCATTGTTCAGCAATAACAGGCTATACAGTCAATGTCATCATCATTGTTCAGCAATAACAGGCTATACAGTCAATGTCTTCATCATTGTTCAGCAATAACAGGCTATACAGTCAATGTCATCATCATTGTTCAGCAATAACAGGCTATACAGTCAATGTCATCATCATTGTTCAGCAATAACAGGCTATACAGTCAATTTCTTCATCATTGTTCAGCTATAACAGGCTATACAGTCAATGTCTTCATCATTGTTCAGCAATAACAGGCTATACAGTCAATGTCTTCATCATTGTTCAGCAATAACAGGCTATACAGTCAATGTCTTCATCATTGTTCAGCAATAACAGACTATACAGTCAATGTCTTCATCATTGTTCAGCAATACCAGGCTATACAGTCAATGTCATCATCATTGTTCAGCAATAACAGTCTATACAGTCAATGTCTTCATCATCCAGCTCCCCGTGGAACATATGTCCTCTAAACAAACAAAAAAATAGCGTACATATAGCATATATTCTCTAGCATCAATTGCCTCGAAGATCTTCTCCTTCTTATAACATAACACATAAGGAAGGGAAACCCGAGGCCTGTAAACAGTAAATAAATATTAGACAAACATAAAGGTATGTTTTCAGGCATTCGTAAGAAATAAAGAAGTAGAAAACTAGACAACAGAAAAACAACAGACGTGAGTGGCTTACCCAGGACTCAAACCCAGGACCTTCTGTGCGACAACCCCGCCTAGCTATGCAAGCGAATCACACTATCTTCCCTGCCATCTAGGCATCTCCTTTAACATATAACACATAATCCCCGTCGTTTCACCTCTTCCCATATGTCCTCCCATTTTCTTACTTTGCAGGTTTTCTTTCAGTTTTATTTCACGAACTCCTCTTCCGCCTCTTCATTCTTATTCTCACCGACACATACTTACTTAATCGCCTTATCATCAATCCTGTAACTGTGTCTGGTCTACCGTCCTAAACTGTCTCTGTGTTTGCTATAATGAGATATTTAATCATTATCACCTCCCAGCGGATTCTTAAAATAACCGCCGCTGTCTGCATCCAAAGCTACAGACATGAGTAGAACTTGACAGTTGGGAGAATTGACCGACGTTTTATGTCTTGTGTATTTCGACACCTGTCTGCTTTCTCTGTGTTTTTCTCATTCATTTTTTGTCTTCTCAACTTCATAGCTACTGCTGATGCAATCTCTGTTACAGCAATACTGATGTTACAGATATCACCGCTGCTACTTACTTACACAGCTGATACATTACAATTGGAACTCTGTTAACTTCTTCAAGTACCATGTCTGGTGGTATGGGCGATCATGTCTCTCCGGTTAACTTCTTCTTCAAGTACTATGTCTGGTGGTATAGGCGATCATGTATCTCCGGTTAACTTCTTCTTCAATTACTATGTCTGGTGGTATAGGCGATCATGTCTCTCCGGTTAACTTCTTCAAGTACTATGTCTGGTGGTATAGGCGATCATGTCTCTCCGGTTAACTTCTTCAAGTACTAGTCTGGTGGTATAGGCGATCATGTCTCTCCGGTTAACTTCTTCAAGTACTATGTCTGGTGGTATAGGCGATCATGTCTCTCCGACACGTCATGTTGCCAGTACGATTTATCAAAAATGTGGTTGACTTCTTTCCATGCCATGATGTCAAATAGTCCAGTATCTGCGCTGTGTTGTCGTCATCTGTCTCTATTCCTCCAATCTTTTCTGTTGTCACGATAGAGTACAGCCGTCTTCTTCTCTTAACATGTCCACAGAAAGTGGATTGCTGCCGTCTACACCATGAATAAGCTTCATGACACCCTGGTTGCTCTTTTTAGCTGTCTGTCGCATGTTACGCATTGCCTAGTTAAATGTTTGAAGACCGAAAAGTGGGACACCAGTGTGCTGACCTGAACAAAGAAATGCAGGGGTATTTTCCTGTGTGTATCTAGGGCAGCCAATCAGAGAAGGGGTTTCCCACGGTCAGATAGAATGACTTCGGCGAGTGTATAAGGAAGAATAAATCGTCCGAAATCATGGTTAGAATTAGACATCGGGAAGGAGAACGGAATGACAGACAAGGATGAGTATGGTCTCCTTTTGACGGGAATATCTTCATTTATGTATAGGTACAAGGAAATCAGAAGGGAGTAAGTAGTTGTGAAGAATTTCGCAAGAATAGTGTCCGTGCATTGAGAAATGCTGTGTTTTTCCTATTTATAATTCAATATAAAATCGTTAACACGACAGATATGGGAAAACAACATATGGATATAAAGGTCAACTCATGGAGAACGGAAATATATAACTCCAAAGGCTTGAACTGGGTTAGGTGAAATGCTCGAGACCAAGGTTTGAAACACCTCTAGCACAAACCCCCCGAAGTTACAACTTTTTTTGGGAAGTTTGCTGGAGTTGCGAGCCTTGTTTCCTGTACGTCCGGTAGCTGCATATATAAGGGCGGACGTAAATGATTTCAAATTCACCAACGGTGCGATAACCAACAGGATCACGCCACAGAACCTCAACCGCACTATAAACAGCGTCCTTTTCAGGACGTACACAGCGATCGCAATACTCAAAATGGGCCGAAAGAAACCTCACGCTAAAAAGAGGAAGATTTATACCAGCCCACCAGCGCAGAACAGCCAGGGAAATAACACAATCAACAAAGAAAGACAGCCAGAGAGCAAAACTGCCCCAAGTACTCGTGCGGGGACCGAAATTTCTCCAACTCTTGATACGATGACGGAGCTAGCTGCGACGTGTATCGACCCGGTTGAGAGCCCGAATGACCAGACTCCTTGCGAGGAAGAGCAGAAAGCAGATGCAAGCAGTTCTGAACTTGACGATGAAGACCCAGAATTTGACTACATGGTGAGCGCATTAGAGCAGATAGAACAGATGTCAGAAGAAGAAGACCAGAGGAAAGCGTTAGAACCGATAAAACAGATGTTGGAAAGAAGAAAAAGAAGACAGGAGCCTAAAACCCAGGGACCACCACCACAAGTACCCAAATCGTCAACTGAAGCCGTGTCTACCACAGAGAAGCTACACAAAACACCGTTGACACCACCACACGATGCCGAGATGAAAGAAGCACTATTTGAGGCGGCTCCAGTGTCAGACATCGAGATACGCCGGAATCCTACAAAGAACAGCCAAGTCCTCCAAGGTGAACAAGAGAAGCAAAATCACGAGCAGACAGAAGAGGACAGGGCACCGAGCCCGAAGACAAATACTCAACCAGTGGTAGCAGATGGGAGAGGCCGCCCAGGCGAAAGCATTAACAAAGAACAGGATCAAGAGCGCAAAATAAAAATTACGCAGTTGTCCGAAGGAGAAGCCACACTCAGAGCACTCCCGGACGACAAAGTAATCAATGTCCTGGAGAAAGTAGTAGGCAAAAGAGGCATAATAAGTATCAGAAGGCACCAACAGGGAGTGACACTTGCCCTGAATGATACAGAAAAAACTAAATCGCTGATGACTGCTCTGGCATCCGGGCCTAAAGAATTTCAGCTACCACACCGGATCAAAATCCAAGCAGAAATCCACACTGAAACCAAGAGAGTAGTCATCAAAGGGATAGACACCAGCTTGTCAGATACAGAGGCCCTCAGCTACATCCAGGCCGAAAACCCTCGGTACAGATTCACACACGCAGAAAGGCTTAAATCCTGGAACAAAGAAGACACCCGACTGATAATAGTGACTCTACAGGGGAAAACAGTCCCAGAAAACATCACTATCCAGAATAGACCTCGAAGAACACATGCCTTCATCCCGCCAGTGATACAGTGTTCAAAGTGCCAGGGATTTTCTCACACAAGGAACACGTGCAGAAAAGAGACGGTCTGTAGATACTGTGCGGGCAGCCACGAATACAAAGACTGCCCAAAGGCCAAAAAAGACCAAGACTACAAAGCACCAAATAACAATAGAAAATGTACCAACTGCCTCGGAAAGCACGGAGCACGATACCGAGGATGTCCCGAATACCAACAAACAAGGCAAATAATTACAGTTGCCATTGGAAAGGGAGTATCGTACCAAGAGGCAAAAAACACACTGAAGGCAAGTACTCTAGGTGATAGGCACCAAGACAGCCTAACGGAACAAGTCAGACGGCTCACGACTGAAGTGAGAGATTTGAAACAACAACTGCGAAAGGAGAGAGAAAACCGCCAGCCACACAAAAACAGAACCTCAACTGACAGATGTGAAGAAATACATGACAGCTCGGAAAGCGTGAAACAACAACAATTCATAAACGACATGAAAATAATACACCAAGACATGAAAAGAATTCAGCAACAGGTAGAAAGAAGATGTCAGGAAACTGATAGAACTGAAAGATGAAAACGAACAACTACTGAAAAGAATAGAGGCAGAAAGAATGACCATTGAAGAAATTACATCAAACAGAAAAGACACTAAAACGAACGACCAATCAAACGAAGAAGTCATCGAGAAAACGCTAGAAGAGCTACTCCCAACAGTCATAGAAAAAGCGCTTTCCCTGATACAGGAGAAAAGGAAGACACAAGAAACAGAAACGAGGAGGGCAAAAACTCACAAAACCTAACAAGCCAGATAGGAAAACAACAAATGTATACCATGAACACGCCACGACACCCCGAATGGACAAGAGCAAAGAGGTATCCGGACAGGCAGCTAGTGGTCCTTTTTAGGACCAGTCCTTTTCAGGACTATCAACAGGCTAGCACCGAGGAAAAAAAAAACACACAATATACCCAAATTATAACCAACTTTCAGGTTGAACAGGGTATTACAGCATTATAGTAGACGAAATCAACAACAACAACAATTTCAAATTCACTTGTACAGCGAGGCAAGACAGAGGGACAACGGCTGGAGAGAGAGAAACGTGTCACGGCCAATATCTTGTTATTTGCAGCCAGGCAGTTCTGTTACTCCACTAAAGCCAGTCTTTACTGATCTTAATTAGATCCTGCGAGGGTATGTAAAGTTACTATGTAAAATAATACAGTAATTACAACTTTATTTCAGGATTTGTTTAATCTATATGTTATGAAAGTATCATGTATATTAATTTATTACTTGATATGATTGTTGAAGATTGGAACCCGAAATATAACCACCATGACTGAGTCCGTATCAGGGCTAGCACAATCATTATCAGGGCTTATTTTTCATTCTGTCATCAAGTTACTGCACTTTACAGAGCTAACGTGTCAGGCAGGGGGATACTATAACCTCATACCATATATGTGTGTACATATTATTTTGTATTATTTGATTTTATAAAATGTTCCACAGTAGACACCTGTCTTGTCACTGATCCATAATCATGCATTTTCACGCATACATCTGAAAACAAATTCATCTCACCTACAATAGGAATGTGGTAATTGTTATCCACAAATAGCCACATATCCTACAATTATCTGCAGGTTCATACTTGTCAACCAAAAGTCAGAGGTCAATGATCAAGAATTGCTCGATGATCAATGCGAATCGCCCCGGCAGTGTCTGGATTGGTAGAAGCAAGACCTACTGAAGCTGTACATCTCATATGAACACTGATTAACCTAACAGATGAGTGATATTTGTGACAATCGTGCAACCAAGAAGTGATAACTGTCAAGCAGAGTTTTATGATGACAATTTGCGTGATAGCTAGTGAAAGTTATAAAGTGAATAAGACAGTGAAGAAGTCTATTACCCAACTAATTGGAAGAGTCTAAAGAAATGACATTTTAGTGTAACTTGTAAAAACTGTAAGGGTTTTCGCCAATTTGGTTTTTTGTATAAATATAACTTTTGTATCACCAGTCACACACAATCACCACAATTAGATAGATGTAAATAAAGAGGATATAAATTGTATTCACCAGCTTTATTCATTCAATATAGTTGATACTGAGTTTGGTTGAATTTTTATTAATATCACAGGTGGTCACATAGCGGAGGTGGCGCAGTAAGGTCTGACTGTTCTCTGAATATTTTCAGTCCAGATACTTTCACAGCCGTGACTATCGAGTGATACCAGTGTACTTCTCTGTCACTGGGACCTCACACATTCTGGAGAGAATACTATTTCTACTCTAGCACTATCATCTCACACATATAAAACCTTCCGCTACAGTGGGGGCTCGATCGCGGGATATTCTCGTATATCCTGAGCCATCCTCTATCTAATACATCTATCTTTAGTCTATCTTGGGCCACCAATAGAAAAAAAAAAAAAAAAAATTTTTTTTGGGGAAATTCTAGAACAAGATTTTTTTCTCAGTAACAGTACCTTAGAGTACTTAGTAAATATTGACTATCACAAGGTTGCACGATTAATTGTGTTGTCCATTTGATAATTATTTTAAGTAAGTTTAGGTAAGTTTTCATACCCTACTTAACTTAATATAATGGCTGACTTAGTGAAGTTCAGAACTGCGATCATGCAAATGGGAAAAGAGCTGGACTTGACAGGTGATGCTCTCGTCCAGTATGTCACAACTGAAGTGGACAAACATATGGATAGAGAGGAAAGGAAGCTGCAAGCAGAAGCTGAGAGAGAAGCCAAAAGACTAGAAGCTGAGAGAGAAGCCAAAAGAATGGAAGCTGAAGAAAAGAGGCTGCTGTTGGAAGTTGAGGCTCAAGCCAAGAAATTGGAGGCTGAAGAAAGAAGATTAACAGCTGAGGAAAGGAAGCTACAAGCTGATAGAGACCATGAACTGAGATTAAAAGAGCTTGAAATACAGGCAGTGGCTACTACTAATGGTAGTAGGTCATCTCATTCGGATACCAGCGCCAGCCAAAGCACCTCCAATGGAGCTATGAACTTCCACTTGGACCCATTTGTGGAGAAAGAAGAGGGAATAGAGGATTACCTTGATAGATATGAACGATTGGCCACTACTTATGGCCTAGAAAAAGAAAAGTGGAATTTGAAGTTGTCACAGGGATTGAGAGGAGTATCTTATAATGTCTACTTGAAGATGCAAAAAGAAGATCAGGAAAACTATGAAGCCTTGAAACAAGCATTGTTGTTGCGTTACGAACAAAACGCAGAAGCTTATAGAAGGCGATTCAGAACTGCTATGCTCCAGACAGGAGAAACATATCAGCAGTTCTCAGCAAGGTTGGAAAGTTACTTGCTGAGGTGGTGTCAGTTAGGAAACTTCAATCAGGATTTTGAAGGGATCAAGGAGATGATGTTGATAGAACACTCCTGGAGTCCATGTCTCCTGAGACGAAGACATTCCTGGTAGAACATAAAAGAGAGAGATTAGATGAAATAATCATCTATGCAGAAAGTCACAAACTGGCTCACCCCCTGACTCAAGGAAATAAGAGGAAGCAGGGAGATAGTTTCAAGTCACCACAAAACCAAAACGAGTTTGAACAAAAGGACAATACAACCAAGAACAACCAAAGATATAACTACAAAGACAAGAACCCTCCAGGATATAACAATAAACCCTCACGAAGGGAAGAAAAATGGTGTAAGTTCTGCAAAATGAACAACCACAACACTGATAATTGTGGAAGGAAAAAACCTCTTCATCATGCTGCATGTCTACAGGTGAGGACTTCGGATAGGAAGGAACTGACAGTGAGTCAAAATAGCTTCCATCACCCACCTACACAGGAGATAGTGACTGTGAATGGCAAACAAGTCACAGGAATGTATGACACAGGTTAGTCCTATGACGCAGTCGTGTGTGCATCTCTGGTGCGCCCTGAACAAATCACCACAGAAACAGTAGATATTCAAGGGCCACTAAAAGGAGCATTACCCCTCACTTTACCCATAGCAAAGATTCATGTCAGTTGTCGCTATGTGGAAGGGGAGATAAAT
The DNA here is from genome assembly GCA_024509875.1 of Oreohelix idahoensis. Taxonomy (NCBI): domain Eukaryota; kingdom Metazoa; phylum Mollusca; class Gastropoda; order Stylommatophora; family Oreohelicidae; genus Oreohelix; species Oreohelix idahoensis. The sequence continues at coordinate 611,800 of JAMPIV010019600.1, read as the reverse complement.
GCAGCAGTGTTAGATGATCCCTTTTACCCCCTGATGTTGGGGCGTAGATATGTTTTCTTGGGAAACCCGGTGAAACCTATGGTTATGGCAGAAATCCAGACCAGGTCTGACTCCAGGAACATAGAGAGGGACACCAAAATAAAAATTTCATTCTACTGAAATGAAACGGGCTCAAGTAGCTGACAGCACATTGAAGCCTTGTTTTGGCAAACTGTCAAAACCACATAACACTCCAAGGAAAGGAAATTTCTATATGGAACATGGACTCTTGCACAGGAAAGCTGGCAGAGGGACGAAAAGTCATGGTCAAATTGTTGTACCATCCACCTATAGAAATAAGGTTATAGGCTGGGGGCACATAACTTTGAGTGAACACCTGGGTAATGGTGCCACAAAACAAAGAATAGCCACCCAGTACTACTGGCCAGGTATTACGGAAGACATCAATTGGTATGTAAATTCCTGTCCAGAGTGCACTCATGTAGATTCAGAAAGTCGGCGGAAGAGTCTTCAAAAGTCTACAAGCAAACCAGCCATCATGGGTACTCCCGAGATTTGCACTGGAGGGGAAAGGAAACATCCCACACAGGTTGAATTGCAGTCTGAAAACCATGCACTGGAAGAAAAGAACAAATCACGTAGCCAAAATCAAACACCTACGAATTTGCGAGGGAAAACTGCAACCAACTATCAACGAAAAGAGGGCGGTAAACTTCAAGGGAAACCTACCGACCCCATTTCACCAGCGGTAAGGGCCTGGATGAAAAGTCGAACTGGGAAAAGAGAGATAGCGAAGGATAAATCTATATCCATGAAAACAAAATGTAGGAGCAGATTTTCTTACTCGACACCCAACTGAGATAGAACGAGAGTAAGAAGAACATTAACTACGGCAAAGCTTACAGTTGTTAGCTGTAGAAATCTACAGCTTAAAAGAGAGGTAGGCTCTGTCGCATGTTACGCATTGCCTAGTTAAATGTTTGAAGACCGAAAAGTGGGATACCAGTGTGCTGACCTGAACAAAGAAATGCAGGGGTATTTTCCTGTGTGTATCTAGGGCAGCCAATCAGAGAAGGGGTTTCCCACGGTCAGATAGAATGACTTCGGCGAGTGTATAAGGAAGAATAAATCGTCCGAAATCATGGTTAGAATTAGACATCGGGAAGGAGAACGGAATGACAGACAAGGATGAGTATGGTCTCCTTTTGACGGGAATATCTTCATTTATGTATAGGTACAAGGAAATCAGAAGGGAGTAATAGTTGTGAAGAATTTCGCAAGAATAGTGTCCGTGCATTGAGAAATGCCTGTGTTTTTCCTATTTATAATTCAATATAAAATCGTTAACACGACAGATATGGGAAAACAACATATGGATATAAAGGTCAACTCATGGAGAACGGAAATATATAACTCCAAAGGCTTGAACTGGGTTAGGTGAAATGCTCGAGACCAAGTTTGAAACACCTCTAGCACAAACCCCCCGAAGTTACAACTTTTTTGGGAAGTTTGCTGGAGTTGCGAGCCTTGTTTCCTGTACGTCCGGTAGCTTGCATATATAAGGGCGGACGTAAATGATTTCAAATTCACTTGTACAGCGAGGCAAGACAGAGGGACAACGGCTGGAGAGAGAGAAACGTGTCACGGCCAATATCTTGTTATTTGCAGCCAGGCAGTTCTGTTACTCCACTAAAGCCAGTCTTTACTGATCTTAATTAGATCCTGCGAGGGTATGTAAAGTTACTATGTAAAATAATACAGTAATTACAACTTTATTTCAGAATTTGGTTAATCTTTATGTTATGAAAGTATCATGTATATTAATTTATTACTTGATATGATTGTTGAAGATTGGAACCCGAAATATAACCACCATGACTGAGTCCGTATCAGGGCTAGCACAATCATTATCAGGGCTTATTCATTCTGTCATCAAGTTACTGCACTTTACAGAGCTAACGTGTCAGGCAGGGGGATACTATAACCTCATACCATATATGTGTGTACATATTATTTTGTATTATTTGATTTTATAAAATGTTCCACAGTAGACACCTGTCTTGTCACTGATCCATAATCATGCATTTTCACGCATACATCTGAAAACAAATTCATCTCACCTACAATAGGAATGTGGTAATTGTTATCCACAAATAGCCACATATCCTACAATTATCTGCAGGTTCATACTTGTCAACCAAAAGTCAGAGGTCAATGATCAAGAATTGCTCGATGATCAATGCGAATCGCCCCGGCAGTGTCTGGATTGGTAGAAGCAAGACCTACTGAAGCTGTACATCTCATATGAACACTGATTAACCTAACAGATGAGTGATATTTGTGACAATCGTGCAACCAAGAAGTGATAACTGTCAAGCAGAGTTTTATGATGACAATTTGCGTGATGAACTAGTGAAAGTTATAAAGTGAATAAGACAGTGAAGAAGTCTATTACCTAACTAATTGGAAGAGTCTAAAGAAGTGACATTTTAGTGTAACTTGTAAAAACTGTAAGGGTTTTCGCCAATTTGGTTTTTTTGTATAAATATAACTTTTGTATCACCAGTCACACACAATCACCACAATTAGATAGATGTAAATAAAGAGGATATAAATTGTATTCACCAGCTTTGTTCATTCAATATAGTTGATACTGAGTTTGGTTGAATTTTTATTAATATCACAGGTGGTCACATAGCGGAGGTGGCGCAGTAAGGTCTGACTGTTCTCTGAATATCTTCAGTCCAGATACTTTCACAGCCGTGACTATCGAGTGATACCAGTGTACTTCTCTGTCACTGGGACCTCACACATTCTGGAGAGAATACTATTTCTACTCTAGCACTATCATCTCACACATATAAAACCTTCCGCTACACTGTCCATAGTTATTTTTAACATTCTTCTGTGGTCTTTTGACGCTCTCTGTGGCCTCTAGTGCTTTTCCTGCATGTTTACTAATTGCCCGTGACTCCATTCTGTTACATCTGCTAAAACCCGCTACTAACAATTACAACGGTTATTGTTGCTACATTTACAGCTACTTCCGCAGCTACTGTAATTATAACAGTTACTACCACTGTTACAATCGCTGCAACTACTGTTACAACTACTGCTGCTGCTACAACCACTACTGCTGCTACAACCACTACTGCTTTTAAAAACATGTAATAGGTTGCTGCCAGGGCCGTTTTCTGCGCATCCGATTGGCAGAGTGGTTAGTGCGTTTTCCCCTTGCGGCAAAGTTATATTTTCCGGGTCCAAAACTTGAGCGTTACGCTACAGTCTGCCCATATTACAAAGCCAGCGAGGAAGTCAGCTGGTTATCCCGCCTCCTGATAAAGCTAGACGCAGAATAGGTGAAGTCTCCAAATAGGTAGTTAAACTTGGATAATAAGCCACAGCTGTAAATCGCATCTTACTTAGGAGTAAGTTTAGTCATATTTTGACTTGATCAAGCGCTCTATAGCCCTACTACTTAGTGTCCAGACATCCACGTGTTGTTAGTTTAGGAACACTTAAGTGTCGCGATTTACTGATTAATGATAACTGGCTGTCCACTTTTATTCTATGCAATAGAATGTATGGACAGTTTATTTCTGTTTTTATTGCATTGGGTAATAATAATAATAATAAAATTAAAAAAAAAAGGTAAAGGATCCCGTTACACACCCATTGAGGCATATTGGGAATATGGTGTTAGGCCCATATTTTCTTGACCATCGGCACACTAGGGATGATGTGGTCAGCATCACGCCGGTAGCCTTAACCTTCCCAGAGTTGCTCTGGTACCCAATTCATGAGGCTGGGTCGACCCCGGAGCCGTTTGTGGTCTGAAAAATCCCACCTCAACTGGGGATCGAACCATGGACGACCGAGCTAGGAAGCCAGTGCACTAACCACTGCGCACCTGCGGCTCCCAATAATAATAAAAGTCGTCCCTAAAACTTGTTCTCCCCTCCCTTCCCCTCTCACTTGTTTTTGATTTTAAGTCATAATTAAATAAGTTTTTCCATCCAGTAAAATTCATCTTTGAATAAGTTGAACACATAATAATTTAATGTAATACATTGTAATACATCAAGTTGTTTGGTAAAAAGTTATTTTTTACGGCATGGGGTAACCAGCCCCATGCCCAACCCTCCTTAGACGTTTTTTACGACATGCATGGTAGGGTACAGTGTTACTATTCTTTGCTCCCCTTTCGGGCCCCGGTAACACACAAAAAGCAAGAGGAGCTTTCATTGCATTGGGAAACACATGGAGAACAAGAGAAATCAAGTCCAACACGAAAATAAGAATCTTCAACTCAGATGTCAAGTCAGTCCTATTGTATGGCTCTGAGACATGGAGAACAACAAAAACAACAACCAAAAAGCTACATACTTTTATAAACGGGTGCTTGCGTAGAATAGAAGGATTGAAATGGTATGACAAAGTCACACATGTGGAATTGATGACAAGAACCAGACAAGTGCCAGTGGAATGTCACGGATTGCCTCCCCTGCTTTGTAGTAGTGGTGCAACAATGGCCAAAACTCAAAGAGTATCTAAATGGGTCGTCAAAGGTGTTTACCTTCGCACAAGATTACTCTTGGCAGAGATGTAGATAGAAGTGTAATGGCGCTTCTGTCCGAAAGGAGCCTTCTGTCATGAAATATTCTAATCCACATATATAAATTATTAGGTAAATATGAAGCCTAACAAATAAAATTAATAAAGAGAAGAGCAATGGTAAAATGACATTGCTGTCACAAGGAATGTACTCGAAATCCCCCTTGTTTTCTGCTTCGTCTGCAAATTGTAACGCTTTCACGTTGATAGTAAAAGCTTACTGTATTATACCCGCTTTCTTCAATGAAACGTGTGCTGTATTTCTTGGAAAAAACATTGAGAGACTGCGTAATGACCTAAATTAATCCTAACATTAATTATATTACGTTACCAAAACGAACGAACAATGGACAAAAGGATAGCGAGAGGGGAGGGCTGAAAATCAGGAACGCATGCAACACGCGACGCGCGATATACAAATGCTGGCATCACGCGTGTAAGTCTACAAGCACTAACTTTTTCAGACGGACAGTGATAAAATACACTACCCTTTCCCAGAGTTAGGTTTATAAATCATAACAGACTCTTATTAGAAAAGATAACATTAGATGGGTTTACGGTTGAAAACATAACAGTACCCAGACAGCACATCTTCCAAACAGGAGGTAGTAGAAAATACATATTTTGAACGCAGCCACGTAGCTCTTTTAAAATGGGAAAATTGGGTTCCTTAGGGCTTGCTGACAAATAATATGTAAAACGTTACGCCAATAGTCCAGGAATTAATAAATTATACCCAAAATAAAATAGTGAGGCTGCCTGACAGCATGAAATCATTTCTGCTCATAAAATTTTTTTTATAACGTGTTTGAAAAAAACCTTACGTTACATAAATAGCCTACCATGTAAACTCCAAATTGATTGGAGCGCAACAAATGAAAGCCTAACCACGATTGGTCGGGCTATAAATACTATCTTGGTTGTTAGGGGAGACGGGAAAAGATAACATTTTTTCAAACACTTGTCGAAACGTGGCTCATTGGCCAGTCTCGCTGATATACACACTTGGGAGCGTTAGTTCGAAACCACTTGTTTAAATACACTTGATAAAGCATCAGTGCGTTGAAGCCAGCTTATATTTGGCTCAATAAAAGCCTGGAAGATAAGCAGAAGGAAATTTGTGCCAGTTTGTGCCAGAATTCATTGCTAATCAACGTATCTGTGTTTATTCGTATGAATTGTGGTAAGCTTGAACCATTTAATATCTTTTAATGAAAATTGAATGTGAATTGTTGATTTATGCCTGTATATATATGTGTAGTTCAGTGGCAAACGTGAGGTAAAGCCTAAAATGCTCCAGCCTGAACAGAGGGTGTCGGAGAGAAGTAAAACGGCATGGAATGGCCAAACAGTACACTGACACCTGGATGATTGACTAGAAAGAAATAATGCTGGAAGTGCAGAGGCGTAGTAACCATTAAGAAGGGTAATACTGGAATAAAGTATTTCAAATGAAGCTGACTGTTGGCCTAACGCTCTGAACGCAATGTTTGTGCTGTATTGTGATCAGTGTAAAAGAGAATATAAATTAGTTATGAAGTAGAAGGTACATCCTTCTTGATTTCAGGGACAGTGGTCTTGATGGTACTGAGCAGCATCTGGTCAGAGATTTGCTGAATCCAGAGTCGGACAGCATACTCCTTGGTCTTTTTAGCTATCAGTGAGGTGTCTCCTGAGCCCAGAGGAGAATTCGAGCAGAGGAGTCCTTTCCTGCCGCCATCACTCAAGATAAGCAGAGTTGGCCAGCTGAGCTCAACATTATGTCCCCTCATCTTGAAATAACTTTATAAAAATACTATTCAGAGGGGAATTTACTTGTCTTAAAATCAGGAACTGTGAACATCTCAAATACTAGTCCCTAAAGACAAACTATTGAAGTCATGATGACAAATACCAACAGAGCTTGAACAAAACAAAACCAGTATTACCTCATTTTACTACTACACAACTGACACACATAGAACATTTGTAATAATATATGTCACTACAATATTCATATTAAATACATTCTGTACATAACTTGTAATTTAAATTGATTGTGATTCCTGGTTCCCTTGTAGTTGAATCAGGACACATATTCATTCATGCCAGTAATGAATACATATTGTTATTTGAAAGTTTATTAGTGACTCTTTTAAGATATCTTTGTAGAGTGTTATATGTATGTGAGTGTCACCGTGTTGTCAAGAGTAGTGGATTAAATTAAATTGTTTATCTGTCTGTTGTTGTGACTTACACTTCACCATACTCATACCCTAGACACATAACGTAGCATCACACTATTCCAGAATAATTCTGACTGAGATATATAGATATGTGGTAGCAAGTAAGGTTATCTATAATACACTACTCTTAATAGATATAGATACCTTCACAGCTGATCTCAGTCAGTACACTAAGTTCCCTATAAGTATTTATAACTTCCCACTTCACCACATATATTGGGGTCTCGCTCTTGGGATTTTGAATCTTTAACTATTAAAAATATTGGGGGTAATTCACTTCAGGGAATATAAGAATTAAAAGGTATCCTTGGGTGGAATTAAATAAGGTTGAGCTCACGGTGCCTGTGTTGTCCATTAGAGATTGAATTGTTGGTTAGACATTGTATAAATTTACATAATAGACAATGGCGGACCTGGCCAAATTTCGATCTGCTGCGGTTCAGACTGCAAAAGAGTTAGGATTAGATGGGCAAGTTATGGTTGCCTATGTTACTACGGAATGTGACAAATTTATTGAACGCGAAGAAAGAAGGTTTGAAGCCGAAAGAAAGTTAGAGGCTGACAGGGAAATTAAGAAGTTACAATTTGAAGCTGAGGCTGAGACTAAGAGGTTACAGATTGAGGCTGAGGCTAAGAAATTGGAGGCAGAAAGAGAAGAGAGGAGATTAGCTGCAGAAAGAGAAGAGAAGAGATTAGCTGCAGAAAGAGAAGAGAAGAAATTAGCTGCAGAAAGAGAAGAAATTAGCTGCAGAAAGAGAAGAGAAGAGATTAGCTGCAGAGAGGGAAGCAGAAAAGGAGGAGAAGAGATTACAAAGGGAACATGAGTTACGACTAAGGGAGTTGAGTTTCAAGGCCATGCTCCTGAAAATGGTGCCAGTCCCTTTGCCTCTGATGCTACGGTTACTCAGGAGCCTCAACCTCAGCTATGAATTTTCATTTAGATCATTTTGTTGAGAAAGACGATGATATTGAGAGCTACCTAAATAGGTATGAACTATTAGCTACCACGTATGGGTTAGAGAGAGAAAGGTGGAGCTTAAAGTTATCTCAGGGACTTCGTGGGGCAGCTTATGAAGTTTTTGCAAAAATGAGCAGAGGTGATCAGGAAAATTATGACATGCTAAAGCAGGCTCTTTTGTTAAGGTATGAAAAGAATGCAGAGTTATACAGGAAAAAATTTAGGAATGCTAAACTACTGTCAGGTGAAACCTATCACCAGTTCTCTGCACGCATAGAGACATACTTGGAGAAATGGACTTCTCTGGGGAAAACCCAAGATCTTAAGGAAATGGTCCTTATAGAGCAACTAAGAGAGTCCATGGCTCCAGACCTGAGAAAGTTTCTCATGGAACAAGGTGCAGAGAGGCTGGGTGAGTTGCTAAATGTTGCTGAAAGGTATCAAGCAGCTCAAGCAGAGGTAACAGGTAATAAAAAGAAACAGGTGGACAACTTTAGGGCACCACAGAACTTTAATAAATTTGATCCTAGGGATCAAAATAAAGGTAAGCACCAATTTGATAGGCCACGGTATGAAAATAAAAATAAATTCCCACAATTCGATGAAAGGAAATATGATGAAAGAAAATCTTTCAACCAAGGAAAAAGGTGGTGTAAGAATTGTCAGATGGACAATCATGACACTGACCGTTGCAGAAGGAAACCTGTGTATATGGCAACCCTTCAGGTCAGGTCGACCTCAAGACAGGAGGAGGATATTATGTTAGATACCACTCCAGAAGAGATGAGGAAGGCACAGGCTGGGGATAAAACACTCAAGCCTTGTTTCAGAAAATTGTCAACTTGTCATACAACTCCAGGCAAGGGAGATTTTTACATGAAAAAACAAGTTGATGTATAGGAAGGCTGGAACTAGATCCCATGGTCACGGACAGCTGGTTCTTCCAAAAAGATATAGGGCAGACTTAATAAGGAGCCTACATGTGAAACCAGATGGGGACCATGAGAAGATAGGTACCATCATTCAAAAGGTGGCTCACAATTATTATTGGCCCAAAGCAAGATGGGACATTGAGAATTTTGTAGAAAGGTGTAGCATAGCACATGAGGGAACACCCACAAGTGGGAACATGGATCAGGACCTGGACACGCCATGGGGCAAATCAGGCCTGACAATAAAAGGAAAAATAGATTTGATAAAGTGGACCAAATGGAATGGGAAGCCCCTTTTCACGGACAAGCTTCACTTAACTGTTTTACAATGGCCACTATGCGGAGAGTGCAAAAAGATGTCTTACCCCAGGATAAGCCGACAATCCCTCAATCGGACTTAAACAAACTGGAGGAAGAAGATGTAGAGAGGAAATCTCTCATCAAGAATTTTAAGAGGGGAGACAGCCCCAAAAGAAAAATTGGTAGCGGTCGTTTTGTGAATGATAATTCTGGGAGGAAAAATCATCACTATAAAGCTTCGAGTGGAAGAGACCATACCGGTGCATGGACAAATAGGTCCACACAATTAAAGGTCCATATGTAGCTTTGTTAAGAACGTGGACTGATGAAAAGGCAGAGGAAAACATTACATCTTCATACCAATATGTGAATGAGCTGACCACTCGGTTAAAAACTGGCTGGAAACTTGCCAATGAAAATTTGAAACAAGCCAGGAAGAAACATGCTGCCTATTATAACAGGAAGGCGAAAGACAGAAATTTGGCTGTGGGAGAGAAAGTACTGCTTCTTTTGCCCGGGAGTCAGAATAAGTTACAAATTGGATGGCAGGGTCCATATACAGTTCTAGAGAAGGTGTCTAGAACAAATTATAAGATAGATAAGAAGGGGAAAGAAAAAATCTATCATGTGAATCTCCTGAAGAAATATTTGGAAAGAGAACATCAGGAAGAGACACACTTGTTGACCTTGTCCATCGCCATGGAGATGAAAAAGGAACCACTTTCATCATTTGAATATCCATTACACCCCTGTGAGACAGCAGCACAGGTGAAAATCAGTACACATTTAACGAAAACTCAGAAAGAGAGAGTGCAACAGGTTCTAAATAATCATGCAGAGGTGTTAACAGACCGACCAGGGCATACAAACCTATTGGAATATGATATGAAACTCATAGACTCCACACCTGTCTGTATGAAACCATATTCGATTCCGTTTGCTAAGGAAAAAGCTTTGAAGGAAGAGATAGACTATCTATTGAAGGAAGGAATTATTTCGCACAGTGAGTCTTCGTATAGTTCCGGTGTTGTACTTTAAGGAAGCCCTCTGGAGAACATAGACTCTGTATAGATTACAGGAGACTGAATGCTATTACAGAAGGACAGGTGGATCCATTGCCGGATACAAATCAGCTGTTTGCCAGACTAAATAAAGCTAAATATTTCTCAAAAGTGGATCTGAGTAAAGGATACTATCAGATTCCATTAAAGCCTGAGGTTAGACCATACCTAGCTTTTAGTACCTCAGAAGGACACTATGAGTTTAATAGATTGCCATTTGGATTGAAGAATGCGCCTAGTGTCTTCTCTAGAATGATGAGAAAATTATTGGATACGCTGAATAATCCCTGTATAACAAATTTTATGGATGATATCCTTATAGCAACAGAAGCATTTGAGGAACACATTGACTCTCTGAACATGCTGTTTGATCGACTTAGGGAGGCAAATTTAACAGCCCGACCAACCAAATGTTGCGTTGGATGTAAAGAATTGGAATTTTTGGGACACACAGTTTATCAGGGAAACATGACCCCTGACCCAAAGAATTTAGGGAAACTACAGAAAGCCCCGAGACCACAAACCAAGAAGGACGTGAGATCCTTTGTCTCATTATGTGGTTTCTACCAGAAGTATATCAAAAACTTTAATTCCATATGTGCACCTTTAACGGAATTGACACGTAAAGGACATTCCAGATCGCATTACATGGACACCACAATGTGAAATGACTTACCAAGAATTGAAGGAAAAGCTCACAAGTAAACCCATTTTGAAATTACCTGACTTAAGTCAAGAATTCATAGTAAGGACGGATGCAAGTAATATTGGGTTAGGTGCAACTTTACTACAGAAATCAGATGCATTGGATGGGGAATTAAGCCCAGTGGCATATGCTAGCAGAAAGTTGAATAAAGCTGAAATCAACTACTCAACTAGCGAAAAAGAATGTCTTGCAGTAATATGGGCAATAAAGAAATTCAATATTTATCTATATGGGAAGGCATTTAAGTTGCAAACTGACCACAAACCTTTATCGTTTTTAGCACAGGCTAAGCATGAGAACTCTAGGTTACTCCGATGGTCTTTGCTTCTGGCTCCATATAATTTTAGCATTGAATATATATCTGGAAAAACCAATCTGGGAGCGGATTTTTTAAGCCGCCATCCGTGTGATGAGAATCACCGTAAACCCCAGAAATAATAATAAATTTCTCTATGTGTATATAGAATAAAGGACTGACATATAATGTCTGTTTTAAGAGGGGAGGTGTCATGAAATATTCTAATCCACATATATAAATTATTAGGTAAATATGAAGCCTAACAAATAAAATTAATAAAGAGAAGAGCAATGGTAAAATAACATTGCTGTCACAAAGAATGTACTCGAAATCCCCCTTGTTTTCTGCTTCGTCTGCAAATTGTAACGCTTTCACGTTGATATAAAAGCTTACTGTATTATTACCCGCTTTCTTCAATGAAACGTGTGCTGCATTTCTAAGAAAAACATTGAGACGTACTGCGTAATGACCTAAATTAATCCTAACATTAATTATATTACGTTACCAAAACGAACGAACAGATGGACAAAAGGATAGCGAGAGGGGAGGGCTGAAAATCAGGAACGCATGCAACACGCGACGCGCGATATACAAATGCTGGCATCACGCGTGTAAGTCTACAAGCACTAACTTTTTCAGACGGACAGTGATAAAATACACTACCCTTTCCCAGAGTTAGGTTTATAAATCATAACAGACTCTTATTAGAAAAGATAACAATAGATGGGTTTACGTTGAACACATAACAGTACCCAGACAGCACATCTTCCAAACAGGAGGTAGAAGAAATTGCATATTTTGAACGCAGCCACGTAGCTCCTTTAAATTAGTATTTTTGGGTTCCTTAGGGCTTGCTGACAAATAATATGTAAAACGTTACGCAAATAGTCCAGGAATTAATAAATTATACCCAAAATAAAATATTGGGGGTGCCTGACAGCATAAAATCATTTCTGCTCATAAGATTTTTTTTTTTAACGTGTTTGAAAAAAATTTACGTTACAGAAATAGCCTACCATGTAAACTCCAAATTGATTGGAGCGCAACAAATGAAAGCCTAACCACGATTGGTCGGGCTATAAATACTATCTTGGTTGTTAGGGGAGACGGGAAAAGATAACATTTTTTCAAACACTTGTCGAAACGTGGCTCATTGGCCAGTCTCGCTGATATACACACTTGGGAGCGTTAGTTCGAAACCACTTGTTTAAATACACTTGATAAAGCATCAGTGCGTTGAAGCCAGCTTATATTTGGCTCAATAAAAGCCTGGAAGATAAGCAGATGGAAATTTGTGCCAGTTTGTGCCAGAATTCATTGCTAATCAACGTATCTGTGTTATTCGTATGAATTGTGGTAAGCTTGAACCATTTAATATCTTTTAATGAAAATTGAATGTGAATTGTTGATTTATGCCTGTATATATATGTGTAGTTCAGTGGCAAACGTGAGGTAAAGCCTAAAATGCTCCAGCCTGAACAGAGGGTGTCGGAGAGAAGTAAAACGGCATGGAATGGCCAAACAGTACACTGACACCTGGATGATTGACTAGAAAGAAATAATGCTGGAAGTGCAGAGGCGTAGTAACCATTAAGAAGGGTAATACTGGAATAAAGTATTTCAAATGAAGCTGACTGTTGGCCTAACGCTCTGAACGCAATGTTTTGTGCTGTATTGTGATCAGTGTAAAAAGAGAATATAAATTAGTTATGAAGTAGAAGGTACATCCTTCTTGATTTCAGGGACAGTGGTCTTGATGGTACTGAGCAGCATCTGGTCAGAGATTTGCTGAATCCAGAGTCGGACAGCATACTCCTTGGTCTTTTTAGCTATCAGTGAGGTGTCTCCTGAGCCCAGAGGAGAATTCGAGCAGAGGAGTCCTTTCCTGCCGCCATCACTCAAGATAAGCAGAGTTGGCCAGCTGAGCTCAACATTATGTCCCCTCATCTTGAAATAACTTTATAAAAATACTATTCAGAGGGGAATTTACTTGTCTTAAAATCAGGAACTGTGAACATCTCCAATACTGGTCCCTAAAGACAAACTATTGAAGTCATGATGACAAATACCAACAGAGCTTGAACAAAACAAAACCAGTATTACCTCATTTTACTACTACACAACTGACACACATAGAACATTTGTAATAATATATGTCACTACAATATTCATATTAAATACATTCTGAACATAACTTGTAATTTAAATTGATTGTGATTCCTGGTTCCCTTGTAGTTGAATCAGGACACATATTCATTCATGCCAGTAATGAATACATATTGTTATTTGAAAGTTTATCAGTGACTCCTTTAAGATATCCTTGTAGAGTGTGTTATGTATGTGAGTGTCACAGTGTTGTCAAGTGTGGTGGATTAAATTAAATTGTTTATCTGTCTGTTGTTGTTATGACTTACACTTCATCATACTACTCATAACCCCTAATGGGGGGGCACATAACGGTAGTTGATCACAGTCTATTCCGAATTAATTCTGACTGGATATATAGATATGTGGTAGCAAGTAAGGTTATCTATAATACACTACTCTTAATAGATATAGATACCTTCACAGCTGATCTCAGTCATGTAGGACACTAAGTTCCGCTATAGTTTGGCATTTAACGCAACTTCCCACCTGTGTACACCACAATTGTTTGTCACATGGTGAATAATTTGAAGTCAAGTGTACCATGGTGACATAGCGCTGAGCAATGGTTAACTTATATCTGTCCATCGCCTTTTGTGAAGGAATTAAGCAATGGTTTTTAGCCCGTTCAAGCCCCCAGCTGAGTTAATTCAGCGAATTCCTCTTATAACGGTATAGCTCTGTTTAGAGGTAAATATATGTCTAGGTATACAAGTGTGTGGAGTTATTGTAAGTATTGGGGTTATTTTGTATTTGTGTAATTGGTTTTATTTGAATTGTGTATTTTGTATAAGTTAAGATATTTTTTTATAAATTTATATATATATATTATAAATATATAATATATAAATAATATATATATATATATATAGTATAAATATACACAGGTGGGAGTATTTGATATAAACAATGAAATACTACTACACACATACACAGGGGGGAGTCTTGAAGAACTTTCAACCACAGCAACATACATCCAGAGAACCGGACTTCTTGTGTAGACATTTCTAAACAACAGCGAACGAGAAGAAGAAGATACACAGGGTGTCCATTAAAGATTGTGCCCTTTTCAAAAAAATTATTCTCGGCCCCATGACGTGGTACGAGGATGCTTTCTATCACAAAAGTAAGATAGTCTCTGCAAGTTTTCAAGTATACCTTACAAAGACTCAAAAAGAATGTACCTATTTCTTTTTTTTCACTTACTTGACCAGGGTGTTGAGAGACATTTAACAATTACCGGTTGCAACTCAACTGCGAAAGTTTCACTTGAAATACCGCTGCGCGCATGCGCACTTTTTTGAGTCTACACACACACACACACACACACACAAACATATATATATATATATATATATATATATATATATATATATATATATATATATATATATATATAGAGAGAGAGAGAGAGAGAGAGAGAGAGAGAGAGAGAGAGATTCTGCCTAATACGTTTGCTTTCATACATATTAAAAAAACTGGAGCGACTATGAGTGTTAAGTTTTAAAACAACCTGTAACAATTTTAATAATGAATTAGCTAGTCGTAAACAGTTAAAATAAATATGGAAAATTTGGTGAAAATTGTGTCCTCACGGGGATTAAATAGAGGGTTTTATCAATGTCCGTTGCTTTCGCCTGTTAATAAGCAATTAGCTTGTCTACGCGAGTCCTGCCGCCGTTGTATCGTCACTTTCCTGGTGATGCGGGCACTTCTTCGCCTAACTCGTCTTATGTAGGTGGTCAGTGTTGCTTCCCTGCTCTCACAACTAAGGGCGTTGAAACGTCAGTCTTGCTGCTTTGTCCTCGAACGGTCTTATAGCTTCGTTCCACAAACTATTGGACAAAATAGGAAACAAATACCTCTTCTAAGTACATTTGTTTGAAGCACTCTGACAGGCTCACTCTTCCGTTGTCCACTCACCAATGTTAATCTCTTTGAAGAATTAAATTCTTGAGCACATAACGTAGCTCAATGAATATGATTAAAATTCACCAATATTCTTGTGTGTTAACTGGGAAATGTGTCTTGATATCGTGAATAATGATTTGTGCCTAAATTAACATTAACAATTTACATAAATCTCACAAAATGATATGCTACACTTAAGGCACATATGATTTAGTCATCACTCATCACTGCTCCAGCCGGAGTCTGGGGTCACCTCTGCTGTCAGGTTTTCCCGCACGACTAGCAAGAAACGATCACCCGCACTTGCTGTAGTGGTTCATGAATATTCT
Organism: Oreohelix idahoensis; assembly: GCA_024509875.1. NCBI lineage: Eukaryota > Metazoa > Mollusca > Gastropoda > Stylommatophora > Oreohelicidae > Oreohelix > Oreohelix idahoensis. The sequence continues at coordinate 596,321 of JAMPIV010019600.1, read as the reverse complement.
CTTTTCATTTGTTGAGGTTGCCAGCCTCATTTATAACCACTAAGCAAGAAACATGTCAAATTTCACATTTGTAAAAGAAATGTTCACAACTTACCCCAAAGTTTTGGGTTATACAATCTCCTTGCACAGCTTTGGATGGACGCAGCTCTGTATTAGAAGCTTCGAAATCACTATGGTCTGGGAAATTAGAGCTAATTCCTCTGATGGCGGGTGTTCTGCGAAATCACTTGGCCTGGGAAAACCTGTGTTTAATTCCTCTACGACTTGGTCTGGGAAATTAGAGTTAATTCCTCTGACGGCGGGTGTTCTGCGGAATCACTTGGCCTGGGAAAACTTGTTTTTAATTCCTCTATGACTTGTGATCCAATTCCTAGGTTTCCAGTCTTATTTTAAAGTCCTGATCCCTTAAGTATCCAGTCTCGGTATTTATAAAGGCGGGCTAACTTTTTAAGGTTTTAAGTTTACCAAATACTTCGATCTGTCACTTATACGTATGGAATTCTATTGTCCGATCCTTCTCTTTCTGGGAGATGCTCGTTTGAAGTTGCGAAGCTGTCTGTTCTGTGTCTCTGAGTTCGCTAGATTATATTTCCCACTTTTCACTTCAATCACAGAGGGTACTTCCGCTGAATTTTCCAATAAAATTCATTGTTTATTCCGGCATCTCAAATCAAACCAATCAAATCTCTCTAGCACTGGGTTGGGGTGTTTTAATTCAAATATCCCCCAGGTGTTTTAAAATATTACATTAATATTCCACGCGTGACCTCTGTCTAAAGTCGTAATACTTCCGATGGCCTCTTCATACAAACAAATCTGTGACTCATCCCTCGATAATACCTTCCGCCCGTACGGGTTATCTGTAATCTTGATACAGACAGGGGCCAGCGGAAGCGAATTACGTATTTATCACCTGTGTTTTTCGTCTGTTCACCAGACAAGGTCGCCGACAGACAATGTGGCTTTCTTTAAGTCTGTCGTGCACTCCCGTCGTGTGCAAACACAGGGATGGTCACTATCCACCTGGGGTCAAATATTGGAGGACCGTCACGTTCAAAGGGGTCAGCCGGCTTATGTGATAACGTATAATCGGCTGGCCGGTCTAATTACATGGCGCAACGTGAACCCAGTCTGGGATGGTAAACAAGATAAAGACATTCCCTTAGCCGATACTTCCGTAGGGGAGTGGGGTATTAGAGACTTCACCCTACTAGATTCAGCATAGAGCAAAATAATTTATAAAAGGCCAACAATTATGCCAAATAAAAGGACGATGAAAGAGAGAAATAAAGAAATGAAGCGATACTACCGGAGTGAATGAGAGTTATAAAAAAAGCACGACTGATTTCGTCACATGGAACAAGAGTTGAGAAGAAGACGCTGGCGATGGATAGGACACACATTGAGGAGACCTGTTGATAGCATTACAAGGCAGTCCTTGTTCTGGAATCCACAGGGAAGAGAGGCAGAGGTAGACCAAAAAACACATGGAGAAGAGAACTGGATACAGAGGTGAAAATGATGAGGAAAACACGGAAAGAACTTGAGCGGATGGCACAGGATAGGAAGATTTTGCATGTGTTTGTTGAAGGCCTATGCTCCTTGGGGAGCTAAAGGGTATTGATTGATAGTAATTCATACTTTGGTAAGTTTAAACACCTAATGTCAAGCATTTAAGAAAGTAGGTCGTTACTAGAGCTGTATTTAAAATAAACGATTCGTTGTGTAAGGAATGGTGTAAAGTAACGCATTGATTTAACCGGCTCATCGCCGTTCACTGTCCTACGCCAGCCCGTTCAAATGCAAAGCACAGTCTATACTCACAGTTTATTATTTCCCTCAATTTCAAACTCTTACTTTAATGGGGGTATTCTCACCTTATTTTGTACTCTTTCAGTTCTTATTAAATCGGCTGGCCCAATGCTGCTCAGAACTTGTGATAGTTTAAAATGTAGCAAGAAAAGGGAGCTGCTTGCTTAGTTTCATCTCTCTATAATGAGTGAAATATTTAGATTTTGGGCGTCGGAACTTTGAAACACAACAAATATATAGAGATCATGTGAAGTTAAATAAAAGTGGTTAAACAATCCTCTGTTTACCACTTAGTAAGAGCCACTTTACTTTACAAAGCGATATGATTTATATAAAAAAAAGACTTGTTTCTCTCTTCTTCTCCCCTCCCTCCCTTCTTTCTCTCTCTCTCTCTCTCCCCCCCCCCCCCCCCCCCTCCCCCCCCCCCAATTCAGATTTGTGTTTACTTCGTGTCTTTATACACAAATTAAAGACACATTTCTGAGAACGTAATTAAACTTGAAAAAGCTGTCTGCATTTGCTGTTCCTGCATTTTTCTGATCCTCTCTCTCTCTCGCTCGCTCTCTCTCTCTCCCCCGAACCATTCCTCTCTCTTACTTATTACATAAAGGTTTCTTTCCACTGCCAAGTTTTTCCTTCTTATCCGCGATGTTTCCCTTCTGCAGTTTAGCGGAATTAGGTCACGTGGGGAAATAACTCCAGCACCCAGGCCACGACTTCCAGGTTGGCAGAGATATTGATTCAACTAGTTTTCTCCTGTACTCCCCCCCTTTCCTGCACCCCCAGCGATTTATACCCTAGGTGGGGGGGATGTAGAGCGAAATGGCGGGGAATAAGAGGAGGGGAAGAAGATCATCTCGCAGATTTGGCGAGCTGTAACGAAGGTAGAGAAAGGCGACATCAGAAATAAATAGCAGAGGTAAATAAAAAAATGTATATTTAAATTTTTAAAAAGTTGTTTTAGGAGGTGAGTAGGGTGCTACAGAGGCCAAAGGAACTTTGTAAGGGAGATGTGAAAAGAGAAGAAAAATATTTATATTCAGCTATATTTTGTCTACGCTTTAACCACCCCCTCCCCCATCCTTCTTTCTCTCTCTCTTTCTTCCCCCCCCCCCCCCCCTCTTCCCCCAGTATTCGCCTCTGAAAAAAGTAGGCTTACTCTTGCATCAACGTCCTGTCATAGGCAACGTGTGATATTTACGGACTCTCGCTATTTTGGTTAAACCTGGCCGCGTTGTTTCCTATGGAGAATGTCAGTTGTTAAGTGTGTTGATATCTGTTAACTGTTCTCGTTTATGGACATTCTCTTTTAACTCTTCTTCTTCTTTATCTTACGGCTCCCCGCGGAGCAAAGTCCTTTATTTATATCATGCCAAGCTCTCCCTGGCCCGGCGCCATCCATTCGTTGTTGTTATTGATTCAGCGGCGTTTGAGCTCTCGCCCTTCGGCCCAGTGTCATGCAGTAGTATCTCATGTGCTCACAACTGGTGCTTTTGCTCCATATGAGGTGTTCCATTTATCTGGCCTCGTTCTGTATTGTTATGATGCCTCTTTCCAGTTCTCTTCTGAATGTCTTTTTGAGACTCCCTCTATTTCTGTAAACCTTGTGGGTTCAAGAACAAAATGCTGTTAGCTAGTGTCCTCAATTTGTGTCATATCGAACGCCAGCGATTTCTCATCGCCTGTTTGTGTAACAGTGCATAACAGTGATATGCGTCTGATATTACATTGGCGATAGCCCTGTTTAGTTCCCGAGGTCTCTGATGAGACAAAGAAGGTATAGGACTTGTGGCCCCCCCCCCCCCCCTCAAGCATGTCGTACAAGACGACTCATATGAGGGTATGCATGGCACTTGGCACCCTCATCGTGTAAAACAGATTGCCACAGAAACCACTGCTACATGCGTACGTGAATGCTTGATGCAGGCATCCTGCAGGGGGGGGGGGGGGCAACTACAGTGGTGGTGCCGTGCCGTGCCGCTGCATAAGGAGTGAAGATGAGAATAATGATGACATAGGTGATAGGTGTCATAACATGTTAATCCTTGTTGTTTACTGAAACGCCGGTATATTCACGTCTGTAACTTCTTCTTTTGTTTTGTTTTATATTTTTTAATTACTCTTCCATGTTTTTTCGCCCTATAGAAAGGCTGCATTGCCATTTAAATTGACCTTTTCGGTCTGATTTAATGCCATCTGAATTTATGTCTGTCTGTTGGTCTGCCTGCCTCTCTATCTGTGTGTTTCATCTGTCGCGTCAACCTTCTTGTTTATGTGTGCTTGATGTTGGTCTCCGCCCCTCTTCCTTTCTCCCACCCTGTCACACAGATGGATTACAAAGATCGCTGTGCATTGCTTCTGCCTATTTCTGTCATAAAATACATCACACATGGAATGACTTCACAGAACCACTGGAGCGAAACTGCCAGAGGTATCGACCATCAGGCTTTCCGTTCGGGAAATTATATTTTTAAAAACCCGAACGATAGAAATTGTATGAAACAAACGTCAGACAACCTTAGTTTGTATATGATGTTCAGCTCCTTCCTGTTCCTAGTTTTTTTTTTAAATGGTGCGAGTTTCCCAGACTAGCACCGAGGAGGAAAACTGCCACCACTTGTCAATTTTTTAGCCTTTTTAGCACACATAACTGGCGTACACGCACATACATATCTTTTCTCTGTCGCTCTGTCTTTCTCTCTCGCTCTCTCTGTCTGTCTCTTTTAAATTGAAAACAGTCCGGCGAGTCTCTACAGACGAGATTGTCACAGTTTTTTTCACTGATTTGTTTTCCCCCTTAAAAGATCGATGTGAGCATGTACACATATTTGCATATTATGTGGAATAGGCCTTTATTCTTTTGCAGCAAGAATTCCGACAGTTTCTCCTTCGTCATATCCGTCTTTCTTTCTGTATATTTGTCTATCTGTCTCTGTGCGTCTTATATGTGTTCTGATATTATGATATGTCTTGTATGTGTTCTTATATATCTTATATGTCTATATTCTTATATGTTCTTATATGTCTAGTTCTTCCCACGTCTGCTTTATCTTTCTTATGTCTGTCCCCGGTTCTCTTTGCCGCGTGTTGTCATAATTCCTTCTGTTTGATTTACTCTAGAATGCAAAGCACAAGCAGAAAAACAGATAGTAATCTTTACAGATGCCCTCTCAGTAATATCAGCGTTGAAGAGCCACCAAACTAAAGGATTGAAAGATCTGATAATCTCCCTTGAAAGACTGGCCAAATGCTTCAACAAGTGCACTATCCAGTGGATACCAGCCCATTGCAACATACCAGGAAATGAGGAGGCAGACAAACTTGCTAAGGAAGGAGGTGCCTTACAACAAAATGATATAGAGACAACTTACGCAACGGCAAAGACTACTATAAAGGCTACATTCAAGTCCAAATGGGAAAGAGAGCACCCGGGCCATTTGAAAAATGATGCATATCATCAACTATCCAGGAAAGAACAGGTCATCATTTTTCGGCTACGCACTGGACACAACAGATTGAGATACTATCTATACCACAAATACAAAATTGGTGCAACAGATCTCTGCACCTGCGGTACCAGCCCGATGACAGTCGAACACCTGCTGCAGTACTGCCCAACCTACAGAAATGAACGGCGTATCATATGGCAACAACCCACTTCTGTCAACGAAAAACTGTTTGGAGATGTCGGGAACCTTGAGTTGACTACTGCCTTTATTAGTTAGAGTCATAAATGTGGAGGTCTGAAGGCGAACGAGGAAGAAGATCTGTGTTCCGATATTATTGTATGTCGTAAATGTGTTCCGATATTATCGTACATCTTATACGTGTTCCGATTATTATCGTATATCTTATATGTGTTCCGGTATTATTGTATGTCTTATGTGTTCCGATTATTATCGTATGTCTCCTAGCGATGTGGCGGAATTCGAATCCGAAATCCTTCGGAATCCGGACTATTTGAAAATATCCAAAATTGGACCGATGATATTAAAAATTTATACGAACTTTGGATTTGGAACATAAATTTCACTTGCGGCATATACATTGTGTAGCGAAGAACTTTAAGTGACTAGCAGGCGAGTATTTACGTCTGTACTTGTCTATTTCTTCCCACGTCTGCTTTATCTTTCTTATGTCTGTCCCCGGTTCTCTTCGCCGCGTAATGTCATATCCCCTTCTGTTTGATTTACTCTAGAACAAGAAATGCTGTATGGTGCTGCTATTGGCTGTTTCAAGATATCAAAATATACAAGACAAGAAAGACAGAAAATAAGACGAAAGGGGAGACTCTGGACGAAATGTTTGCTATGGAACAAGCGTGACAGCCTCAACATCCATAAGCAATTCAAGCACCATATTTTGTTATTGTTATGCAGAATTGACATCATTGCACTCCGGGCAAACCCATAGGTGCTCAGTCTCCATCAGTATATGTCGAAGAGTGTGAATGCTAATTGTTCCTGTAGCTCGCTGGTTGTAAACACGACGGATGCATCCTCTCATACGTCCATCTCTACTAGCTTAACGTTTGATGCCAAATTCCAACCGTCTTAACTTTGATGATTCATCTATTGCAGTGTCATTCTCTAACAGGCGATAATTAATTGTTCTCAGTATATCTCCCTTATCCATATCCAGTGTCCCCACTATGGGTGCTCTTGATGCTAGTCTGTCAGCTCTTTCATTACCACATACCCCAGCATGACCAAGACAGTATATCCACCCCAGGTCTCGTAGACTGGAAGCTTCTATGAATGTTTTCCATTCATGCCGCAACAAACCACTTTGAACCTTCCGAATCATGGACAAAGAGTCGGACACAATGATAGCCTTTGTTAATGAAGTTTCAGTTATCCACCTTAAGGCTGCAGTAGCAGCCTCGACCTTCATTCTCATGCTGGAAGTTGTTATCTTGTAAGCCCCGTTATGTTCGGCGACGATTCTGCCCTGTACCCAAGCAGAGAAGCCCCAACCGGATTTCTCAACCCGGATCACTGACCCATCTGTATACACAATGGCATCACCATCCCCGGAATGATCATGTATCAGTTGATTAATTTCCAGTTCTGCTTTTCCATTCCCCCAATTTCTACACTCTCTGCCAAGGCTGATGATGACCCGCTGGTAGTTATTCCAGTTCTCATCTGACATACACCATTCTTCCCCCTTGAATATATTGTCAACTGTGGCCACCTGCTTGATAGTTGTCTCTGCCTGTGCCATCCATGACATCCTTCTCTTTATTCTTGCTCCCTTAATGTCAGCTATGTTACCATGCAGAGGGTACCGTTTGTCTGTGGTTACTCTCATATAGGCTTTTGCTTGGGCCACCGCATATCTGGATTTAATCGACAGCTCTCCAAGCTGGGTCGACCCAGCCCCAACTGGGTACCAGAGCAACTGTGGGAAGGTTAAGGCGGGCGGCGTGATGTTGACCACGTCAACCCTAGTGTGCCGATGGTCAAGAAAATATGGGCCTAACACCATATTCCCAATATACCCCAATGGGCGTGTAACGGGATCCTTTACCCTCTCTTTTTTACTCCAAGCATGTATCTCATTGTCACAATGGGGGTATCTCGCGTACAGCCCAAGACTATGCGCATCCCTTCATTCTGAATGCGTTGTAGCCGTTCACATTGTGTTACTGACAGCGTGAGTATTCCCAGTCCATACTCAATGACCGATATGACTAGCTGTTGATAAAGAAGAAATAGTAATCTCTGCTCCAGACGCGCCGCGGCCATTATTTTCATGGCCGCTAGACCTCTCCTGCATTTTACCATATTTTACTTTAGTTTTACCAACCTTTGGCGCTATCAGACCCGGAAGGTCAGTGATATTGGACATACTTTCCAATATAACCGACCGCCCTTGCGTCTGGGTTGAATGCATAGTGCCTTGCCAAAACGAGGTAAATATCCTGTACAAAAATGCAAAGAAAATTTCGACTTTTTTTAGCACTGTGTGACAGAAATTTAAATTGGTCATAACTTTAGACTTTTTTTTTTAAATAAACGTTTGCCTCGTTTTGTCGAGGCGCGTCCCGTTCAGCCTAGTCGGTTATATTAGGGCGCATATCCAAATATAATAGACCTTTATGTCTAATAACATAACTATTAGTCGAATTAACTTTAGACGTAAAGGAGTTTCATTGCCAGTGGTATGATGTTTGAATCCACTTCCAGCTACTTGCTGTTGCAGATTAATGATGCAAGTCCTGGTTCTTGAACGTTTACATTTCTTCTCCTCGGAAGCAAAAAAACACATCGTGTGTGCCAGACAAAAGTGAGAAGGGCTCGTGCGATTTATGTACTCACCTGTATCGCTTATAATTGTCTAAAAGAAAACCGAACTTGTATTACATTTCAGCTTGTTCTTGAATCCACTGATAATTCCTTTTTTCCCTCTTTTAAAAAAAAAAAAAAAAAAAAAAAAACGAAATGTAGTTTGTTTGCTAATACTTTGGTGTTTACATTGGTCCTCGCTCCTTGCAGAATTGTGGACGCCCTCACCAGGTGCAAGCGCCCAGTTGGAAACCACAGAGTTTAGGAGTTGTGCATTGTCACGAGAGGGTTGATGTTATTGAAAGAATAAGATATCCTGGACAAACAGTTGTATCAGATGATACCAGGATAGTGCCAGATAAGAGTCTGGTCTTATAAGAAATACCCCCTTTTCAGAAAAGAATAAGGGTGTATCGACATCAAAGGTAGGATCAAGCTGTATAAGTTTCCAGGTATGATGATATTATAGGTTCCTGAATCCCTATTTGCTCCCTCTCAAGATCCTCCTATGATTATATTATTATTATTATTGTCGTTGTTGTTGTTGACTCTGCTAGGGGTATTAACAAAATTATTTACCAACAAGAACTTGAACTCAACTTAAATAAGTAAGTAAGTCTGCTGGTAAATATTTACAATTTATTTATACAGTTTCTCTTTTCTGTTTGAAAAGCTTGAAATGAAATCCAATTCAATTACAACATTAAATCAATAAACATTGGAAAATAATCAAAAAGTCTCAAAAGTCATTCAACTTGTTGAAGGTTATCACTTTGGTTAATTATCTCCATTGGAAGAACATTTATATAATACTAACAAGTTTCTGCCACTATCACTTGAATGTGAAATAATTTTAATGGATATATATATATATATATATATATATATATATATATATATATATATATATATATATATATATATATATATATATATATATATATATATATATATATATATATATATATATATATATATGTCCACACTTTTAATCATAAACTGTATCTTTATTAGAATCTTGATTTCTACTATGGTGGTGTCATCCGGATACTCTGACTAGTGGCTTTGTTTGGCCACTTATCTCTTGTTTAGAAGTCTGTCGCACTCCTGCCATGGACGGACAAGTCTTATAAAGTTCCTCCAGGCAGTGGAAACTGGGTATCTGGCCCTGTTGACAACAAGGACGCTCGCACCACAGGGTCCAGCAGGGGTGGATGACTCTTTAAAGTTTGTGTGGTTTACAGGATAGAACCTGAAACAAAATAAATGTAACCCCTATATGGTCCATCACTATCCCATTATTACACAAGATGGGGATGATAGACAGTTTCAGACAGTGTGCTAGCAGATGCACAGAACAATATATACCAGTATTACCCACATCCAGTTCACCATGACTACACTTTCCCTCTAAATCCTTAGTTAGATCCATTTGTCCATGATCCGCCTCCATATAATGATTTGGTCTAGTATAAAATACTAAGTAACAACTTAAACAATCCAGTAAAACAATCACTTTCATCCTTCCTTACGTTCCTGGTGAGTGTGCCATTCCATCAAGAAATAATTCTTTAAGGTAGTAGGCTACCCACAAAAGATTTAAAAAAATAAAAATCCAACAATTTTTATGCTTTAAATCATCGTCAACATGTTCTTGTACTAAAAATAATTCATAGAAGCTTAGAGATACTCTGGTATGATAGGAATCAGTGTTTTTCTACACACACCCCCTTGAGTGATTTGCATAGCAACCAATGTTTATAGTTAGTTACCTTGTGAATAATGACCCAACATGAAGGTGCGTAATTGTAAAACTGCGACATTATAATTATACTGAGGCAACAGGAGAAAGATATTTATAACTTTTCCAAGAGGAATCACTCAATGATTTCTTATGAATTTTTCAAAAGTGTGTGTCTAGAAAGCTTTGATCGTAAATTTCAGCATTTGTTACATGCATTGTGCATTTTCACCAACATCAACTCTATTTATTGCTAGCTTTATACTGATTCTGTATAATAGTAGTTAGCAGAGCTTCTTTTGTTCACAATGGGAAATAAGACAAAGACTGGGAGGCATGTACACCAACAAACCATTGCCTGAAAATGAGACACCTATTGTCGATAGTGTCGCTATAAAGCCTCTGTGCTCCTCAGCAAAGAAAATAAAGGTCATAAAGGTCCAAGAAAGTGAAGGACAAGCTAAAAATGACAACAGAGGAAATGGGTTTATCCTTATGGATGTAAAACTACTGTTTGGGTTTTTATGCGCTAACTTTAGATGTGACAAATGTTATCAGTACTCACTGACCTGTGAGATCGTCGAAGAGACTCGGAATGGCTTTTGTCATGAAATCAGTATCAAGTGCACAAACTGTGTCGAATGGAATGCCAATTTCAATACTTCTGATGTTTCATCTCCAGCTAGCTACTCACAAACAAAAAGAAGTAAATGTGCGAATGGTGGCATTTGTGCGTTCAATTGGGAAAGGCCACAGTGCATTGCAGAATTTTTCAATATACATGAACACAAGTCAACCCATGGCAAAGAAAGCATACAGGAGAACGCTGCACAGGATCTATTCAGCAAGTAAGGACATTGCAATGGAAAGACCCTAAGAGCACAGAAAAGGGGATTCATAGACACTGCAGCTGCAGTAGAAGGAGACCTTTATTCAACAGGAGCTCATTAAACTTCATTTTGTGAGTTCTTTTTCTGTTTTTCTTTGATTTCTCGGAATTGTCTTTTCAACATAATTTGTGATCTTTGAAACAAGATATCTCTGGATCTGTACATTCAATTGACATGAAAATTAACACAGTTGGTTGTCATATAATCTTACAGATTCTGACCTAAAATGGATACAATTGAATTCAAAATTTTAGTTTTATGACCATCATGCATATATAATGAGGCACAAATATCAAACATTCCAGAAATATAAATTTTGAAAATTCATTAAAAATTAACCTTTCTGTCAATCTCTGTCATTTTAGGTCATGACCTCACGCTATATATAATGATTCAATTTGCCAAGTTTCAGTCAGATCCTTGTACAAATAAGATAGTTATGATGTTTTGAAAAAGGTGTATAATTTATTCACTATGGCGGCCATATTGGATAGCTAATTTGCATAATTAATGAGGTCATTATGTGGACAAAAATTTTAAGTCCATACTAACACTATACCTATGGTTGTTTGATTCTGAAAGGAAAATTTGAGTTTTTTACCCTATCAAGGTAGCCTACTACCTTAAATACTTTTCTAAACCCACAGACACACTTTTGCCATCATTCTCAATTATTTTGAATATTTCACAAGGCTGGCTTTTGCCTCCAGAATTATACACATGCCTAAGTCCGCCAGCAACACACCGTAGTTGTCTAACACAGTCTACACACTTCCTAACGCACAAATGAATTAATCACTAAAATGCATATATATATATATATATATATATATATATATATATATATATATATATATATATATATATATATATATATATATATATATATATATATATATATATATATATATATTCTTTCTTACCCTCAGGCACATACAGTCGAGTTGTTAATGGTTATACTGGTCTGCTTTCAGATACAGAAGGCAAAGCACTGTTCACTAACACTTTTGCACTCACTGTAATTTTTTTAAATGACTGGCCCAATTTTTTGAGAACACACGTTATTTATAGTGTGAGCTCGGGCGTCAGAGGGGGTTTCCCTGCTCGCTAGTATTTGCATCCAAAAATGTTTGTAAAATCTGCCTAGGTGTGCAAATCAGGAAAACTATGATTTTATTTATCTAGCCTACGTTATTCCTGGAGCGATTATCTTCATCTAAAGCTTTAATTACGCTCTGTATTATTCTACACCTTCCTAGCTACTAATCTGTTACTTTCCTAAATGCATTTTATTCTATGCGTACTTTAAACAGCCAAATTATGGACAAACCTGAGACCTCGATGCATTCAACCAAAGATTTCTCCCGTCCTATACTACTGGTCGTGAAAATCTCTGCACAGACGTGTAGAGCAACATTCCCGTTGTAGAATTAGAGACCTCTTCCAGGTGGTACTTCTTTCCTACTTATGTAATTAAATGGCATCCTTCAATCGGTTGCACGGATTAGTCCTAGCCATTTTGTCTGTTCAATGCTTTAGTAAACACGGCAGAACGGTACCCTCTGATTGGTCAGTGTATCAAGCAGTTATCATAAAGTATGGCGCGCGGTTTCGTCAGAGTACACAAAAGGACGTGTTGTGAAAACAGACCAACTCACGACATGCATTTCGACACAAGCCGGTATGTCTCTTATGAGGCAGATAAAAGATTAGGACTACCGGTCCCTCAAGCATGTCGTACAAGACGAATAATATAAGGTACTGGCAACCTCATCATATAACACAAATAGCTACACAAATAACCGCTGCAAGAACATGTGAATGCTTTGTGTGGGATTTCTGCAAGAAGGTGCCGCGTTCGCTTCGTTTCAGTTATATGAAGATAATAAGTTTGTCATTTTTCTTGAATTGGGTTATACATAATCACTGTTATAAGAATGTTCTTTTTGTAACTTGATTTGTCCTTATTGTCTTCTGCGAACTGCAGGGTTCGTATTGGATGACCTACGGTTTTAAACCATGCAGCAGTTCTCAACAGAGGGGCCAGTTGCATTGGTGGCTTCTTGCACCATTGGGTGCGAAAAGGAAAAGATATGAATGAACTTCGAGCCAAAAGGTGGTTTTGTTTCAAAGAGTTGGGCAGCATAGCTCTGGCAGAATGTAAAGAGCATGTGAATGCTTGGTGGGGGGGGGGGGGGGCGGCTTCATGAAAGGGGACCAGCTGTAGCGGTGGTCTCATGCTGCGTAGGGAGCACAAAGGAAAACGATCTAGATAATGATTATGTCTCTTGGTTGTCTATATTTTTGTCAGACAGCCATGATCTATCACGACGTTTCTGTGTGTGCACTTCGCTTTATATATACGTTTGCTCATCCATCCATTGAATGGGTGTTTGCTGTTGCCTGTTTATTAATTCATCTTCTCAACGTCTGTCACCCTGTGTGTATCTCTTTCGATCGGTTTCTGACTGCCATTTACCTCACTCCCAGACAATGATGCACGTAGACCAGTATATCATTACATGACAACGACCGCTATAGGAAAAAAACAAAAAACAGACGAGTTTTCTAAAAATGTGAAGACTCCCTCATGGTTACAGTGCCATTATAGCGACGGTGAGACGGCATTGTGGGGGCAATCAAAAATTCATTCATCGAACGTGAGCAGGATACATCTCCCAAGACGACAATCAAGGGATAGCGAGGGGCACTCTCGCTGCTGACTGCCGTCAACGTGCAATCTTTGTAGTAAACTGTAGATTAAGATGATACTTTTGACGCTGTGTCGCTAGGTTAAGATGACACGATTGTGCAGTTAATTCACGTCATCTCACTTGTTAAGTTTCTTAGTTAACAGTACCGCCGGTTTTAGGCTTTTAAAGTTAATATCTCTTTCCCATTATCAGTACTTAGTAATGGCCGTGAGTGTCCTGTTGGCTAAGCTGTTAGGGCGCTTGCCTTTCACGGCACAGGGAACGGGTTACTGGATCGAAACCTGGTAACGTCACGCTCCAGTCTTTGGCTGTAGATATATGATTCTGCTCTACATTTGGGAGGGCAATGGCAGCGAGGAAGGAACTGGTCACCCCAACCTCATAGAGCAGCTGGACCTAGTATTGTCAAGTTTTAACATTTAGGTCACCTACGGCAGTTTCTACTATGGGACTACCTTTACAATTCTTGTAATGCTTGTAATCGATGATGTTACTTGCCATGTTTGTTTATTTAAAGGTTTCAGCGGTTAAATATATTAGGTTCACATATCTGAAGAGAATGAAAAAACTTGGGGGTACCGGGTTCGAATCCCAGTTGAGGGATTATAATTTATTGAAAAATATTTTTTTTTTCAGAACCAGTGGTCCAAATTACGTCATACTCTCTTTTTCTCTCTCTTCCCCCCCCCCCCTCTCCCCCTACCTCTCCGGTCTCATGGACAGTAAGATCGGATACCTAGCCTTCTAGGATAAGGGCAAAACAATAGGAGGTCCCGTGTGCAAGTTGCGCACCTTAAAAATCCCACGGCAGTTGGAAATCGTAAGGTGTAGGCTTAACAGGGCGCTGCTCTGGCAAAATTTAAAAATTAGGAAACCTACACACCACAAAAATATTTATAATTTGTGATTCATGTACATTATATACAAACATTGGGATTCTCGCCGGTGCTTCGGAGTTCGTGCACTACGATGAGATCCTCCTTGTGTGATCTTAGGGAGGAGATCGGAGCACTGATAGCATTGTCCGTGTGCAATAAAGATAGTCCTTAAAAACCAAACCAATCTGAAGAGAATGTCCTTGTATGTTTGATATGCTCTAAAACAAAATCCATGGTGATATCACGAGAAGAAAGAAAACATCAGATTAAGCTGGGAGAACAGGTCCTGGAGCAGGTCGACCACTTTAAATACCTCGGAGCTATTATAGACCGAAAGGGAGGCATCAAAGAAGAGTTGGCCACTCGAAATGCAGCAGCTGGGAGACTTTTTCAGGCCATAAATCGAGGATTCCTCAGCAAGAGAGAGGTTGGTAAGAAAACGAAGATGGCTGTATACCGCTCCACCTATGTCCCAGTCTTGACATATGGATGCGAGTCATGGGCAATGACTACAACCCACAAAAGCCAGATTCAAACCTCAGAAATGAGGTATCTGAGGAAGGTGGTTGAAGTAACAAGAAGAGACATGGTCCGCAACCAGACGATACGTCAAGGCCTAAAATCCCACCCCCTGCAGACCCAAGTAGAACAGTCCCAACTAAGATGGTTTGGCCAAGTCTGCAGAATGGGAGAAGATCGGCTACCACGATAAGCATGGGAAACAAAGAGCCAGGGATCCAGACCCCCAGGACGACCCAGAGTCCGCTGGGAGGACAACATTAGACAATCTTTGAAGGACCGAGGACTAGAATGGAACAAGGCCAGGAGGAAGACAGTCGATAGGATAGTCTGGCGCTCTCTCTTCCAAACCTCTACACCTCACGATAGAAGGGGAACGACTAAGTAAGTATGTTTGATATGAAGGTTTCATGTTGCAAATGTTCGCAGATTTTACAGTTTATATAGCTCTCTCTCTCTCTCTCGCTTTCTCTCTCTCTTTCTGTTTCTCTCTCTCACTCTCTCTTACCTTGCCAGTTCCTCTTTAAATTAAAGCTCTTGGACATGCCTCTACAAGAATCCTTTGAATTCGATGGAAAGAAGAAAAATGTATCATTCATTTATTTATTTCCATTTTCGCTCCTAATGGAGCATGGGTTGGCCATGTCCTCAGAAGAGACCCCGATGCCATCACAAGAACAGCTATGCTATCAACCCCTGAAGTAAAGCGAAAGAGAGACCGACCAAGAACAGCTATGCTATGGACCCCTGAAGTAAAGCGAAAGAGAGACCGACCAAAAACAGCTTGGCGGAGAACTAATTTAGGCCGAGATGCAAAGAATGAACCAGAGCTGAGGCACTGCATGAAGGATGGCCGCCGACGGAGCAAAGTGGAAGCAGTTTGTTGCTGCCCTACAAGACGCCCCCAGACGTGATGGCCACTAACTGCTTTGACCGTCGGCGGCTAAGGATCAAAGAAGAAGCAGAAACTGCAGCTATTCCCCCTAGCAAGAAGCCTGCACCACCAAAACACCACCCATGATGAAGTAGCCAGCGACATGTACAGCCTCATATTAATAAGTTCTTACAACAATCCTGAGGACAAACAGTAGTTCTATTCTTTCTTTGTCTCGTCCTAGTCTCTCTTCGCCCCCACCCCCCGCCCCGGGGAGTTCACGAGGTAAAAATTTAATAATTTTCAGACATGCAGAAATGTCATTTGCGAACCCAGTCATTGAAAATGTGAATGTTTATGGCAGATAGTAAGGATTCATAAAGGTATACCCCGAGATGGATCTCTGCAGGCATTTAGGAAGATGAAGGTATAGAGCAAGATGAACTTCCAGGAAAGGGAAAGAAGCAGAAGCAGAAACGACATAGAATGAACTGTACTGGCTCCCGCTGGACAAACCACAATTAGTAGCTGGCAGCCATCTTTGGTCCTAATGAAAACATTTCTTAGCAGTAGACATTTGCTTGGACAAACTGCACCCCCACTTAGACACCATGAACAGATCAAATAAGTACAGAACTGGGGATTTACCATAAAAGACAAGAGGGAATTTCCATTTCATTTGGATAAGGTATATATGGAAGTCACTAGCAGGTCAAGTCCAACACAAATATAGTTTTCAACTCAAGATGTGGTGGTAATTCTGTTGTCCAGATCATTTCTATTATCCATTTCCGTAACATTCCAGTCTGTTCTGTCTTATTTAGTACCATATTGACTATTACATTCTTATTCAGTTTCTCTTCTGTTACTATCTACCTATATTTTTTCTGATTCTCAGTCTTTCACTTTGTGCTATTCTTTCTGGGTTTTTTTTCCTCATTCCAGCCTGCTCTTGCTAGCTCTTTCTCTTTCGGATCCCTTTTCTTTCAGTTTGTCCTATACTACTGCCACTGTGTTGCCATGTTGGCTTTTTTCTTGTTTGATTTTTCTCACATTCTTTATCTTTCTGTTGCATTTTTCTCATTCTAATATTACCTTCTAGCTATTATCTTCTGTCTTAAACCATCAGCCACATGGCATTCCTTTCTCCCATCACTGTTTAACATTGAAGGGAATAGGTCACTCCGCCTTTTTAAGCTGGACCTAATACAGTGAAACTTCAACACTTCACTCCCCAGCTGCAGTATCTGTCTATGGAGCTACCTTACCTTACTGCCTCATTGTCACTTTCTCTTCCTTTCATTCTCTTTTTTTATTTTTTTTATTCTGCCGTATTACAGTTTTAATTCTGTCTATTATCTTATCTCATACTTTTCCGTTCTCTTATTTTCTCCCTATCTCTGCTATAAATAAGTGGTCTCCTGTTATTAGAAAACAGTAAATTATTATCATTACAACTGTGATTAGCTGATATTACGTCTGTGTTTCTCTCCTCCCTCCCTCCATATGTGTCCACAAATGTTTTGGGATTTTTAGAACTCACCCAGCTATATGGCCTCTCCGTGTTTCTCCTGTTGAGCAAGGCAGTATAGGCAGTGAAAATAAAAATATATTTAAAAAAATCAATTATTGGTTTCCATTGGCTCAGATGCATCCTGGTCACACCACCAAGGGAGATGATCGTGTGTTTTGGGGAATAGAGATTGGGAGAGAGGGAAAATTTATGTAGAGAGAATTTAGAGAGAAAAGGGGAGTTGATGAGAGGGGGGAGGGAATTTTTTTTAAGGATATGAGAATTTCATTAAGTGATTTTGGGAAAGATAAAAATCAATTGCAAGAGGAAGAGTAGTGATGTCTTCAGAAATGTTATAGTCTCGCCACCCCTGCCCATTAAAACAAAATTAAAATGAATTAGAGAGAGAGAGAGAGAGAGAGAGAGCTTCAGAATATGCCATTGTTTTCTAAATTGAAGCTTGGAGTAACTGAATATAGGAGAAAATCTTATCTAAATAAATAGATCAGATTAGTGTTGGCTGGCTTGTGTTTAATTAGCAGAAGCGGCTTTGAAAAAAAAAAAGATTAAAAGAACTGAAATTTGTTGCTGGTGCATCCACGTGTGTAAGAATGTGAAATTTGATTCCCTGAGGTCAGGTGAATGGCACATTTGATGATAAGTCCCAAAAGTCTAACTTGCATATACTGTATATTTGGGACTTTCAGAGGTTGGACATGTTTGATATGAGCATCTCAAATATTGAGTATACTTAAATGTTTGATATAAAGGTTTTAGGTTGGATATGTCTGAACACCTCAGAAATGGAACATTCTGAAATATTTATTTTGAAAGTTTCAGAGGTAAAATAACATTAGGTTCACAAATCTGAAGCGAATTTTGATGTAATTGTATTTTTGATATGAAGGTTTCTGAGAGGCTCACAAAACTAAAGACAATTTCCATGTATGTTTGTTATGAAGGTTTCAGAGAGGTTCACAGATTTGAAGAAAATTTCCATGTAGGTTTGATATGAAGGTTTTGGATGTTAAATACATTAGGTTCACAGATCCGAAGAGAATTTCCATGTACATTTGATATGAAGGTTTCAGAGATTAAATACACTATGTTCACAAATCTGAAGAGAATTTCCATGTATGTTTGATTTCCATGTATGTTTGATTTGAAGGTTTCAGAGAGATTCACAATTCTGAAGAGAATTCCATGTATATTTGTTATGAATGTTTCAGAGGTACATTAGGTTCACAAATCTCAAGAGAATTTCCATGTATGTTTGATATGAAGGTTTCAGAGAGGTTCACAGATCTGAAGAGAATTTCCATGTATGTTTCAAATGAAGGTTTCGGAGAAGTTCACAAATCTGAAGAGAATTTCCATGTATATTTGTTATGAATCTTTCAGAGGTACATTAGGTTCACAAATCTCAAGAGAATTTTTTCCATGTATGTTTGATATGAAGGTTTAAGATAGGTTCACAGATCCAAAGAGAATTTCCATGTGTGTTTGATATGAAGATTTCTGAGAGGTTCACAGATCTGAAGAGAATTTCCATGTATATTTGATATGAATGTTTCAGAGGTAAAAACATTAGGTTTACAGATCTGAAGAGAATTTAATTGTATGTGTGAAATGATGGTTTCAGAGAGGTTCACAGATCTGAAGAGAATATCCATGTATGTTTAATATGAAGGTTTCGGGGAAGTTCGCAGATCTGAAGAAAATTTCCATGTATATTTGATAGGAAGGTTCCAGAGGCTAAATACGTTAGGTTCACACATCTGAACAGCATTTCCATGTATGTGTGATATGATGGTTTCAAGTTGGACATGTATAGTGTAGGCACCTAAGAAAAAAATTGAGCATGCTCAAATGTTTAATATAAAGGATTCAAGTTGGACATGTTTGAACACCTGAGAAGTTGAACATGCTTAAGTATTTGGTATGAAGATTTCAGAGGTTAAATACATTAGTCAGGAAAAAAATATGCATGGCTAAAGTCTGAAGAGAATTTCCATGTATGTTTTATATGAAGAACTGAAGATTGTTTTATGAGTGTAAACATGCTGCAAGAAGTTTGTCAGTTGGTCATGTCTGAGGTTAAAGATACTGTCACAGTCAGCATGTCACAGGTTAAACATACTACAGGGGTGACTGAGAAGTCATTTCCTATTTATAAATTGTTATTTTTTCACTCATATCCAACTAATTTATATGACAGATAAAGATGATTGCCATATTGTTACCTTAAATGTTAAGTCACATTAACATTGCAACTCTTAACTCGCGAGATTTGGCCTGTTAACTCGCGAGATTTGGCCTTTTAACTCATGACTTCATAGCAGGCGTCAATTTTAGCTGTCTATTGTAACGTCCGTGTAATTGTCATTTTAGATTTTATTTAGTTTCCAGACAAAACAAAAAACGAACAACATTTTTTGATCAAATAGTAGCTACTGGTCCTTGTTTGTGATATGTTTCATGCATATCCAATATATACAAATGAGGATTTGGTTTGGTTTGGTTTGAATGGCTATCTTCATTGCACTCGGACAACTCCATCAGTGGTCTGATCTCCTCCCTTAGATCACACAAGGAGGATCTCAGCACAGTACACAAACTCTGTAGCACCGGCGAGAATCCCAATGTGTGTATACATGATCTTACTACTTACTTAGTCGTTACCCTTCTACCGTGAGGTGTAGAGGTTTGGAAGAGAGAGCCCCAGACTATCCTATCGGCTGTCTTCCCCCTGGCCTGGTTCCATTCTAGTCTTCAGTCCTTCGAAGATTGTCTAATGTTGTCCTCCCAGCGAACTCTGGGTCGTCCTGGGGGTCTGGATCCCTGGCTCTTTGTTTCCCATGCTTATCGTGGTAGCCGATCTTCTCCCATTCTGCAGACATGGCCAAACCATCTTAGTTGGGACTGTTCTACTTGGGTCTGCAGGGGGTGGGATTTTAGGCCTTGACATATCGTCTGGTTGCGGACCATGTCTCTTCTTGTTACTTCAACCACCTTCCTCAGATACCTCATTTCTGAGGTTTGTATTTCTGGGACTGTGTGAAACAAAGTGGAAGGGGGTAGGTAGACAAGAAGAAACTCATCACAGGTGAATTGGTGTTGTCCTCAGGACATGAAGACGAAAGTTCACACCACAGTGAAGGGGTAGCTCTTATGTTATCTAAAGAAGCACAGAAAGCACTCATTGAATGGGAAGCCATTGGACCCAGAATAATAACAGCTACTTTTAAAACAGCTAAAAAGAAAATAAATATAAATATCATCCAATGTTATGCACCAACTAATGACAAAGAAGAGTCTGTGAAAGAAGCATTTTATACTAGACTACAGGAAATTATGGAAAAAGTAAAAAGAAGAGACATCACAATTTTGATGGGTGACATGAATGCAAAGATAGGTACAATTGTTAAGGTATTTTATTGGCATGGTCTGCTAGAGGTTAACAGCATAAGATTAATAGGTGACTACGTTTAATATAATGTAAATAATTGTTAGTTAGTGTACGCGATACACACGATTGATTATGACGTGTATGCGTTGGTATGTCACGCACCGTGACTAGGTTACCAGACCCTTTTCTTAGACGACCGTCAAACGGATAAGACGTGTCCTATAATCCTTCCAGTGGTAGGCATGATATTGCCGCACATATGTTATTGCAGTACGGACATGGGTCAGTCCGATATTCTTATGAAGAGAGGAATGTATCGAGGTTAGTAATTTTAACTAAAGTCAAGGAAGGATGAAATTATGGTCCACATTCGTTTTATATCGCCAGACGTCTAATCTCATTGTCGGCCGTTGGATGTCCCAACCGCGCGTACATATAGTTACGACGTTCTGACTATAGTGTTGCATATTATTGGACCAGGACTATAATGCATGGATAGCATTTATGATGTATGATTCAATTCTAATATATAATGTTTTCATAATCAACCTCCATGGACTGTCTACTGTTTGAAATGTATATTAAAAATTGTGTGGACTCGAGAAGAGACTTATCACGTTCATTGAAGTTACAAATTCAACAATTATGATACTGAGTTCAAACCTTGTGACAGACAGAAAGTATTAACTCACATTCGCGTAACTATTCCAACAATAGCACGATCAAGAATTAATGAATCAAATGACCAGAACTAAGAAGCTTATTGAATCAATGAGAACGGTGGCTTTCCACAACGACCACTGAAATAGAAGACGGGGCCGCAACAACAATAAAAGAAGTGAATCGTATAAAGCCCCGCAACAACAATCAACACCGGCTTTGAAGAAGTCATGGGAAAACATTAATAAATAAATAATAAATTCTTTAAGCGCCAAACACGGCGCATAAGGCAGAAACCAGTGCTCTCCAGGTTGTTCGTTGTGACGCCACTCCTCTAGGAATAATGAATGAAAATGGGGAACTATTCTCAAACTTCTGTG
The DNA here is from genome assembly GCA_024509875.1 of Oreohelix idahoensis. Classification (NCBI taxonomy): domain Eukaryota; kingdom Metazoa; phylum Mollusca; class Gastropoda; order Stylommatophora; family Oreohelicidae; genus Oreohelix; species Oreohelix idahoensis. The sequence goes on along the minus strand of JAMPIV010019600.1, from coordinate 574,641 downwards.
CTTCAAATCACCACCTTCTGATAGCCAAAGTAAAAACGAAACTCAAGAGATATGCAACAATGCAAAATTATAGACAACAATTTAATGTAGGACATCTAAGAAATCAAGAAACAAGAGACAAATTTGCGGTCACAATATCCAACAAATTCCAAGTGCTCCGACAGCTGGAAGATGTAGAGAATACAGAAGACTATTGACAGCAAATCAAAACGGTATGGCATGAGACATGTGAAGAAATACTGGGGAAATGGGAACGACAACAAAAAAGCATGGATAACAACAGAAACCATCAATAAGATAAAAGACAGGAAAAACAAGAAAGCAGATTTAAACTCAAGCAAAACCAGAAGTTCCAGAGCCAAAGCTCAAGAAGTGTACACAGAAGCAAACAAAGAAGTAAAATGAAGTATCAAAAGAGACAAGAGGAAGTATATTGAGGAGTTGGCAAGAGAGGCAGAAGATGCTGCAGCCAAAGGAAATATGAGAGAACTGTATAACAGCACAAAGAAGCTAACGGGGAAATACAAGCAGACAAGTTGCCTTATAAAAGACAAGAATGGAAAAATGCTCAGCAATATACAAGAGCAAATGAAGAGGCGGACAGAATATTTTGAGGACCTTTTCAATAGACCAGCTCCACAAAACCCCCTGGACATCCAGCCAGCAGAAGAAGAGCTACAAATTAACGGTGAAAGACCAACGAAGGAAGAAATAAAGAAAGCCATAAAGCTTCTAAGAGATGGAAAAGCGTCTGGACCTGATGGCATTCCAGCAGAGGCCATCAAAGCAGATATCGACACGGCTACAGAGATGTTATAAAATTACTTGGTAAAGTCTGGGAAAAGGAAGAGATACCAGCAGAATGGAAGGAAGGATATCTGGTTAAGTTGCCAAAGAAGGGAAATTTACAAGAGTGCACAAATTATAGAAAAATAATGTTACTATCAGTGCCAAGAAAAGTATTAAACAGGATTATCATTGAGAGATTAAAAGAGTCCATAGACAAGGAACTGAGAGATGAACAAGCAGGTTTTCGACAAAACAGATCCTGTACAGACCAGATAGTCACTTTGAGAATAATAGTTGAACAAAGTCTGGAATGGAATTCACCACTATAGATCGGATTTGTGGACTACGAAAAGGCATTTGACAGTGTAGACAGAGAATCACTTTGGAAATTGATGAGGCATTATGGAGTTCCCCTGAGGATCATTAATTTAATAAAGAAAACATATGAAGACATGACATGCAGAGTTCTTCATGAAGGACAGCTTACAGAACCGTTTGGATAAGAACAGGAGTGCGACAGGGATGCCTCTTGTCTCCGTTTCTTTTCTTACTAGCAATAGACTGGGTTATGAGAACATCGACAACAGAAATGGAATCCAGTGGACTCTGACTAAGCAGTTGGATGATCTGGATTTTGCTGATGACTTGGCTCTTCTGTCCCATAACCGTAGTCAGATGCAGGGCAAATTGAAAACACTCGATGAGAGGTCACAGCAATAGGGTCTGAAAATACACAGGGAAGAGACAAAGATAATGAGAATAAATGCAGGTAATGATAACAGGGTTGAACTTGAAGAAGCACCATTACAAGATGTAGAATCGTACACATATCTTGGCAGCAATATAGACAAAGTTGGAGGGACAGACAGTGATATCAAAATAAGAATACCAAAAGCAAGAGGAGCTTTCATTGCATTGGGAAATATATGGAGATCAAGGGAAATCGGATCCAACACGAAAATAGTGACGTAACTACAGTGTAAGGTACCCCCCAGGCAAAATGTTAAACAGAGCCCTCCTTAAATAATGGGGTCAACAACTATTATCAATATAAGGCAAATCTGTATCGACTACTTTGGGGACCCCTGATATAAGAAAATACCGGATTAATATTTAAAAAGAATTTAAGCTTTGGTTACTTTTTATTTTGGTTAATTTTATGTAAAAAAAAAAAAAACAGTTACAGTTATTTTATAGATTCCCTGTGCGAATAAAGTGTATGACTTGTATGTATATAAAGGCAAGGGTCCCTTCCGATCTGTACTTTCTTGGACCCGCTTGGTGCTGGGGCCCTGGGACATGCCCGGTCACCCGAGCGGTAGCTACGCCACTGAAAGTCTGAATGGAAATCTCAGAGGTTGAACTTGATAAAGGGATAGAAATAAGATTTTAGAGATTGAACATACTGTCCTCATTGAGGTGAAGGTCTCAGGTTAAATACTATCTGCGTTGGGATAAAGATTTCAGAAGTCCAGCAGGTCAACAGTGTGAAATAATCACAGTGTCGGTATATGTGCATTTTGTTATGTTTTGCCAGGCATAGTCCTCTGTGCAGTCTAAAAATCTGTCTATCCATGTATTTTTTCTTCACTTGTCTTCTATTTTCAAGTCTTCCTCCAATCTCCCATGGTACCGTACAGTTATTACTGTCAGCCATGCTACCACCAACCAGGCTGCTACTAACTATACTGTTCAAAAAAAAAGAAACGCATAGCTACTGAAGGCACACACATAGCCATAATTTTGACATTCAATGACTTTTTTAAATTTAATGAGTTAATTGTTCAAATTGCACACAAGAATACCTTAGGGTTCAACCAATCAATTGACAGTTGTTTTGCATTTAGGTCACTAGAGTTTTTTGGCGTACGGGCTTTCCCGTTAGTATGGTGTGTGGCCTCTTCTTGCATCGATCAGCGACTGGCATCTCCTAGGCATGGATGCGATCAGACGTCTGATGTGGGCCTGTGGGATGGCCGCCCACTCTTCCTGGAGTGCCTGGAACAGATCACGACGATTGGCTGGAGCAACGTCTCGGCGACAAACACGTCTATGCAGCTCATCCCACAGGTGCTCAGTCGGACTCATGTCTGGAGACAGGGATGGCCAGGGAAGGGTGAAAATGTTGTTGGCAGTCAGGAACTGCGTGGTCAACCGTGCACAATGGGGTCTGGCGTTGTCCTGTTGAAACACAGACCTTTGGGCAGCCAAACGTGGAAGGACATGGGGTCGAAGAATTTCATTGACGTATCGTTGCGCATTCAAGCCTCCTTCAATATGCACCAATCGACTCCTTCCGTTGTAACTGATCATTCCCCACACCATTGCACCTCCACCACCGTGCGGCGGAGCTTCATCAATGCAGTTTTGGACAAAACGTTCATTTCGCCTACGGTAGACCCTACGCCGTCTATCATGACGCTGCAACAAAAAGAAAGATTCGTCACTAAACCAGACACGTCTCCATTGATTGTCAGCAGCCCAGGGACGATGCTGGTTGGCACAAAGAAGTCGATTTTGGCGATGGCGGCGCGTAAGTACAGGTCCTCGGTGAGGTCGTTGTGCCCAAAGTCCAGCGTCATGCAATCTATTCCGGACAGTTTGATCAGACACATGACGTCCTGCAGGCAATGACTGGGCAGTTGAGGAAGCTGTTGTAAACCTGTCTCTGAGGTGACGAAGCCGAATAAAGCGATCCTCCGCTGCTGTTGTCACTCTGGGTCGTCCACTGCGATGCCGGTCTTCAACTGAGCCAGTGGCTTGGAACCGGTGCCAAAGTCGACTGATGGTACTCTGATGCACGTTTAGATGCCTGGCAACCTGACTTTGACTTTCGCCTGCATGCAGTCGGCCAATAGCAATGTTCTTTAAATTTATCGATAGAGACGCCATAAATGTCCGCTTGAAAATGAACTGAATTTTTTGTGTAGCGTTATCCTTTTATAGGGTTTCAGTTGCGTAGTCAGTGAATAGTGTTCACCCCAAATTTTGTTGCTTTCACGTGCGCGCAACGTGAGCTGTGGTCAAAAATTGCGTCATAAACACTATTGACCACTGCGTTGTAACGATTACAAAAACGAACGCAATTCATTTCAACACGTGCATTTGACACTGTAAAGAACATTTGAGGCTGGTTTTTATATACCCTAGCACCAAATTTTACTTACAAACTCATAAAAACGCGCCCTCGGATAGCTATGCGTTTCATTCTTTGAACAGTAGGCCTATAGATTGTGCCCAGTCACAGTTGCTCAGTCGCTTGTCCATGTTCAGAAACCAACTCAATTTTAACACTGATATTTTATTAATATTTTTTTTTCATTGATCTTCTTTCAGTTAATTACCTACAGCTTGTGAAGGAGTTCAAGAAGGAGTTTACACATATCCTCATTTAAGGCAGGATTTATATATATCGTCCTCTTCAGAAATCCTGGAAGGCATTTTGGTTCGTCGCTGAGAACAATTTCCGCTCTCAGTTTCTAATCTAGAAGGATCGTTCATCTTGGCAATAATGAAAATTCACATCAAATCCACGTTTCAGCAGCAGATGGCCTCATTGTATTATGTGGATTCAAGTAGGGATCACTTTGTGAAACTATTGATCTGTTAAAACATTGGTCTCTCATGTACATCTTATCAAACCTATTGGATTTTCTTCATCCCCTGCTAAACTTGTACAAATCGGCTTTGTAGCAATTCGGCATTGAAATAATTCTCTGGCAAACAAGTTTAGAAAAGGGATAGTCGATATTGCAAACACCAGCTTGAATGAACTGTCTGCAAATCAACATGGGACGCTATTACTTTCAACAGTAGGAGTATTATATTTTTGATTGTGTGTGAATTTTCCCCCTTTCTGTCTCATTAGAAAGGATTTACGGATATAATATTCACAGAAGGATATATTAAGCTTCGTGTTTTTGCGTTGTGAGATTTTATTCAAAGCAGCCAACTTGACTACACTGTGGAAACTTACATACACAAATTAAGAGTTAAGCTTGCTTCTGGTACTCATGTAACAATGCATGACCCAAACAGGTGCTGTAGGCCTAGCCAGCCTACAGTAGAGAGGAGTGGCTGAAACCTGCTTGACTGCAAGATTCCATCATCTCTGTGGTAGTTACCAAGATGAAGGAGCGGGTAGACTCAACCAAAATGCTACGGGAACCTAGTGTTAATGGTCCTGTCCATGATGCAGCAGTGGCAGGAGGGGTAACAAAGTTGGATTCTACAGATATCAAGGTTGAAGTGAAAGAAGAAGATGGCAGGAAGTCAAGTGACTCAAGGCCACCTTCAATTAAATTATCAAATGGGGATCCAGGTATACTTTTTTTACTGACTTAAAATAACCATTAATTAATAAGTAACCTGATGTAAATTTGAAAAGAGCAATGAACTTCATTTTTGCCATAACGTTCTTTCATTCCCTTCACTTAGGACGTTCTTGTGAATTTAATATCTGCTGTGATATCATTTACACTGAAACTGTGTGGTCTAGTGATTATAATTCTCTTATTCTTTCTCTAAGAGCCAGACAGTAGCACAGAAACAGAAAATATCACATTGTTTTTAAATCTGTTACCTTAGCATAGTTTAACTTAGCAGTATCTTTAATTATAAGAGCACTTTTCTGAAGCTGTCCGATGTTTCACTAGCGTAGTCCTTGATTATAAAAGCATCTGTCTAAAGTTACCTAGTGTTTGTGTGGCTGAATATGTCTTCCTACTGATAACCCATTTGTAGACATGAGGGGTTCAAATATTTTAAGTCTCTTGCATTTTATCTTACTCGCCTTTTGTCTGTTCATATATTTTGTATTAGTCATGGCTGACAATCCAGCTGTCAAAGGAGTTTTAGCTAAATTAATGATTTTTACACTTCACATCCAAAAGTCTGACCTTTTTCCCATTGGTTGTAGTTTAGTTGCCCGGCTAACTTTAGGCTAGTTTAGTTTGTTTCCTTTACGTCACAGTTTTTTATCTTTCAAGTCGTATTTCTTCCTTAGAAGCCATCAGAAAAACCAGAGGAGAAGATGTAAATTTTTTAGGATATTTTAGTTTATTGGTTATCAAAGATGATTCGACAGAGGATTTGAATGTGCACTTGCTTTTTATATAATTAAAATTGATTGATGTAAGTTTAACAGCTTTCTGGTCACTGCCCTGTGCCTCGAAGAAAGCCAGAGGAACTTATTGAATAATTGATCAGCTTCTTTAACTGTTAGTTGGTAATGATGTCCTGTAGCAGACATTGTTTATTATAGCCCTCCAAGAAGTTGTTCATTAGAATGACTTCTTTAGTGAAAGCTGTTGTAGAACTTTTTTTTTTTTTTTTTTTCATAGCTCAGCCCAGTCTGGCTGGTCTTGTGTTATCCCCACAATATGATTCTGTCTTCCTTCTTTCCTACATACTTCCTTTTTTCATCGAAAGTGCCTGTTAACCTCCTTGCCATACCTGATGTGCGCCATCTATAGTTTGAATTTCTCATTAGTGGCAGTGTATCCTTGTTATACTGAACAGGGGTTGACAGGGTAGCCCCACAGTAGATACTGCAGTAGGGGAGTGGAGTGTTAGAGACCTCACTATACTAGGTCCAGCATCGAGAGGAGGGGTGACCAGTTTTCTTCATTGCTGCCTTTTCCCTCCTTAACTCAAGAGCAGAGTCAGGTATCCATTCACAGCTGGGTAGACTGTTGCATGATGTCACATGTTTTGAACATCATGAGATGCCAGCTCTGTAACCACTCTGTCAATCGGACACTCAGATATTATAAGAATGAAGAGATGATGGTAGTCAAAAATATTACTATGCTCAACATTATTCTCAAGTTACGTGCCATGCCTTGAGGCTAGGAGATACGGCCCTCCGCAGATCGAAATCTTTAATACTGTAGATCTGTTCTGTTGTTTATTTCTTCACCTACCATAATCATATTGATATATCATTTTTTTTTCCTTCTGTCTTTCTGTACTTCTCTTTCCTCCTATTTTTCCCTGTGCCATAATGTTTTTGATCTTACCTCTTCTCAAGTCCAGTCAAGGTTGATCATTGTCTCTTTATATTTATTATTATATTTCTTTGTTCAGTATCTGTTATGAACCATTCCTCATTAGTTATGTTTGCTGTTCATCAGATTTTTAACTAACATTCTGAGAAACCACATGCCTCCAATGATTTTCTCTTTTGTTGTTCAGTGTCCAGTACTGACTTCCATAAATTAAATTGGTTGAGAGCTCTTTTTTCTTGTGTTCAGGGACAAGGATTTATTTCAACACATGTTCCTTATTTAATTTAATACAGTCTTTGCTTGGCATATTCTGTTCTTAATTTCAGCCATGCATTTTCCATTGATGTTATCATTTTGCCTAAGTATTTGAATTTGATTGTGTGTTTTTGTTTAACTTACTCAGCATTCAGGTGGGGTAATTTGCTGGGAGATAAGTTATCTGACTGTTCAGGCCGTGACCTTTTTGTGCACTTTATTTTCTACTGCTGTATCTAACATTTTCTAAAGGTTTTATTTTCATGTTCTGCTATTGTTACTGTGTCATCAGCATAAAGCAAGCTTTTTAAATATTGAAACCTCTAACTCTTATCCCCTGTTAATCTTTGATTGACGTGATTATGATTTCATTGTACAGAAAGAATAGATCAGATGAAAGAAGACATCCCTGCCTCACTCCTTGTTTTGTTGGTTGGAAATTATCCAGTTCATTTTCCACTCTAACAGCTGCATCTAGTGTGTAGTGCATGTTTTTTTATTAGATATTTTCAATCAGTATTTATGTTATTAAGCATTCTGATATGATCTTGGTGTATCATCTTTCAAATGCGTGGATATTATCTGTGAAGCACATATATAGATCTTCTATTCTCTTCCATTGCTCTCTCGATCAGTGTTCTTAATATGCATGTAGCATTTGGTTGTTCCTCCTTTTGTCAACAAACTCAGTGTTTATCCACACTTTCCATTTATATACTGTAGTTGCTTGTTATCGTCATTATAATTCATAATAATACTTTGGTTGTGTGACTTACAAAGCTAATGATCTAGTGATCGTCACATTCATTGGCTCCTGATGTCTTTGGTTATGAAAGTGGATTTGAATAAATCATTTGGTATTGTATCAACTTAAATAAGCACTAGTGACAAGTGAAAGCTAATATCTGTCCTATCTTTTACATATTGCATTTGATTTTTTAAGTTTCAGAAAAGTGAAGTACCATTAGTTGAATGTAGTATTTAAAAAAAACAGGATAGGTATTAGGCAGGCCTAATGTATGGCTCAGAAACACGGAGAACAACAAAAACAACAACCAGAAAGTTACAGGCTTTCATAAATGGGTGTTTGCACAGAATATTAGAATTAAAATGGTAGGACAAGATCACCAGTGTGGAATTGATGGGAAGAGCAAAATACAAGTGGAAAAGGATATGAGAAGATGCTACTTGTTGGACAGGACACACACTGAGGAAACCATTTATTGCATTACAAGGTTGTCCTTATTCTGGAATTCCCAAGTTATAAGAAATAGAGGTAAGCTTAAAAACAACTTGGGGAAGGGCATTGGAGACAAACATGAAAGGAAATAAAGAAAGACATTGAATGGATGGCACGTGACTAAAAAACTTAGCATGAATTTGTTGGCAAGCCTGTGCTCCAAGCCAAAGGGTAAAAAAAAGATAGTTCCATAGCAGATATTACTGTAGGGGAGAGACGTGTTAGAGATTTCCCTATACTAGGTCCAGCATCGAGAGGTGGTGTGATCAGTTCCCTTGCTCGCTGCCTTTTCCTTCCCAAACTCAAATGCAGTCAGGTACCCATTTACAGCTGGGTAGACTGAAGTGTGTCGATACCATCGAGCCCAACATCTTTGCCGCGAGAGACCAGTGCTCTAACCACTCTGTCAATCGGACAAGGTAGTGGGACCGAAGACGCAGCAGGAGAGATGAATGCAGTCAGCGACCCATAGCTTGACTGCCTGCGTCAGGGTCAGGGAATCAGAGCTGACCAAGACCCTACTCCACCTCCAAGTGGTGGTCCTGGAAACAGGCTCCATTACTACAGTCTGGCTGAGAGAGTAGGGATCGAAGTGAGAAGGCAAACCCGGTCCCAAAAAATGCCATGCTGAAGTCGGATGTGTCGGCCGAAAGGCGCAAATATCGCAGCTTTGCTGTAAACAGACACAACGCAACCAACGTCCTTTTCAGGATGAACGAGGAAGAAGGAAGAAGAAGAAGGACAGGGTAGTAAACAAATTTAATTTATAATACTAGACTGGTTTTTAGCCATCACAACAGTACAAATTTTGTTCATCATTTTGTGACAGTTCCATTGTTAGTCTAAAACAACATTTGCTTGCAACAGCATCAAAACAAAAGCAAGTAGTTTTAATCTTAAAATAAAGAATCCTAGTATTAGTAAAATTTACATTTTTACTGCCCAAAAAAAAAACAAACACAACAAACCATTAAATTAGTTATGATGTCAGAATAATCAGAAACTAATGGCCACAATTCTGATGTGAATAAAATCATGCTGACTATTAAATTGTCATTTTCAGACAACACAATGGCCATCAAGTCAGAAGATAACAACAACAAGAGGATCAAAGTTGAGAAGAGCAACAGTAAGTGGGCAGTCATCAAACTGTATCATCATCATCATCATCTTTCCTTCAGCTCCGTACAGAGCACACGTCTTCAACAACAAACTTATGCCAAGTCCTTCTGTCCTGTGCCATCTGCTCAAAGTCTTTCTATATCTTCTTCATCCCTGTTCATTATGTTTCCAATTCTCTTCTCCATATGTTTTTCAGTCTACTTCTGCATATGTATGACTGAACTTTATTGGGCTTTACATTCGTGTAGACGTAGAGATCTAACCATGTGATAATGGTCCTCCCAACTGTCATTATTGCTTATTATTGCTACCAGAAATAGACAAAGACGAACATAAGGTCCCTAGTTATGGTAGTAGTGGAAAATAATGAGCTACCCCTTCCTATTTAAACTATAAGAATGTTGGTCTATGAACTTTTTGTTTGTTTTTGTTGACCCCTGACTGCAGGCAGCGTAAACACGTTATCATTATCTTCTTCTTCTTCCTTGTTCGCCCTCCAACTTCTACATTAATGACTGTAATCAAGACAGTAGTCAGCTCAAGGTCCCTGACATCTCCAAGCAGTTTTCATTATTTTCATCATCATAATTCTAATATCATTACCACAGTTATCTTAAATAAAATCATCATTACTGTTTATCCCATCATCATTACAATCATCGTAATGCAGAAATCAAGGTTCTTTAATCATGACAATTGTGTTGCCACATTACAGCAAATGTTTCAGTATATGGAATGTGTTCTTTCGTTTTCTGTTAACCAGCAGGCTGTGAGCACTTGCTGTTTAGCCAGTTTCTGTTAACTTTAAGCAACTAAACTTCATCCAACTTCTGTTATTTTTTTCATTATTATTTCACTTTATTTTCTACTGCTGTATCTAACATTTTCTATAAGCGTTGCTCATTTTCTGCTATAATTACTGTGTCATCTGCATAAAGCAAGTTGTATAAATATTGAAACCTCCAATTCCCTGTTCATTACATATCTACGTAACCCTGATTCCTTACATCTTACCACAGTTCATACATTCATGACCTTTCAGCTCTCCAAGGAGCATAGGCCTTCAACAAACACATGCCAAGACCTAATGTCCCGTGCCATCCGCCCAAGATTGTTCCATGTATTCCCCATCAATTTCATTTCTATCTCCTTGTTTTCATTTGTGTGTATTTTTTCAGTCTACCTCTATTTCTGTTACCCCTGAGGGTTCCAGAATAAGGACTGCCTGGTAAGTCTTGTCAATGGTTTCCTAAATGTATGCCCTCCCTATCCATGGCCAGTTTCTTTAACTACAGTTATTTACTGAAGACCTGTTCATACATTCTGTCTGTCCTCGCTCTTAATTATCGCTGCAGACTTCATGGAGTATATCGTCTAATATTATTTCACTGTCATGACTGGTTTATGATGAAGGCTACATTTTCTCTCCGTGCACTTTTTGAAAATCCATTACTTTTGCTGCTTTTGTAGAAGGCTCATATCTGCTCTTTCTTTAGTTCATACATAATGGCCGTGTTCGCCAGGGGTATTCATATTGCTGCCTTTCGGTTTGAATTGAATTTTCCTCCATTCACCTGGAATATACTTAAGGTTCTTTTTTCTTTCATTAAACTATATTGAAGCTTGTTCCTTTCAACTGAAGTTTGTGTATTTGGTTTTGATCATTTTTTTTTTTTTTTTTTGGAGGGAGGGGCGTTTGTGTATTTGCCTATACCCCATTTATCTGGGTTGTATCACAGGTATTCTATTTTTGGTTTTCAATGAGTTACATTTCATTCACATGAAGTACATAGAATTCTTGTACCAAACTGTCAGATAATTATCTTCAGAAACCTGAATAAGAATGTAGTTAAATAGACTTCTAAGATGTTGTGATATGTTATCAACTTTTTTGTCATGGAATATTTTATTTTTGTTGACACTATAAATAGGTGTGAATAGACACATTAAGTTGATATAAAAATACAAGAACTAAATAAGTGGAAACAGATTCTGAGTGCGGCCAGTGTGAAAAGGCACATTAGCTAGTAAATAACAAGACACTACAGTTAAGTCACGGTTTTCTTTATTTTTTTTAAAAAGACACTAAAGCTATTAAATTGTAAAGAGAAACTTTTGCTTTGTAAATGTAAAACAACACTAAGTTAAATAAGCGTTGACTAGACACTGAACTGAAAGAATGTTAAAAGACACTCAACAGAGTGTGTTTGAAAATATACTCAATTTTAAAAAAGTGTCTTTTTGTGAGAAAATGATTGGTTGTGTAAGTGCAAGACAGACACTCAGTTGAATAAGTGTGAAGTAGATGCTTATCAAAATAAATGTGGAAATGTGCTCATTGGGCTGTGATTTCTGTAACCTCTGAGCTGTGAATGTATCATCATCACGTTCCTTATGAAGCATGGAGCCACAGTTGCCGCTGATCCCCAAGAAGCCTGCACCAAGCAGTCACATGCTGCTGTAGTGGTGGTTTATGTAACAATTTGTTTGATATGATGAGGTTGCAAGCGCCCCTCTCCCCCCCCCCCCCCCCCCCCCCCCCCCCCCGGTCCGTCATACACAACCTCATTAGTCACCTAGTATGATATGCCTGAGGGCACAGTCGTCCTATTCTTTCTTTGTCTCAGGAATTACACAAGGCTTGCTAATCTATCATCAGTACCCTTTAGCACCCCGAGGAGCATAGGCCTTCATCAATTCCACATTTGTGACTTTGTCATACCATTTCAGTCCTATTCTACGCAAGCACCCGTTTATAAAAGTCTGCTAATCTATAGTATTGATATATTACAAAGAAAATGTTGGGCTTGGTGACAAGTTATGAAAGGGACAACAAGAAAAATTGATTGGATGTAAGGTGGTGATACGCAGATGGGATGGTTATGTTGGTGACAGTAATGAGAACATCCAAGCCATTGTGGGCTGAGAGAAGAAGGGATATTGAAAATAATAGAGATTATGAGATACTATCATGAGCCACCCAGCTGCAAATGGGTACCTGACTTTGAGTTAGGGAAGGAAAAGGCAGCAAGGAAGGGAACTGGCCATCCCACCTCTTGATGCTCTAACATGTCACTCCACTAAGGCAGTATCTGCTATGGGACTGCCTTTTCCTTTTATTTATCATGAGCCAGGAAAGAGAACAAGAGTCATTTTATGAGAATTTCTCCTGTATTGGAGTGAAGGAAAAATGTCAATTAGTAGAAGCAGCGATAAAAGTTAGAATAAGTGATAGAAAACAAGAGATAGTAAATATTTTGGTTTATGAATGAAGAATATAAAATAATAATAAAAGAGTATACAGGAAGACGTGTAGTTGGTTCTGGGGGGGGGGGGGGGGGGGGGGGGGGGGGGTGTCATCTGATGAGACAAAGAAAGACTAGGCTACTGCTCCCTCAGGTATCTAGTACAATACGACAACAATGATAGACCTCATTATGTCAAACAGATTGTCACAAAAACCACGGCTGCACTAGCATGTCAATATTTTAGTGCAGGCTGTCAGCGAGACCAGCAGCAGTGGTTGTTACGTACTCCATAAGGGGTGACACAGAACATGATAATAATGTTGTCATGAAAGAAAATAACAATTATGTTAATTGGAGAATTATTTTTGTACCTACAAGGCACACCTGTAACTTTTTCCTAACATTTTCTTGACTTCAGTTTCATTATAAGACTTTTATTCTTGTTTTTCATCCTGTGCTTTGTAAGAGTCTTATGTTATTCAAGCAAAATTGTTCATGAGGTGTATCTTTGTATCTTCAAGCATATTGTAAGAGGCGACCTATGCAAGGTTGAGCATGGGAGTTTAGCAGGCCTTATCATGTTAGAGAGATTGCCATAGAAACTACAACTGTAAGTGAGTACAGGACAGCTTTGGTGCAGGCTTTCTGCATGAGGGTCAGCTGCAGTGGTGGATCTGTTTGACTCCATGAGGGAGTCAACAGGGAATTGATGAGGCATGTGGATCTTTTTATCTGTCATCCTGTGATTTCTAAAGGTTTGTGATACTTTCTACTGACTTTTCCTGTGGACGCTGTGTTCAAGATAGTCTGATGGAGCTAGCAAGGACTGTCTCAGGATTCATCCCTACTTAAGTTTCATAGCGTAGTCTGATGGAGCTAGCAAGGACTGTCTCAGGATTCATCCCTACTTAAGTTTCATAGCATAGTCTGATGGAGCTAGCAAGGACTGTCTCAGGATTCATCCCTACTTAAGTTTCATAGCGTAGTCTGATGGAGCTAGCAAGGACTGTCTCAGGATTCATCCCTACTTAAGTTTCATAGCGTAGTCTGATGGAGCTAGCAAGGACTGTCTCAGGATTCATCCCTACTTAAGTTTCATAGCATAGTCTGATGGAGCTAGCAAGGACTGTCTCAGGATTCATCCCTACTTAAGTTTCATAGCATAGTCTGATGGAGCTAGCAAGGACTGTCTCAGGATTCATCCCTACTTAAGTTTCATAGCGTAGTCTGATGGAGCTAGCAAGGACTGTCTCAGGATTCATCCCTACTTAAGTTTCATAGCGTAGTCTGATGGAGCTAGCAAGGACTGTCTCAGGATTCATCCCTACTTAAGTTTCATAGCATAGTCTGATGGAGCTAGCAAGGACTGTCTCAGGATTCATCCCTACTTAAGTTTCATAGCGTAGTCTGATGGAGCTAGCAAGGACTGTCTCAGGATTCATCCCTACTTAAGTTTCATAGCATAGTCTGATGGAGCTAGCAAGGACTGTCTCAGGATTCATCCCTACTTAAGTTTCATAGCATAGTCTGATGGAGCTAGCAAGGACTGTCTCAGGATTCATCCCTACTTAAGTTTCATAGCGTAGTCTGATGGAGCTAGCAAGGACTGTCTCAGTATTCATCCCTACTTAAGTTTCATAGCGTAGTCTGATGGAGCTAGCAAGGACTGTCTCAGTATTCATCCCTACTTAAGTTTCATAGCGTTGTCTGATGGAGCTAGCAAGGACTGTCTCAGTATTCATCCCTACTTAAGTTTCATAGCGTAGTCTGATGGAGCTAGCAAGGACTGTCTCAGGATTCATCCCTACTTAAGTTTCATGGACGCTAAAACTTCTTCCTTCTTCTGTATGCTTCAGCTCCCCAAGGAGGATAGGCCTTCAACATATGTTTGCTCAAAGTCTTTACATGTAGTCCTCATCATCTTTATTTGTCTCCATTTCTCTTCTCCATGTGTGTTTTTTTTAACTCCTCATCTTCTCTTACCTTGAGGGTTCCAGAAAAATAACTGACTTGTAATACTATCAACAATTGTTCTCAGTGTGTGCCTTATCCATTGCTGTCATCTTCTTCCTCATCTCTGGTTCTTGTCATCGGTTCTGCATAGGTTACCTATCGTACCATTTCAAGTTTTTTTTATTCTACACAAGAACTTGTTTTTGGAAGTCTTATTGAAATACATTACACTGTCATCATGGTGGCTGTAATTTATTCTCAGATGGAAAGGCGGAGAATGGTAAGCCCGGTTCTGTGGGAACAGAGAGTCAGAAAGCCTCACCTCAGTCCACCGTACATCAGCACCCACCATTGGAGGGGACAACCCCAGCTAATATTATGTCGACGCAGCACGGCATGGTTACGTCCCTTGAGCCCCCATTCATGCAGCAGCGGAATGAAATTTTTGTCTTCTCAACCCGACTTGCCAATGAGGCAGCAGACAGTGTTAGACATGGCCACTGCAAGAGCATAATACAGTACCATATGAACCATCCCAACACCAAGGCATTTTTGCAGGTGAGTGAGCATGAGTATCTAATATATGATCCATTTCCAGTTGTTTGTTGCCCTTGCTACACCAGATAGTCCTTTACTGTATATATTCCAGTACTGAAACATGCAAATGTTTGCCTTAATTTCAGGATCATAATCAGTCAACACCACTTAAGCTTCCCCACGGAGCATAGGCCTTCAACAAACACATGCCAAGTCCTCCTGTCACGTGACATCAGCTCAAGTTCTTTCCACGTCTTCCTCATCATTTTCATTTGTCTACAGTTCTCTTCTCCAAGCATATTTTGGTCTATCTCTGCCTCTCTTACTCTTGGGATTCCAGAACAAACAAGCACTGCCTTGTAATGCTATCACTAGGTTTGCTCAGTATATATGCTATCCATCACCAGCGTCTTTTTCTCACCTCTTGTTCCACTGGCACTTGTCTGGTTCTTGTCATCAGTTCCACATTGATGACCTTTTCGCTCCATTTCAATTCTTCTGTTCTATGGAAACACCCATTTTTGAAAGCCTGTAGCTGATTGGTTGTTGTTTTTGTTGTTGTCCATGTTTCAGAGCCATACAGTAGGACTGACTTGACATTTGAGCTAAAGATTCTTATTTTTATGTATGACTTAATTTCTTTCAATCTCCATATATTTCCCAATGCAATGAATGCTCTTCTTGCCTTTTGTGTTCTTATTTCAAAATCATTGTCCCTCCAGCTTTATTATTCTGCCAAGATACATATAAGATTTTATATCTTGTAGTTGGTGTTTCTTCAAGTTCAATCTTGTTATCATTTCCTGCATTTATTCTCATTATCTTTGTCTTTTCCCTGTGTATTTTCAGGCCAACTTGCTGTGACTTCTCATCACGTATCTAATTTTGTCTTACATCAGACTACAACCCATAAAGCACACTCCAGTCTACCCAGCAGTAAATGAGTACCTGACTGCTTTTGAGTTATGGAAGGCAAAAACAGTGAGAAAAGGAACTGCTCACCCTACTTTGAAGCTGTACCTAGTATAGTGAAATCTCTAACACTTCACTCCCCTGTGGCAGTAATGCATAATGAGACCACCTTACTACTTCTTCTTCTTTGATCCTTAGCCGCCGACCGTCAAAGCAGTCAGTGGCCATTACGCCTAGTGGCGTCTTGTAGGGCAACAACAAATTGATTCCACTTTGCTCGGTATGCGGCCATCCTTCGTACAGTGCCCCAGCTCTGGTTCATTCTTTGCATCTCAGCCTCCACAGTCCTCCGCCAAGTTGTTTTTGGTCGGCCTCTCTTTCGTTTTCCTTCAGGGGTCCATAGCATAGCTGTTCTTGTGATGGCATCGGGGTCTCTTCTGAGGACATGGCCAACCCAGCTCCAGCGTCTGCCAGCTATGATGGTGTGCATGTCCTCTTGCTTGCTCCGAGTAAGCAGATCTTGGTTGGTGATGGTATTCGGCCAAAAGATTTGGAGAATTTTTCTTAGGCATGTTGTGTGAAAAGAGGACAATTTCGACATTTCCTTCTCTGTAACTCTCCAGCTCTCCGCGCCATAGAGAAGCACAGAAAGCACACAGCTCTGATATAATCCTAATTTGTGTGCTTGTGCTGTACTGAGAGGACTTCCAGATGTTTAGACTAAAAAAAGGCTGTTCTTGCTTTGTTCATTCTGTTGTTGATGTCTCTGCTTGCTCCGCCGTCTGGTGTTACTATGCATCCTAGGTATGTGAAGGCATCTGTCTGTTCCAGTTGCTGATCCCTTACTGATATGGGCTCAGGGTTGCTCACATTGAGCGTCATGACCTCTGTCTTCTTTAAATTGATGTTCAAGCCCACCTGCTGGCTATACTTGTTAAGTCTATCCATATTTTCCTGGATGTGTTGATGTGAATGTGCTAGTAGTGCAATGTCATCTGCATATTCCAGATCTTCCAATGTAGAAAATGTAGTCCATCTTATTCCTCTTGGACTGCCCTCTGTTGTCTGGCGCATCACCCAGTCTATGATTGTTAAAAATAGAGTGGTTGATAAGGGGCATCCCTGTCGTACTCCTGTCTTCACTTCAAAGGTTAGGTTGCTCTGCCCAATGCTACACGTAAAGTTGGCATAAAGGCTTTTTATGATTGACACTATGCAGCTTGGAATTCCATAAGCTCTCAGTATTTTCCATAAACTGTCCCTATGTATACTGTCAAAAGCCTTTTCAAAATCAACGAAATTAATGTACAGCTGTCTTTGCCATTCTGAGCACCGCTCTATAATGTTCCTGAGGGTAAATATATGATCTACACATCTTCTGTTCTTTCTAAATCCTGCTTGTTCTTTCCTCAGTTTGTGGTCTACTGCTTTTGAGATTCTCTGTATAATTATCCTGCCTAGTATTTTGCTGGGAACTGAGAGAAGAGTTATTCCTCTCCAATTATTGCAGTCTGCAAGATCTCCCTTCTTGGGCAATTTGACAATTATTCCTTTGTTTCACTCTGTTGGTGTTGTCCCTGTTTTCCAGACTTGTGCAAATAGTGGTTCTAATAGTTCTGCTGCTAGCTCTGGGTCTGTCTTAAATAGCTTTGCATTTAAGTTATCATGACCAGGAGCTTTTCCATTCTTTAACCCTTTGATTGCTGTGATGATTTCTTCTTTTTGTGGGATGTCTGTATTAACATCTAGATCATTTTCAGCCTCAGGAACATTCAATTGTGTCTCTGGTGGTTCCTTATTCAAAGTTTCTCTGAAATGCTCTGCCCATCTTGTTTCCTGTCCCTCTACTGTCGTGATGAGATTTCCGTGCTTATCTCTTACTAATGTAATATTGTTTGCACCTCGTTTTCCACTGATGATTTTAGTTATTTTGTATACTGTGCTTTGTTCATTTCTCAGTGCTGCCTCTTCTGCCTGTCTTGCAAGGTCATCCAGAAATGTCCTTTTGTTAGCACGGGTTTGACGTTTAACTTCCTTGTCCAGCTGACTGTACTGTTCACTATATATTGCCTTTAACCTGGGAGACTTAGCTTCTGTTTTCTTTCTTTTCATTTCTTTTCTCTTCGCTATGGTGTTTAGCGTATCTGGTGTTATCCAGTCTTGGCTCTTTCTTTCCTGGAATCCCAAGCATGACTTGCTGCTTTCCTTGTATATTGTTGAGATGGTGTTGAATCTCTGGTCAACATCATCGGTGTTTAGCGTATCCTGGGATGTTATCCAGTCTTGGTGATCTATCTGGTTTCTGTCTCGTCCGTTTGATGATTCCCATGTTAACTTGTGCACTTCCTTGTGTGGAAAAAGTGTTCCTCCAATGACCAGGTTGTTAACCTTTAGCACGCTGCATTCTTTTCCCGAAAATTTGCCCTGCAGCTGCATTCTTTTTCACAAAACCCCCTTTTTTATAGTGGATGACTTGTAAATTCTATTTTTTTTTTTGTTTTTTGGCCAATTGCTCTAATTTTTGGACTGTATAGAGATAAATGGATGACGAATCTGATGATGTAATTTTGTTGATGTGATAGGAGAAGAAGACTGGTGAAAAAAAAAATTAACAAAAAAAGAGCCTTACCTCACTCCTGGTGCAGCCCTGGAGTGCAATCTGCCTTATAATTGAGCAGGGTGTGATAACGCTCAAAGCAGGGATATGGACAGAGAGGTACTACACACCTGCGGCACACGAATTGGGTCTGGTGGCGCTTCTTGTCCCTGTCCCTGCTGGAACACACAACGCAGTCTGGCTTGGAAGGCCTGCCGCTAGCCAGACGTTTAGGGTTAGGAGTGATGTAGTGTTCCCCCATAACCAATCTTGCTGGTGCAGTGTCAGATACCCTTCCTCTGCGGCTTGTGACCCTAGACTGGTACCCTTCAAGCAGCTCATGAGCAATCCGCAGACGGAATGTTTCCGCCTTGATACGACACGGATGCTTGGCCCTCCACAGGACAAGCGAATTGACAAAGCAAACTTCCAATAGATAGAAGAAAATTTTCTTCCACCATTTGCTGTTCCTGTGCAGAACCATGTAGTATGTCAACTGTTGTCCACACGATCAATACCTCCCATGTGACAGGAATAGGCTTGGACAGCGCATGGTTTGTCCACGATCCGCACATTGCCAGCATGATGTTTGGATCTAACCTCCTTCCTGAAGGTCTGCGCATCATGTGCAGTTGTCATTAAATTCACTGGCCTCTTGTCAAACCATGACATATAGAGGATGTTGCCATCTCTAACAGTGATGGGAGGGTCACCAGCTCCTGTCTGATTATCCCCAAGCTCTTTGAACAGGGCAGGCGAAGAAAAAAAGTTGTCCATGTACACAACATGGCCATGCCATACAGGGGAGCAACAAGGGAGGTGACAACATGGTGAGCAACCTCTCTAGTAGGGTCCACATTGTCTTCCTTCCCAAGGTAGAGCTGCCAATTCCAGAGGTAGCCTGTTTTGGAGTCAGCTAGGTCCCAGGCTTTCATACCCCACTTAGAGGGTTTGTTGGGCATGTACTGCATAAGGCTGGTCCTACCTTTGAAAGCTATCATACTTTCATCAACACTAAGCTCTTTAGATGGTATGTAATGGCTTTGCCATAGAGGGAGAAGAGTGTCAACAAACAATTTGATTTTGAAGGCTTTGCTGTGGTCAGGGTGCCCTCGTGGTGCTGCAGTTGTATTGTCCACGAGGTGTAGAAAAGATAAGATACCAAGAAACTGTCCCTACTCATCACTTTCTTGAACTCTGGCATGTCAAGGAAATAGTCATTTGACCAATACAAATCAAATGACGATCTTTTCATTACACCCATCAACAGAAGCAAAGCGAGAAACGCCCTCATCTCATCAGCTGTGACATCGGTCCACAAGGTCACACGGGATGAAGCACCCGCCTCTTGCCCTTTCTTTTCAATAACCTGACTGGCGTAACGATTAGTTTCCGTAACTAATGTATTCACAGCATCATCTGTGATGAACAAACGGAATACATCTACCTCAGAGATGTCATCGTCAACGCCCACAGGTCCCACAACTTGGTCGAAGTTGCGGAGCCAGTCATGGTTGTAGCCAGAAGGTGCCCTAACAACATTCACTTCTTCAAAATCATCATCAACACTTGACACATCACTATCTTCCCCATCAACATCACCCATATTCGGAGTATGGACCGCCACACCAGCACTAATAAACCCATCAAACCACTCATTATCGGAATCAGAATCCATGAAAATTTCAGCTAAAATGGCAGCTTGATCCATGCCGATTGATTTCGATTTGAAAATTGCACAGAAAATGTACGCTAACACACCCTTTACAACTGAAAGTCAGAAAAGGAAGTTAAATCTCTTTCACAGAAGATTCAATTTTTACATCCAGGGTTAAGATCATGTGTACATACATTATAAATCAGTTCCCCAATGATATCCGCAAGGCGACACAAGTCGCCTGCAGCTTGGAGAACATAGGTTACCTTCGGCGACATGTGTCGCCCGCAGCATGCTAAATACTGCAGAAGCTTATTAATTTGTCCCCATTCTCATTTGCTGTTCCACTGCCGCATTTCCCCATTACTCTTTCGTTATAATTATTGTGTGCTCCCACTCTCGCATTTAGGTCTTCCATTACTATAATGAGATCGTACCTGGGTGTAGTTTCCATTTCTTTTTGTACCTGTTGATAGAACTCGTCCTTGATCTCTTCATCGCTGTCATTTGTTGGTGCATAGCATTGTATAATTGTGGTGTTGGTGAACCTCCCTCTCAGTCTTGCTCTTATCAGTCTGTTGTTGATGGGTTTCCATTCCAGTAAAGACCTTTCCATTCCTTTCTTTAGGATAATGGCTACACCTTTGTTGTGCTGACCATCCAGTCTGCCAGAATAAAGTACTGTTTCCCCTGTAGCTGTTTTTATTCTCCCCTTACCTGTCCATCTGCTCTCGCTTATTCCCAGGATATGTATCTTGTAGTTCCTCATCTCTGCTGTGATTTGTCTCAGCTTTCCTGCCTCATTCATAGTTCTGACGTTCCAAAAACCAATTCTGGTTTCGTGTTTTGCGGTTGGGGCATCCGTTTTCATGCCAGTGGCTTCCTTTCGGCTTTCACCACTGTCAGTCATACGAGCCTGAGACTCCGGATGTCCATCCCGCAGCAAAGTTTTTCCATTTATTGTTGTTTCCGTAACGTGTGATTTTTTTTTTTACATAGACAGAGGTGTCAACCCTGTGCTAAAACCCCCAACCTGGAGGACCAGAGTACCAGCTTTTGTCTGACCCCTACCCACGCAGACCAGTCCAGCTTGGTTGAACCTACCAGGATTAAATCTCCCACTGTCATAGCTCTGGGGATTGTCAGGGTACACAAGCCGCCATACCGCTACAAGGTATAGGTACCATTGATGGCAGACCTTACTACCAAGACCTGCATTTTTCAGTTAAGAAATTAATGTGTGGGGATTGGAGCACTAAATCATGATTCAACACCAGCAATTGTAAATGAAGCAACCCACACTATTTTTATATTTAAAAAAAAAAAGAAAATTAAAGGCAGTCCAGAAGCAGATTCTCCCATAGGAAGGTGAAGTGTTAGAGAATTTATTACACAAGGTCAAGCTTTATGGTGTGAAGTTATTTGTTTCATGCCATAAATCGAGGCAGCTGGTAGACTTTTTCAAGCCATAAATCGAGGATTCCTCAGCATAAGAGAAGTTGGTAAGAAGACGAAGATGGCTGTATACCGCTCCACCTATGTCCCAGTCTTGACGTATGGATGCAAGTCATGGGCAATGACTACAACCCACAAAAGCCAGGTCCAAACCTCAGAAATGAGGTATGTGAGGAAGGTGGTTGAAGTAACAAGAAGAGACATGGTCCTTATCCAGGCGA
The DNA here is from genome assembly GCA_024509875.1 of Oreohelix idahoensis. Classification (NCBI taxonomy): domain Eukaryota; kingdom Metazoa; phylum Mollusca; class Gastropoda; order Stylommatophora; family Oreohelicidae; genus Oreohelix; species Oreohelix idahoensis. The sequence continues at coordinate 552,648 of JAMPIV010019600.1, read as the reverse complement.
TACGTCAAGGCCTAAAAACCCAACCCCTGTAGACCCAAGTAGAACAGTCCCAACTAAGATGGTTTGGCCATGTCTGCAGAATGGCAAAAAGATCGGCTACCATGACAAGCATGAGAAAATAAGAGCCAGGGATCCAAACCTCCAGGACGACCAAGAGTCCGCTGGGAGGGCAACATTAGACAATCTTTGAAGCACCGAGGACTAGAATGGAACCAGGCCAGGAGGAAGACAGCCAATAGGATAGTATGGCACTCTCTCTTCCAAACCTCTACACCTCTCGGTAACAGAGGAACGACTAAGTAAGTAGTTACTTGTTTCCTTCCTCGCTACCTTTGCATTTGCCAACTCAAGAGCATAGTCAGGTACCCATTTATAGCTGGGTAGGCTTGAGCGCAACACTACCAGGTTTTGAACCGAGTAACTAGACCTCTAGAACCAAGCCCTGTGACCAATCTGCTAAACGATGCTCAGTCAAACTATGTCGAGATATTGAATAGTTGTAACATAAGACATTCCTTTAGTGTTACAAGAAATGTGGACTAAGGAATGCATCCAATATCAATGAAGAACATGTGTTGCTTGAAGAAATTAAAGTGGATGCTGTAGTGGTAATAAAAAGCCCATGGCGACAAGACCTGGAGGCAGAAATGAAAATGACCAAGAAGACACAGAAGGACCTTAAGTTGATAGCATGCAAGAAATGGAATCCAGTGGACTCTGACTAAGCAGTTGGATGATCTGGATTTTGCTGATGACTTGGCTCTTCTGTCCCATAACCGTAATCAGATGCAGGACAAATTGAAAACACTCGATGAGAGGTCACAGCAATTGGGTCTGAAAATACACAGGGAAAAGACAAAAATAATGAGAATAAATGCAGGTAATGATAACAGGGTTGAACTTGAAGAAACACCAATACAAGATGTAGAATCGTACACATATCTTGGCAGCAATATAGACAAAGTTGGAGGGACAGACAGTGATATCAAACTAAGAATACAAAAAGCAAGAGGAGCTTTCATTGCATTGGGAAATATATGGAGATCAAGAGAAATCGGATCCAACACGAAAATAAGAATCTTCAACTCAAATGTGAAGTCAGTCCAATTGTATGGCTCTGAGACATTGAGAACAACAAAGACAACAACCAAAAAGCTACAGACTTTCATAAATGGGTGGTTGCGTAGAATAGAGGGATTAAAATGGTATGACAAGGTTACCAACGTGGAACTGAGGACAAGAACTAGACAAGTGCCAGTGGAACAAGAGATGAGAAGAAGACTATGGCGATGGATAGGACACACACTGAGGAAACCTGTTGATAGCATTTCGAGGCAGTCCTTGTTCTGGAACCCCCAGGGCAAGAGAGGCAGAGGTATACCAAGAAGAACATGGAGAAGGGAACTGGAAACAGAGGTGAAAATGATGAGGAGAAAGTGGAAAGAACTTGACATGATGGCACGTGACAGGAGGACTTGGCATGTGTTTGTTGAAGGCCTATGCTCCTTTGGGAGTGGAGGGTTATGAATGAATGCAAGAAGTGGAGGCAGAAATGAAAATGATCAAGAAGACACCAGAAAGACCTTATGTTGATGGCATGAAGCTGTAGGACTTGGCATGAGTCTTTTGAAGGTCCATGCTCCTTGGAAAGCTGAAGGGTCGTGAATTTATGTGTAGCTTTACTAGTTGTGACAGCAGTGAATGCTTTGGTGCAAGCTTCCTGCAATTTGACCAGCTGATGGTACCATGTTCCATACGAAGTGAAAACGGAAACAATGATGAGATAACATTCATATGTCTGTTTTTTTCTTTGTCCTGTTGATTTTTATGTCTCATATGAATCCTCGTACAGGATTACTAATGACATGCTTTGTTTTCATTATTAGAAAAATCCGCTGAATGCCAACAACTTTCGACACAGTGTGCCACCAGGAATGATGGTAAGCATAAAAGGCCAGCAACCACCTGGCCTGATCCGAATGCCAGGCCCATCACCAGCCAACTGGGGGCCTCATACGCCGGGAATGGAAGATCCCAGCATGATGGATCCAGGGTTGGCGATGCCAAATAGTCCATATCCTCAAGGACCAAGAATGATGGGAGGCTGGCCTGGTCAGGGCTGCAGTGGACCTCATCCACATTTTCATCCCCCCATGGGCCCTGGTGGCTACCTCCACAATATGATGGACATGGAAAATGAAATGATGATGGGTGGTCTTCATAACTCCTCGAACATATCCTCCAGTCAAGTGCCAGATGAAAATCTTACATTGGAACAAATGCAGCATCGATCCAAAGGTTTAGCCCAGCTAACAAAAATTCACCAGATGTTAATGGGAGACAGTGGTCTGCAGGATGGGAGGCAGGCACATATGGGACATGATGGTCATCCACCGGGCATGTATCCCTGCGGGCCAAGGATGATGACCCCATCACAGCAGCAGTCCATGATGTCCCAGCAGCAGACCATGATGTCACAAGGAGGCATGATGGCTCCCCACGGCATGATGTCACCACAGCACCAGCACATGATGGCCCATCAAGCAATGACACCCTGTGGGCCTGGATGTGCTCCAGGAATGGTGCCTCTAGGGATGAATGGAAAGGAACAGGTAATGGTAATATCTTTTGTATTGCCATTATATTTATTTCCATTAACCCAGCTATCATGATCATCCTTGCTAGCTACCAGCCACCTTGTTGAGTGAAACATAATCTGGTGTAATTGAGCCAGAGATATTTCGTCTTTGCTTCAACTTCATTTGTTGATTTTATTCTTTATTATTTTCTGTAACCTATTCTATTTCTCATGTCCCTTTCTTCAGCATTTGCTTCTTAGAATTATCAAGTCGGTGAAAAGGTTTTCGTGAGATTTCTTCAGTTAGCTTAAAGATCAAAATTATGTAGAAAAGTAAATGGGTGCTTGCGTAGAATAGAGGGATTAAAATGGTATGACAAGGTTACCAACGTAGAACTGAGGACAAAGAACTAGACAAGTGCCAGTGGAACAAGAGATGAGAAGGAGATGATGGCGATGGATAGGACACACACTGAGGAAACCTGTTGATAGCATTACAAGGCAGTCCTTGTTCTGGAACCCCCAGGGCAAGAGAGGCAGAGGTAGACCAAGAAGCACTTGGAGAAGAGAGCTGGAAACAGGTGAAAATGATGAGAATGTGGAAAGAACTTGAGATGATGGCACGTGACAGGAGGACTTGGCATGTGTTTGTTGAAGGCCTATGCTCCTTTGGGAGTGGAGGGTTATGAATGAATGAAAATTATGTGATCTGGTTCTGGGCTTTCCAAAGAAATCATTACATCATGTACAAAGCCACTTCTGTGCCCCCCACTCCTGCCATCAATTCATTGTGACATCCTACTGCATTGCAAGCCAGCCAGGTGAAAGCCCGAGTTAACTCTGGGGCTGTAGTGATTCCCTCAGCTTAGTGTGCAGTGCTGGAATCTCAAACACTTTTCCCTACAGGGGGAGTCATGATTTTTGGCCACTCTGGTTTGGCTACCCGATCCCTGAAGTGTTGACCAAACAGCTTGAAGGATGTCTGTTTCCATGAAATGCCACATGGAGGTGCTACAGGGTCTTGGTTAGAGGTCTTTGCATTCCTTGTCCATTATATCTGAAGGTTGTTATATCGAAGTTTGTTACATATACATTTCCTCTATACTGTAGTTATTAAGTCCATAGTGTTTGAAATGTGGGCATTGGGTTAGGGTTAGGAATACAACCACAGCTAATGAAATACTTTCATGGAAGCCACAGGTGAAGATAAAGGAACACAGAGAAAGGGCACTATAATATAATACCTGACAAATAAAGTATACACAAGAGACATTGATTGAGAGGATTGCATGGTGTGGCCTTAGCATCAAAGTTAGGCAAGGGTATTAGTTCACTGATTGATGTGTAGATAGACTCTACAGTTTGTCACCTGGCAGCAGTGTACAACATGTAATTTTCTCAGACACATGTACATTTGTATTAGTGGCATTATCAGAATAAGTTGTCCTTAAAGTGTGAGTTACAGCTAATAGAAGTACAAGGTGGCCACAAAATCCTGTTTCTTCAATGTAAAACATATATGAGGGCAAGGGAAATTTGATTAAACCACTGTTATGAAAATGATGGGGAAAATACAGGCCCACTGGCTTATTAAACCTGTTGTTTTTTATTGCCTTGTTTGTATTGACCTTTCGTACTGTTATAAATAAATGTTATGTCAAAAGCATAGCTATTAATTTGTATTTACCAGTTTCACATAGAGGTAACGAGACTTTATGGCCAACCTGTCCATTGTTATTAAGAATATTTGCTATATATGATAAGCTTTTTCTTATGTATAAAGTTAAATGTAAAGTAGTGCTGGTATTGATTTAAAAAATCTTAATTGATTAATCAAATTTCTTTAATTAAAGGTTAATCAATCAGTTTCAAACAATTTGATAAATTATTTAAAAATCATAAACATTTTTTGTTCAAATCACTGAGTACTTTATTTATTTTACTGGTTATATCATCATGAAAATATAATGAAAACACTGAAAAGTTACAACCAAACTATTTATTACTATTGATCATACTTGCCAAATTCTATTTCACAAACCTCTAACACAGCAAATGCTCTCGCATTTAAGCAAACAAAAAGATAACATTGCTAAAGATGGAATAACCTATTAAAATTTGCTTTATCAATTAATCAATTTGTAAAATGTTAACAGATTAATCGATAAATTAATCGTTAAAGATCCCAGCCATAGTATAAAGTGTTAACATTTTGAAGACAACAGGTTATAATCAGCTTTGGTTGCAGAAATGGTTGAAATAGGTGAAATGTATTCTAGGGGTAAGTTTATGTTTAGGACATCATGTCATAAGATGTTAATGGTAAATTTTAACGTCCTCCCGTAGCACAGTGTTGTTGAGAACTTATCGGTCAATCAGCACCCTTCAGCTCCCCAAGGAGCAAAGGCCTTCAACAAATACATACCAAGCCGTCCTGTCGAGTGCCATCAGTTTAAGGTCTTTCCTTGTCTATTTCATTTCATTTCTCTCCAGTTCTCTTCTCCATGTGTTCTTCTGTCTACCTCCTCTTACCCTGGGGATTCCAGAACAACAAATTCATAGTAATGCTAACAGCAGGTTTTCTCATTGTGTGTCCTATCCATCGCCAGAGTCTTCTTCTCATCTCGTTTTACACTGGCACTTATCTGGTTCTTATAAGCAGTTCCACATTGATGACCTTGTCATACCATTTAGATCCATCTATTCTACAGCAAAGTGTGTGGCGCACTAGAGGTGTGTCAGGCATAGAAAAAGACAACGGCTAGCCACCGTGGAAGAGATTGGGGCCTTACCATGTGCGTCCTAAAGAGTGTAACGGAATCGCACAAAAAGATAAGAACCGATATGTAGAGAACTCTTGGTCCCCTGGGGAGAGATCTACTGTACATAACAACAGGGAAGAGGCAACTCCTCTAATGAGTAAGGAAGTACATAATGACAAGTGTTCCTCAAATTCTGTTGAAAGGGGGCATTCTGAGAAAGACCACCTAAAAACTTGTAGGAGGAGCTTAAAAATAGGAACATGGAACGTGAGAACTATAAACGGAGTAGGAAAGCTAGATAATCTAATTTTAGGAGCAACAAATATGAAACTTGATATACTGGGAGTTGCAGAGGCAAGATTATTAGATACAGGCTACATAAAAAGAGACCAATACACACTTATACACTCAGGAGGAGAATAACACAAAAGTGGAGTATGAAAGTTAATAAAGAAGGAATTAGAAAAATATGTATGTGGATACTGGACACACAATGACAGAATGATGTTACTGAAAATGAGAGCAAAGCCATTTGACATATCAATCTTACAAATATGTGCGCCAACTAAAGAACACAGCGAAGAAGAAATAGAAGAATACTGTGAAGAGCTAGAACACACACTTAAACCAGTAAAATCTACAGATGTGTTGATGGTAATGGGTGATATGAATGCAAAAATAGGAAAAGGAAAATACACAAAAATAGTAGGACAGTATGGACTAGGGAAAAGAAATGATAAGAGGAGACAGACTTATCCAGTTCTGTGAAGAAAACCAGCTGGTTATATGTAATACCTTTTTTGAACACCACCCAAGGAAACTATACACATGGAAAAGCCCAGCGATGTAACAAGAAATCAAATTGACTTTATCATGATAAAAAACATAGATTTAAGAACAGTGTCACAAGCACAAAGACACATCCTGGCGCTGACATAAATTCAGATCACAAGCGGGTCGTCATCAAAGTAAATATAAAGCTAAAAAGAACAGGAAACAGAAGAAAGGAGCAACCCCAGATAGAAATATCAGCACTGAAACAACCAGATATAAAACAAAAATATCTTGTCGATGTCAAAAATAAGTATGAACAGTTACTGACAGAAAGCATGGAACAGTACAGAAGAGAAAAACCCAGAAGAAAAAGTAGCCACAAAATGGGAATGTTTAAAAACAAGCATACTATCAGCAAATGCAAATTTACCTAAAAAGGAGCCTGAGAAAAATGGATGACAGATGACATCTTGAATAAAATGGCAGAAAGAAAGTGAGCAAAAAACACTCTAGAATATAAAACAAAAGACAATGATATACGTACTATGTGTAGACAAGCAACAGAACGGTGGATAGAAACAAAATGCAAGGAAATAGAAGACATGGAAGCAAAGCACATAACAAGGGATATTCATGAAGAAATAAAGAAATTATCAAATAAGTCGAGGTTTGCCCAAGGAGGAGGCTGTATCAAGAGTAAAAATGGTGTAATCTTACTTGATGAGAAAGACATATCAGACAGATGGGCAGTTTACGAAAAAGAACTATTCGAGGACAACAGAGGTAAAAAACCATCGCCAGATTCTAATGAAGGCCCAAACATTCTCAGATCAGAAGTAGAGAATGCAATACATATGATACAAAAAGGAAAATCAGCAGGCATGGACAACATAAAAATTGAAATGATAGAAGCCCTGGAGAGCTTTGGTATAGATGCAATCACAGTTCTATGCAACAATATATACAATACAGGATATATACCACATGACATGAAGACATCAGTCTTTATAACATTGCCCAAAAAACCTAATGCAACAGACTTCAGAACAATCAGCATGATGAGTCATGCAATTAAAATACTGCTCAAGATTATACAAGAAAGAATAAAAAGTAAGGTAGACAGCGAAATCCAAGAAGAACAGTTTGGTTTTAGATGGAACAGCGGAACAAGAGAGGCAATATTTTGCCTAAGAATATTAGCAGAAAAATACACAGAGGTCCAAAAAAAAGTATGTACATGTGCTTCATTGACTATAAGAAGGCTTTTGACAGAGTCCATCATGAGAAAATAATTGAATGCCTCGAAGACATAGGTATTGATGGAAAAGACAGAAGAATACTCAGTAACCTTTATTGGGAGCAAACTGCAACAGTAAGATCTGGAAGGAATCATTCACCATCATCATCATCATGTGACGTATTCTTTCCAGAACGTTGTCTCCATTACAGCTGCTCTGAACGCATCACGATTCTGGGCAAGTCGACCTGCATCAGCCAAAGACAAGTTCAGACTCTCTGTGATGTCCTGGGTCCACCGTCGTCTAGGTCGACCCCTTCCCCTTTTTCCAGGGACCATGCCTTCCATCACTGTTTTTTCCAGACTATTATGTCTTTTTATATGACCGAAAAATTTCAGCTTCCTTATTGCGATGGTATTTAGGAGCCAATGTTCCTGTACATAGACATAAAAAGAGGTGTCAGACAAGGTTGTGTGCTGTCCCCCTGCCTATTTAATCTATACACCGAAAAAATTTTCAAATAGAAACAGGAAATGCCAGGACTGAACATCAGTGGAAGGTCAATAAACAACCTTAGATATGCAGATGATACCGTGTTGTTAGCTGAAAGTGAACAGGATTTACAGGACCTAGTGAATCAAGTGAACAGTATAAGTCATGAATATGGACTCGACATTAATATTGAGAAAACAAAAACTATGATAATTAGCAAAAAAAGACAATAAGCACACATTAAAGATAAACATAAATGGGAAAATCCTGGAGCAAGTCAAGAGCTACGTATATCTTGGTCATATAATAACAGAAAATGGCAGATGGGAAACAGAAATCAAGAAGAGAATAGGAATGGCCAAAGCTACATTCAACAACATGAAACATATACTGACATCAAAACAGTTATCTCACAAATTAAAACTGAGAATCATAAAGTGTTATATATAACCTGCACTATTGTATGGTGTAGAAACATGGACAGTGAATAAGCAATTGGACAAACGAATTGAGATGTGGATATATAGAAGAGTGGGGCGCATCTCATGGAGAGAGAAGAAAACGAATAAGGAGGTCCTAGAAAATCTAGGTATGAAAAGAGAACTAATGAGGGAGGTCAAAGTTCGGCAGCTAAAATATTTTGGCCACATAAAAAGGCATAACACCTTGCAGAAGATCATAATAGAAGGGAGAGTTGAAGGCAAACGTGCAAGGGGAAGACAGCGCTATAAGTGGGAAGATAACATCAAGAGAGGCAAATGTGCCAGGGGAAGACAGCGCTATAAGTGGGAAGATAACATCAAGAGATGGACAGAAAAGAGTCTATCAGAGTGCACCATCAAGACAAGAGACAGAAGACATGGAGATCTATTACAGTCAACCTTCGTTGTGGAGATGGCAGCTGATGATGATGTTGTGTGTCATAGCTGTCATACGTCATAGCTGTTTTGTGTCACAGCGGTCATGTGTCTTAGCAATCATGTATCATAGGTGTCATAGCTGTCACATGTCATAGCTGTCACATGTCATAGCTGTCATGTGTCATTTTTCTAAGAAATTAGATATGTTGTTCACAAATCTGTTGCCCCATCTAGCTCCTATGGGTCTGAGGAGACAAAAACAGAATAGAACTGTTGCTCCCTCAAGTGTGTCATAAGAAGCGACTAATGTTTGTGGTTGTGCCTGGGGCATATCAAACAAATTGCTACAGAAACCACCACTTCCAGAGCACATGAATGTTTTGGTGTAGGCTTCCAGCAAGAGAGCCTGAAGGAGGTGGTTGTTCCAAGCTCCAAGGCAAGAGAATTAGTTAATATAAATGTATTACCAGGAGAGACTTCTGTGCTGATACTGACTTTATTTTTTTATTCTTCTTTTGTGCAGTACCAAGCTCAGCATGACTGGTATCATATTCAGCGTGAGTACTACATGGAAAAACAGCATCGCATGCAACACATGGCACCTAACAGGGGCCCTCACATGGAACCAGGACCACCTCCCTCCTACTACTCATCCATATCACAGAAGCATAATGGGATGAGTGGGCCTCCCTCACCCACCATAAATGGAATGAGAATGCTTATGCCACCGCATGGACCTATGGGTCCAGGAATGGATCCTGATGGACTGGGAATGTATGGAGGCCCACCAGATATGTGCAGACCACCTCACATGGGAATGGAGCCGATGCCAGGAATGCATGGCTACCCACCACATGGCATGCCACCTCAGGGGCCTATGGATCCTGGATTTGATCCAACAATAGCTGGAGGAATTCCACCAGGAATGAGCCCTGGACCTCATGGCCCAGGCGGCCCAAGACTTCATGGCCCTATGCACCCGGGACACATGATGGGCCATAATGGCATAATACCAGGCATGAAGGGCCCCAATCATGTGACTTTACACAGGGCAGGCAACCCTGAACAGTTCAATCCAGAAACAATGGGTGGAGTCATACCACCAGTTCCAGCCGCACCCGTTAACAGCAGTAAACCTCCTCCAAGTTATGCACAGACACAGAAGCGGAAGCGTGGAGATGATATGGATGATGCTTACACCAAAGGTAACCTTCAGCAAACTCCCTCTCCTACTAAAATCCACTATCATCTCAGCCAGTTTGAAGGGCAGGAATTGACTATCACAAAACAGCTCAACTCAGCCTATGTGACTGGTAATGGAGGAGATGAGACTGGTAATGCTACAACTTGTGGGGGTGGTGGTTCCAGCACTGGTGTTTCAGGTGGGAACTTCAACGGCCATACTAATTCCCCCCTCCATGGACCAGGATCTAACAAAGGCCCACATTCAAACTCCAGTCAAAGTTCAGTCCACACGGCCAGTTCTCCTGCTGTGTCAACTGCAGGACCATCTCCTCATCAAGGTCTACAAGGGCCTGCCACCCCACACTCCACCCCACTTTCATCTGCAGCCCCCTCCTCTGGTGCTAACATGAGACTGAGCCACTATGACCCAGCTCCTCTTATTAATGGGGTAAGTAGTGCTCCACATACGCCAAATCCCAAACCATCTTCTATGTCCAATATTACATCAGCCAGTCTGGCCAACCTGGCAAAAGGAGTGGAAAATTTGTCTAATCAGATGCAGCAAAATATGATGCAAGGTGGACCGTTCCACAGTATACAAGTGCAAGGTCAGATTACCGGTAGCAGTAACAACAGTAGTAACTCCAGTAACAGCAACAGCAGCACAAACAGTGGCTCATCCACTGCAGCAACCACATCATCCTCATATAGTTCTTCATTACCTTCTCATACAGGTCCCACAGTTTCATCACAGACTGCAAGTACACCCAGTGTGAACAATACGTACATTGCTACGAATATGTCCATGTCACAGGTGAATGTGCCGAATCAGTCGTCCATGAATAGTTTTGTCAGTATGCAGATGCAGAATATGAGCACTGAATCCACACACATGAACATGACACCCTGTAGCATGCAGCATGTCATGGGATCCCATATGGGCCCTGGAGTGGTGAGTGGCGGCCCTAGACTTGGAATGTCTCATCATATGCCCCAGTCTCAGGGTGTGATGGCCTCAATGGTCCCCATGCCAGGCGGGCCTAGCCCTGGAATGGGCCCCAGTCTATCAGTGTCATCAGGTCCCGTATCGTCAGTAATGAACCCAGTGGGACTTATCACCCCACACCGGCCCAACTCTTCATCCAGCATGCCTGCCACACCTCCTACAATATCCAAGGGACAGTTTACAAGCCCGCCCCTCTCACACCCTCAGATGACTGGGCCAGGATCTCAGCCAATGTCTGGTGTCACGTCCCCATCATTCCCCATCACCTCTAGCTCCAATTCTAGTGTTCAGATTCAACAGAAGGGCCATAACACTATTCAGTACCTTCCTGCCAACCCACCATCTTCGCAGCCATCAGCAGCCAAACAAAGGTCTGATTTTGACTATAGTATGCCACGATTTCCGTCACCTCTCCACACAATGGATGGAAAAAATCCATCATCAACATTACAGTACTTTCCCACCTCTTCTCCAACAGGTTCCAGGCCCCCAGCATTATCAAGTGCCCTTTCAGCAGCAGCAGCTATGGGCCCTGAATTTGCTAATCAAGCCACAATTGCCATGCACCATTCTGCATCCATGATGCGCAGCTCAAGTATACCTGATCTTCAAGCCATACAAGGAAGTGGCCCTCTTATGCCTCCCTCTACACTGGGGCCCATGGTTCCATTGGACAGTCCAGACCACATGGGAGGTCACCATATGGCTGGGCCTGGTCCCATGATGATTGGTCCGGATCCACTGATGGGAATGGGTCTTATGAGACCAGGTCATTCGCCAGGATCTATGCGAACTTTGCCTCCAGGAATGGGGCCAAACAGTTTAGAATGTGTATCCCCTATACCCAGTATGGGGGGTTACTTAAATAATGGTCCATCAATAGAGCAGGCACAAGCCCAGGCACAAGCACATGCAGCCATGATGATGCAAGGAAACAATCATATGCCCATCTCTTCCCCTCACAGACATATGCCTTCTAACGGTGGTCCCTCACCTCACATGATACCTATGGGACCCATGGCGGGCGCCTCAATGCATGGACCTATGCCACCAGGAGGAATGCCTGGCCCTTCTATACTTGGACATCCAATGCCTGGACAGTCCCCACATGGACCTCCAGTGCCTGTACACTCACCTCATGGGCCTATGCCTGGATCTGTGCCAGGTCCCTCTCCTCATGGACCAATGTCCAGCTCAATGCAGGGCATGTCTCCTCATGGATCCATGCATGGTCCCTCACCTCATAGCTCAGTTGCAGGTCCTTTGCCCCCACATGGACATATGGGACATATGCATGGGCCAGGTATGCCTCTAGGCAGCTTATCCAGACATCCAGGAATGGGGGGTATGCGGATGGTCAGTCCTGGAATGGGAGGTATGTCAGCACAGTATGGTATGCAGTACCCGGGGTACCAACAGGACTACTACTCCCCAGGGCCTCCACGAGGTCATTCGCGACAGATGATGCCAGGTATGATGGGAGGCCCAGGGCAGCCATATGGAATGATGACAAATATGCCAGGTCCCAGCTGAGACTTAGTGTAGAACTTACAATTGGTTTCCTGTACAGATTTTTGTGAAAGAGATAACTGACTTAAAAACTATTTGCGGAAGTTTGCCTAAGTGTTAGAATGTAAGAATGTTGTGTGAAATGTGGTAAGCTGGCCAGATTGTACTTAAAAACTGTGTATGCCTCTTCTGGACAGCCCAGTACAGATGTCTAGCAGTTCTTTCAGTTTCAGACGTCATGCATCAACTAAATTTTCGTAGCCTTAAGAACAGTAAAGCAGATATTTATTGTACCCAACCTAACAGTTCTGAAGTTGTATTACAGTGAAGTTACATGATGCTATATTGTTTGATTGCTTATCTGGCCATGTTCAGAAGAAATAGGATGCTGTTTTACTTTTATCTAACACAACTTGTGTGAAGAAACAAGGTGGCATGTTTGTCCTCAATGTGCTAAGCGGAGCTGTATCTAAGTATAATGAGCAGGAAAGTGTGTAGGTGTTCTAAGTATTCATTTTTGGAGAGTCGTAAAAACTTCTGTTACTGATGTATTGAAAAAAAATTGTGTGTGTGTGCTTGTGTTAGTTAAACATGGGATTGTTGTTAAACTTCATTTTAGTTATTACATTTGGTTTTTGCAATATTGTTACCCTCATTTCTGCCTGTTGAATAGAGAATAGGGGGGAAAAAAGTTCAAACTGATATGACCAGGAATATTGTTTACGTGTTGTGTGTCCTAGGAACAAAACTGTTAATATGCCATGTAAGTTAGTCATGCAACAACTGTGTAGATAATAACTGCTGTAATCTTGTAGCAACTCATTTACACGTCTGGTAAATTCAGCATTTCACTCATGCATCGCTGTGATACTATTCCCAGCAAGATCATTACCACCACTACCCATCATTTCCTTGTGGCATACGCCATCATCCAGTGCCATTCATTGGAGCTCCTTCTATGTCCCCCTGGTCATTTTTTAAGTGTTTATTCTATAAATCATCTCTTTCCATCTCTGAGCACCCATCACCTTTTACTGTTTGTGGAGCATAGGTCATTTATTGTAGTTGGTCAACATTTCCTATCCTGGACACATATCTTGACTTGACTATTCCTAGTCTATTTATGTTAGTACAGGCCTATATTCTTTTATCTAAAAACTAGGGGGTCAAAGTGTCTAAGAGGTATGGCGTCCACCTCTAATTCTAAAGGTACTGGGTTCAGTTCCCGTTACAGGGAATATATTTTATTGAAATTTTTTCAGAACCAGTGGGTCCTCATGATGTCATAACTCCCCTGATCTCATGGGTAGTGAGATCGGATGCCTAGCCTTCATGTATAAGGGCGAAAAGTAGGAGGCCTTGTGTGCAAGTTGCACGTGTTAAAAAACGCTCAGCAGTTGGAAATCATAAAGAGTAGGCCATACAGCCACTGCCCTGACAAAATTTATAAAATTAGAAAAACCTACCCACACACAAAAATATTTATAGTGATTTCTGTATACACACATTGGGATTCTCACCGGTACTATAGAGTTTGTGCACTGTGCTGAGACTCTCCTTGTGTGATCTAAGGGAGAAGATCGGAGCACTGATGGAATAGTCCATGTGCAATGAAGATAGTCCTTAAAGCCAATCCAATCCAAAAACTAAAATGTTCTGAAAAGTTCTTTGGGCAACTCTTCGGTCACAAGTTGTGCAATATCGGACTATATGGGGAAATTTGCTAATTTTCTAACACATTTTGGGCGAATTAGGCAAATTTTTCTAATGTGATTTGGGCGACATCTGAAAACCGAATCAAATCAAAGCTATCCCTGAAGATTTCAGATAAAAGGATACAAGCCTGTATCAAGTTTTGCATGTATGTGTTGTATCATCTTCACACTTCAGCTCCCTGAGAAGCATAAGCCTTCACCAAATTCATGCCAAGTCCTGTCCTGTGCTGTCTGCTCAAAGGTCCTTCCATGTCTTTTTTAACTCTTTCATTTCTTTCCAATTCTTCTTCTCTCTCTCTGTTTTTTTGGTCTCCTCCTACCTCTCTACCTTGGGGATTCCAGAACAAGGACTGTCTTGTAATGCTGTCAGCAGGTTTCCACATTGTCTGTGTGTGTGTCCTATTCATTACCAGCGTTCTCTAGTCATCTCTTGTTTCACCGACACTTGTCTGGTTCTTGTCATCAGCAACATAGGGGATCTTGTCATACCATGTCAATCCTATTCTATGCAAGCGCCCATTTAGGAAAGTCTGTAAATGTGGTGTAGTGTGGATGTTGATCTCTTCCATGTCTGCATAGGCTGATGTTAAGAATTGTTATCAAGAGCAGTGTTTATCAACTTTTTGAAAGAGTGCAGCCCCTGTGAAAAATGCTGCTAATTCTGCAGAACTGTGCCTAAATTGTGACATCCATTGAGTATCAAAGAGAGCTGGAAACAGAGGTGAAAATGATGAGGAGAACGTGGAAAGAACTTGAGATGATGGCACGTGACAGGAAGACTTGGCATGTGTTTGTTGAAGGTCTATGCTGCTTGTGGTGTGGAGGGTTATAAATGAATGAATTGAGTATCAGATAGCTGAGAAAATATCCTCTGGATCATTTTATAAATCAACATATGTATGTTCACATCTAGCCTTTAGGGTCCGTGCAGATCATGATTTTTTGAAACAATATATCATATCTGAACAAGTGACAGTCCAGTGGCTTTCATTCATGATTTTCCTTTGTGCTCCTAATGGAGCGTGGAACAACCACTACAACTGATCCCCATGTAGGAAGCTTGCACCAAGCAGTCACATGATGTTGTTGCTGTAGTTTCTGTGACAATTAGATTTACATGATGAGGTTGCCGGCCCCATACTCAGCCTTATATTAGTTGCCTTGTAAGACATGCTGTCCTGGCGGAGAACTATGGAGGCTGAGATGCAAAGCATGAACCAGAGTAGGGGTATGACACGAAGGATGGCCACCGACCGAGCAAAATGGGAACAGTTTGTTGCTGCCCTACAAGACACCACTAGGTGTGATGGCCACTGACTCAGTCCGGGAACTAAGGATCCAAGAAGAAGACATGCCCTAGGGTGCAGTAGACTTATTCTTTCTTTGTCTCTTCAGAGACCCCTGGGACTTACAAAAGGCTTTAGTGACTTTATTTCATATTTTCTTTTGGTGAAAATAAATGTTAAAAAAAAAATAAAAAAATAACCCAGCACTCTTTAGGCTATCTGTAGATCACCAGCAGAGATCCACCAATCTAGAGGTTACTTTCTCAGCCTTGTGGCCTCCTCCATCATCATGTTGTTCTGGTTAATCCTGCTGCACATTTAACTCTTTCAGTCCCAAGCACAAAAGTTCGTTTGACCCAAGCAAAAATGGCCACCCCAGTGCATTTTAAAATAAATATCTCAAAACAGAAACACGTTCACTCTTAAACACATGCGGTATTTAAAAGAATGTACTTGCAGTCGGAAATGACGTTTTGGGTGGTTTGTGGGTAGTTATAATTAGAAACAGTCTCAAACAGAGGCACATATACTAAACGCTTTATAAAGTTGATTGGGCCAAGCGCGTCTAACCCCTGAGGATATATAAAGTCGATTGGGACTTAAAGAGTTAAGCTTCTTGCTAATGTCACAGAACTGTGGTAGTATTCAGAGTGTCTGAACAGGTGTAGCAACAGGGGTGTAACATTGAACGGTTGAGAAAAATCACAAGTGCCCCCCCCCCCCCCCGCCCCCCCCCCCCCCCCCCCCCCCATGCTATCTAAGTACCAAAGATTCCTAATATGATAATGTTCAAGAGCCAGCTTTAGTCTTCAGATAGTAGAGACATCACAATCATCATTTTGGCTCCACGTGGAGTCCCCCCACTACAGCTGGATCCCCCCATACAGGAAGCCTGCATCATAGCATTGATGTGGTCTTGTAGCTGTGGTTTCTCTAGCAACTTGTTGAACAAAATGATATTGCCAGCCCCATGCACCCCCCCCTCGTATTCTATATACCTGAGGGAGCAGTAATCTTGTTCTTTCTTTGTCTCCTTAGAGGCCCCCCCCCCCTCGTATTCTATATACCTGAGGGAGCAGTAATCTTGTTCTTTCTTTGTCTCCTTAGAGGCCCCCCCCCCCTCGTATTCTATATACCTGGGGGAGCAGTTATCTTGTTCTTTCTTTGTCTCCTTAGAGGCCCCCCCCCCCCCCCTCGTATTCTATATACCTGAGGGAGCAGTAATCTTGTTCTTTCTTTGTCTCCTTAGAGGCCCCACGCCAAATAAAATAATTTTGATTGGTTTAATATTTGGTTTTAGTGAAAGTAAGCGAACAGAGCTTTAGTCAAATTAATGTACTTGCATACATCTAAAATTTGATAATTTCAATAAAAACCTCTTTGGGGTAAGGGGGGGTGGGGGGGGGGGGGGAGAGAAAGGTGTTCAACGTCCCCTTAAAAGAAATAAAGGGAGACTTAAAAACACATGGAGAAGGGAACTAGAGACAAATATGAAAGGAGATAAAGATGATATGACAAGTTCTTGGAACAGGTGGCACAGAACAGAAATGCCAAGTGTCAATTTGTTGAAGGCCTTAAGCTCCTCCACAGGGAGCAGGAGATAATACATGATTGATGGCATACGTAGAGTAGACAAACAAAAACACTGACATTCTCATCATTTGTCTGGCATGTTTCCATGTCTGAAAAATCTAGAATAGTATGACTTATCAAAAGGAGACTTCAGAAGCTCATTTTTTATTATTTTCAAAAAAACATGGCACAGGCGTAGACAAAGGCAGCACAAAATATATATGGATTTGACCAAAAAATGTCTAAACTTTTATTACATTTAAACACAAAAAAAACTAAACTGATTGAAATAAACAACTGTTTTGAGCAAAAAAAATACGCTGTGTCATAGTTTACAGCTGGGCTGCGATATTTGCACCTTTTGGCTTGGCACATCCAATTTCAGCAAGAAGATTTATTTGGGTCTGCTTTCCTTAGCCTCTGGCTGCAGCTTTCCCCGCCCCCCCCCCCCCCTCCCCCCCCCCCCCCCCCCCCCCCACCCACCACCCCCCCCCCCCCCCCCCACCCCCCCCCCCCTCCCCCTTCCCCAACCCCCCCCACAAGGCAGCAGATGGTTTGAAATCAGAGTTTTCCTTTTACTAGATGAACTGCCATCTAAGGCTTATGAGCTTTATCTACCCAGCACATTCTAGTTTTAGAGCGCCAGAGACTCGCTCTTCACCCCTTCTCCTGTTAGTTTAAACAGGTCCGCCACGAGAAGGCTAGGAGCTGGACTTTGCTGTGAGAGGCTATGTTTTGTGTGTATGCCTTAGGAGCATTTAAACAAAGTTGAGAGCTCGTCTTCTACTCTACTCCTGGCTAGGACAGCACTTTGGACCCCAAATAAACAACTGAAATAGCATCCTGATACTATTAATATGAAATACAGAAGGTGAATTTAGATTACCGGTAGGCATTAATATAAAGACAACAAAAACTGCATCAAGGCAAAATATAAGTTATTGGAAAGCAGCAGTTACAGCCTAGTGTTCAACATTAACCTCAAATATAAACGGAAATGGAAAGCTGGAACAAATTAGATGTTAGTTTTTTTTTTTTTTTTTTTTTTTTGCGTACGCCCGCTAATACTCGAGGCGAAATCTCAGGTTATTATTTTTATGTCTAACCTGACATTGATTTTACGTGAGTATCCCTTTATTTCTTGTACAGAGACAGGTGTCCCTCGCCATTCAGGCAAATACTCGCCGATTTCGGAGGTACCCATTGCAGCTGGGTCGGCTCAGGAGCCGCCAGTCCCTGGTCGACGACACTCCTTCAAATGTCCTCGCCAGGTCAGCGAGTTAATCCAGTCCAAATCCCGGTCGACGAAAAATCCTCAAATGCCGTCGCCCGGGTTTGATCCTGTATCACCCGGTCGCCAGAGCGGTGTTGTAACCACTACGCTAGCGCGGCTCCCAGATGTTAGTTAACTTGGACACATAATAACAGAGGATGGCAGATGAGAAATAGAAGTGAAAAATAAAGAATAGAGATTGACAAAAATACATTTAACAACATGAGGTATATACAGACAAGAGTAAACTGGGATTTGACACTTGTTATTTGAACGTTGGTGCATTTATACTCTTGTTTTTTAAATGGTTTAGAAACTTGGGCAATGAACTAGCAATTTTAAGAATGTTTTGAGGCCATTTAATTGTTAATATATGGAAGACAGGGAAGTTGCATTGAAAACTGAAGCAACAAGAGAAAGAGAGAGATCCTAGAGCATTTTGGAATGTCACTAACAATTATAAATGATCAACATTATGAAAAAGAAACTTTCAGTATTTTGTAGAAAACTTTAATAGAAGGAAAGGTTTCAACAAATAATGAGAGGGTGACAGTGTTAAAAGTAGGAAGGAAACACCAGGAGGCGGGTTGAGAGGAGACTTAGCAGAGTGTACCACCAAGGCAAGAGCCCGATCCATTACCGATAACTGAATGCAAAAGCATAAACAAGAAAGGCAAAAGATTATCTTATTATAAAAAGTACGAACAACAAAGGCTAGAATTAAAAACTTACTATAGAAGTCACAATATAGGCATGACAGGTGATAAGGTTTTAAGTATAGATGCCCAATCAATACTTAAAAGCTATATACATAAAACAAAGGAAAACATATAAGGTTAGTACTTCAGAAAAGACATTCAACCAAATAGAAATTATGCAACAAAAACTAACAAATCATTAAAAAAAAAAAATAAAACCAGAAAATTAGCAAACCCATTAACTACTCACAGGACAAGGAAAGGCAAAGAGATTAACAAAAAAAAAAAAACACTAATACAAATTAAAACCAAGTGCAAAGGACAATAGCTATCTATATACAATACAAAAAACTGAAAATAAAATGACAAATACTAATATAAATTAAAACCAGCAACTGCAAAAGACACTAGTCATTTAAACTTAATACAAAATTAGTAAATAAAATGACACTAAATACCCCAATTATAACCAATTTTCAGGTTGAACAGGGTAGACCAAGATGGAACGAGAAGAGGCAATAATGGTCAGCTGTTAAGTGCCCGCTCTCCACCCATCACCGTTTCAAAACAACAACAATTATCTTTTTTTCCTACACAGACAAACATTTGGAAATTGAGAAGCAAGAATATTTAATGTGAATACTTTTATATATGGAGTGAAAATGTGGAGACTAACAGACAACACAGAACAATACAGATAAGCAAATGTTAAAGGAGCCAGAAGGAATATGTGGATGGATATGTATGACAATCTTATTGAGCAGCTGAATGTGAACAGATAACAGAGATGATGTGGACATACATGGACAATATAGAGTACCGTATTTGAGTGCACCATCAAGACAAGAGACTGTTGGAGATCCATTATAGCTGACCTTTGTTGTGGAGATGGCACTTGATGATGATGAATTAGCACATCATCTTCTTGAATCCTTAGCCCCCTGACTAACAAAGCATTCATTGGCCATCCCGCATTGTGGCGTCTTGTAGAGCAGCAACAAACTGTCTCCATTTTGCTTCGTCGGTGACCGTCCTTCGTGCTGTGCCCCAACTTTGAATCATGCTTAGCATCTTGGCCTCCACTGTTCTCCACCAGGTTGTCTTTGGATGCCTCTCTTTCGCCATCCTTCTGGGGTCCATAGCATAGCAGTTCTGGTGATGGTGTCTGAGGACATTATCATAAAATCGATTCTTTATTGTTACAGCACTATTGGCATAATAATTGGCTGGTACAAAACAAGACTTAATATAACACTAGTTGTAGGCATATTTTGTTTGTGGGTGATGATCTATATTTGTTTGCTCTGGTAAATTCTTTATGAATTGTGTGCTTCTGTGGAAGGAAAATAAAATGCACTCAATATAAAGGCTGAATTCAGAGCTTTCTGCCAGTTGTGTTCCAAGAGTTATCTTGTGTGGATCCCAGAGGTCTCTCTCTTGTGTGGTTCCCAGGGGTCTCTCCGGAGAGAAAGGTAGAATAGGCCTACTGCTGAATGGGGCTGGCAATCTCATCGTGTAGAATAAATTGCTGCAGAAACTACTGCTTTAATGTCACATGTTTTGGTTTAGGCTTCCTGCATGAGGGCCAGCTGCAGTGGTGGCTCCAGAAGGAGCAAAAAAAGATGATGATGAATATTTCAGCATTTTGATAATGTTGCATTATTTTAATAAACACATTTCTCACGTCAAAACAGCAAAAGGCAACTAAAAATATAAATAACAGAATATGCTGTTTATCACGTTCAGTAATGATGCTATGAAATAGTAACGTAACACAAAGCGTGTATTTTTAGCTAAAAGAACATTTTTGAATACAATTAGCTGTGCAAATATTGCAGTCAGAGAATGATACAATGCTTTTTGTTTATTTGAAGAGTGAAGGAACTTGGTTTGTCTGCTGTTGAGTCTATAGCTGCTGTTTTTAAACAATAAAATCTTAGTGGTTTGTCTGTTACCACATTCATATCACTGTGTGTATATATATATATATATATATTCCATTTTCTCTTGTAATTCCTGCATGATTATGCTTGTTGCTTTGTTTCTAAACCATGTGCCTTAATGGAATTTTAACATTAATTTGTTTGTGTTTACATTGCAAGTATGCACGATAAAAATCATTATACCTGGTTGTGGCAAACAAGGAGTAGGAGCTTAGGTGTTGTTTTTACATAATTTTTGCTGATCTCAGTCTTATAGAAACCACTGAAGGCTTCCTGTCCCAGGTTTGACTGCAACCACTGAAGGCTTCCTGTCCCAGATTTGACTTGCCGCTTGCATTTTTTTTTTTATTGCATTTGTGTGTGGAAAGTTTCTTTATATTTTTGTGTGGTCAGTCTGCTGCTTTCCAGGGTGGCACATAAAGACATAGATACTTTTTTTAATCTTAGAATTTGTAATTGTGTATTAATTTACGTAAATACTGATTTCTTTAGTATGTGACTGACAGGTGGCTTTAGTTGTGAAAACAGTAGTGGATGAAGGTTACTGAGATTGTTGCGTGACTCCATTCTGCAAATGTGTGTGTGCCCTAATTTTTCCCGGTGTTTGCACCTAAGCTGACACACTCCATCTTTGGCAGGCCTGGCTATGTTTCTTATTCTGTGTTGCCTCCCATAGCCTTTCCATGTTCTGATAGTGACTGCAAAGCAGCAGGTTGGTTTGTTTACGGAGGTTTTCTCCCCTGTTTCTAGAGTTTATAGTAGATCTTGCTCACTTGATGCACCCAGTCATAGGACATATGGGGGATAGCAGTGCCACCTGTTGCCCCATGCCATCCTGCTGGGAAATGCCTCCATTTGGTCAGTGGCTGCTGATTTGTCCAATAAAAACTGGCTTAGTTCATGGCTGACACACCATATCTGGAAGTCAACCCACTATCTGCCACCTCTGGACAGGCCTGGTTGCCAGGGGATAAAGGTTAGAAATGCAGAGATATGAAACACAGTTTGACTAAACATTGAAGACAAATACACAATGCTTTATTATCAGTTTTTGTCAGGACAGACCATGTGCAAAGATAGTTGCAGAAATGTATAACCACCAAAACCGTAACAATAACCATAGTTATTAAGAAGTTTGCAGATTGTATGATGAACTTAAAGCCATGGGATTGTGTAGGTCAGCCATTCTCAACCTTTTTGTCCGGGAGGAACCCTTGAAATAATTTTCATGTCTCAAGGAACCCCTGCAAAAAAATTATTATTTTTTATTATATCTACAGCTCATGATACCTTGGAGTGATCAGTAAGTTGTAAATATAATAATCCAATACAAATTGTCAATGTTCTACTAGAGTAGAAAATAATTATTTTCTGTGGATCTGTTTATTTTGGCCAACTTATTTTAGCCTACTATTTTTGTGTGCTTCCCCTTCCCTATAAAAGGATATCAACTCTAATGCAAGTCACTTGTGTGGGTAGGATAGAAAAAACTGAAGTTTTTCCTTTGTTTTTTTGTGCGTTTTAATATCCAACTTGATTTTTTTTTTTTTTATTCCCTTATCCAAGTAGGCCTAAAAGTCTTATCACAAACTGAATTATCAAAAATAGTGAAATATGGTATGAGCAAGAGTGAACACGGTCCTATTGTGCCATACGAGGCTGCTGGGTCACTGAGCGCTAACATTGCCTGGCGTGCAAATTTAAAAAAAAAAAACCATTTTTTTTTTTCAATCACAATCTCTCTGTGAACCCCTAGCGACCCCTCGTGGAACCCTAGGGTTCCGTGGAACCCTAGGGTTCCATGGAACCCCAGTTGAGAAACCCTGGTGTAGATTGTGTGCTAGCTAGGAACATGGAGACTAGAAATTCTGTAAGAAATCTGAGATACTAAGATAGTGTGTACTGAGTTTAGTTTTTTTTATGTGACATGGGCCTGTTGCATACAGGTCTACTATTTACATTATTGAACATCCAGTCTTCTTCAGGTAGCATGCCTGGTGGCATAGGTGATCATGTCTCTCCGCAACTTTCTGTCTCCAGTACTGTTTATCAGTTATGTTGGTGACTTCTGTCCATGCCATGTCAAACTATCCAGTCTGTCAACATCCAGTACCCCCGACATAAAAAGTTATTGTTCACACTTTGCCTTTTGGCTTTCTTTTTTATTTACACTTTAACAACAAATTCCACCTGTTTGCTATTAAGAGACAACGGAGTTTTTTTTTTTAAATAATTAATACAAGACAGTTATTAGAACTGTACAAGAAAAATACTTGCACATCTTTATGAGTCACCCTGAAAGTATGTTTGTTTAATTTTTTTTATTTTGGTAGTTCTTTTTATTTTTTATATGACAAAACACAAATTAACTGCTAATTTTTTTATCACATTTTGGAAACTTTTTTTAAATTTTGATTCAAACGTCAGTTTATTTTCATGTGACAGTTGTTTTTTTTTTTTTTTTTTACTAAAACCACAGTTACCAAGATCACATTGATCCACAAAAGAGAAGTTGTTGAGATTTGTATGGTGAATCTGAAGCTGTACATAGAAGAATTTTCTTTGTCACAAGGATAGGTCCATTCTGCCACATAATTACTGTCAGCTGTGTAGTCTACACAGATAAAAAAAAAAATGTGCTGTAAGGCTTTATGAACTATGAAGTGCATAAAAATAGGTCATAGGGAAACTTACTTAGATACATGATGCATAAAAAAACAACCCTCATAACGTGCGCTACATTTTTTTCTGTACCTTTCTACTACTTTTGAGCATCAAATGGCGAGAATATTTAGCACTTGCTTCTCAAGGCAAAGTTACTGGGTTCGAAACCAATCTCATCAGCTCTAAAAATGGGAACCTGACTCTGCTTTTGAGTTAGGGAAGGCAGAGGTAGTGAGGATGTAAACTAGTCACCCCACCTCAAAGCTGAGACCTACTAAAGTGAGGTCTCTAACTCTTCACTTCCCTAAGGCAGTATTTGCTGTGGGACTGCCTGTGTAATACTTTTCCTGTTGCCTGTTTTCTTGCACCTCATTAGTCTTCACCTTGATTTGTGAGGGTGTAATATCTGTGTCAGAGGTGGTTGGCAGTCACAAGATTGTTCAAGATTTACTGTCAGTTCTTGGCCTGATGGATAAACATTCTTTATAATTGACATTCATTTCTTGATTTTTTTATATCTTCCATTTTCTTTGTGCTCCTTACGGAGCATTGAGCCACTGCAGCTAGTCACCTTTGCAAGAAGCCTGCACCAGGCAGTCACATGCTTTTGCAGTGCTGGTCTCTGTGGCAGTTTGTTTGATATGATAAAGTTGCCAGCCTCCATGCACAACCACATATTAGTTGCCTTGTAGGACATGCCTGAGGAATGTAGTAGTCCTGTTATTTCTGTTTGTTTATAGTGTTTGCTAAATTCTTCATTTTACAGACTGCTTGAGAGAGGCTTTGTTCATTATCACAGATGATAGAAGTTCATTTCACTATTTAAATGTTTTATTGTACTGTACGAGTCATTACATGACACACTTTCAGCTTTTGTACCTGTAAAAATGGCATTTCAGTCCAGTTTTAAGTTCAGATAGGCCAAGTTTTTAAAAGAAATTGTGCAGATCTGCAAGTGTTTGTGGACAGGTTCAGAAATGCATGTGGCGCAGAACTACTGAAAAAAAAAAAAGGTAAAGGGTCAGTTTTTCATAATTGCAAGAGTCATAGTTATTCAGGAATATCATTATTTTTAGTCAATTATGCACTGAAATTTTAGTATAGTTATAAGGTGGGAAATGATATTGCAGTCATTGATTAATAACTTAGCATAACAGTCATTAAGAGAGTTACCATCATCATCAACTTTCTCTCATTACGGAGCATAGGAGCATAGAGCCACCACTGAAGCTGGTCCCCTGGCAGGAAGCCTGTGTTAGGCGTTGACATGCTCTTGTAACATTGGTTTATGTGGCTGTTTGTTTGTTTGACATGATGAGATAGCCAACCCCATCATCATCACCCTACAGCCCCCATACAACACCCTCGTATTAGTGGTTGTGTACAACATGCCTGAGTGTGCAGTAGACCTATTCTTTCTTTGCCTCCGTCAGAGGACCCCCCCCCCCCCAAAAAAAATAAATAACTACAATTTGTCTAATAAGTTACAGAACCGTACAATTATGTTTCTTATCTGGCGTGGAGGGATTATGTTCTGAAACCTAAATCTCATGTATTACCTCTGCATAATCCTTAAATTTGCACAAAATATAATATGTGTGTATGTTACCTGTAATGTATATATGTATTGAATTAAAATATACCTGTTATACAAATAAAATACTGCTTAATTTAATGTTCAGTTACATAAGCAGGGGAAAAATGGAGGAATAAAAGAAAGTTAAGTAAAACCAAGAATATTGGATCAAGATAAGCATGTCACCTTAGTTGTTATTAAACACTCAGTGTAATTGCTCAATGAATCATTTTCTGGTCTTAATGGTATAGATGCGTCAGTCTACCAAGCTGTAAAAGGGCACCTGGCTGCTCTTGAGTTAAGGAAGGCAGAGGCAGCAAAGAAGGGAACTGGTCAACCTAGTTTAGTGAAGTCTATAACATTTCACTCCTCTGCTCCCGTTTCTTCTGTGGGACTACCTTTACCTTTATATACATTAAGGCCAATGTTTGCAAGCCACTGAGATGAGCTGTATGGTGTCTGACCAAGCCACTGAGATGAGCTGTATGGTGTCTGACCAAGCCACTGAGATGAGCTGTATGGTGTCTGACCAAGCCACTGAGATGAGCTGTATGGTGTCTGACCAAGCCACTGAGATGAGCTGTATGGTGTCTGACCAAGCCACTGAGATGAGCTGTATGGTGTCTCATGTTAAGTCTTAAAGTGGTCAGTTTTTTCCTGTATCATTAGAGCAGATCACAGTTGCTTCATTTCAACACCTGATTAAGTAAGCTGTTGGCTTCGCATTTGGGGAGCTTTGTAGCAAACAACAACTTTGTGTGAACTTAAATATACACAAGAATGAATCACATAAGCAAGTTTTTTTTATTTTATTTTTTTTTTCCTTAGTCCCATATCATACGCTGTGGTAGGGGAGTGAAGTGTTAGAGACTTCACTATGCTAGGTCCAGAATTGAGATGTGGGGTGACTAGTTCCCTTCCTCACAGCCTTTTCCTTCCATAACTCAATAGCAAAGTCAGATACCCATTTATGGCTGGGCAGACCAGAGCAGGATGATACCGTGAATCGCACCCAGCACCTTTGCCACAAGAGACCAGCACTGTAACCACTCTGTCAGTCAGACAAGCAAGTACGTACAACACACATTTTGAGAGACAGAAACGTGACACAGTCAGGCATAAAGTTAAATATGAGTAATATGGGACACAGCCATGTGTTTCAGTTTAATGAGAACTGATATAATAGTAGACTTGTATAAAGAGTGAAATAACATTACAATTATTGATGACTGAAATTAATGTATGAGTACTGAGAAAAGGAGTTACAGTTCAGCTTGAATTACATTGCATTACAGTTACCAAGCAATGAAATTATCGTACATTTCTTGAGAATTATAATTATAGTACCCTTATTAACGAGTGAAATTCAGGATACTGATTAAGAAATTAATTTATAGTATATTTATGATATCTGCGACCACAGTTGGTTCATTCGGGGCAAATGTTGTAAGTGAATAAGACTTATATTCATATACGAACAGTTTGACAATTCAGGTTAGCCATTTTCTTTGAAAGTTGTAGGAATGAAGAGTTTACTGAATAGTGCAGTTGCGATTTACACAAGTAATTGTACAATTGTAACAATCCACATGAGGTTATGATTCACATGAGGGTTACGTTGCACGGGCATACACTTAATTTGAGATTTGCATAAATAGAGATCATTTTCCCTATAGAAATTCTGTACATTACTATTTAGGAGGATGCTTCTGCAAAGTGGATTAAAATTACAAATTTAATAAGTCTTCATAAAAAGCATATGGAAATGAGTAACAAAACATAAGAAACAAAATTCAAACATGAAATTATGAATGTTAATTGTCGATGTGATCTCTTTCGCATTATTTTCCTAGCTCACGTTATTTTAATTTTGCATAGACTGAGATCACGTAAATCTCTACCACTCTTTGTATCTCTGTACTTTTATATTTGTTAATTTGCGTACTTACGTGGTGTGACAATCATAGAAAAAATATAGCTTTTGAATTGTGTTATAAAGTTGTCTTTACAGGTCTGTATCCTTGTATCTGAAATTTTTTCAGTTTTCATATATCGCCCAAATCATGTTTGAAAAGTAGTCCAAAGTCACCAAAAGTGTGTTCAGAAAAGCCTAAAATCGGCCAAAATATGTTCAAAAATAGCTGACAGTCGCTCAGAATAGTAAGAAATCTTTCAAATTATGATCGCAAAGTAGCTCAAAGAAACTCGCTGTTCAGAATATTTTAGTTTTTGAGGTGTTCGGAGAAAAGGATATAGACCTGTAGAATATTTCAATGGTCACATTCACAACAACAAACACACACTCAGTAGGAGCATGTTATCTTCTTAAGGGAAGGAGCTACTAAATCCGTGAAAATCATTTGTAAGAACACTTCTAAGTAGGTAAATTTAGATGTTGTAAATACGGTAGTATTTTCTTCAGAAATTGTCCTTTTACTATGAAGAAAATCAAGATTTTCTTAGAGAACATTTTGCTGTTACTAATGTTCTTATAACTTGCACATTTGTAAGTCAATCAATATGAGATTTGACACAAATACTTTCCATAGGATAATAAAACTATTTTCAGATCCGATTTTTTATATCTTATCAAAATTTTGATTTATTGCAAGTAATGTAAAATTTGGAAAAAAAATTTAACTATTTTTTAGATGCAAACTGTACAGTTCTATATCTCGTGATCAACTTAAGTTGTCAAAAATTCAATGTGACAAAAGTTTTAAAATATAATGATAAACTCTCAGTTGAAATTTGGAATTACAGTAGAACTCCATTTATCCGAACCCCAATTATCCGAACACCCAATTATCCGAACACTTTTTCCAGGAAAAAAAAATCAGGCGCCACCAGTCACGTTAGACTACATTTCTGAATATTTTGATGCGGCAAGCTTCAAATGTGTGCGAACAATTTGTAGAGGATGGGATGGGCTAATGGTCGGTCGCTTACGTACAGGAAGGCAGTTAGATCATAAAGTCAGTTAATATCTGGTTTACCAATCCAGTGTACGTGTGCATTCTAGGCAGAACACTGGCTAAACAGACAGTTCAACTTAAAATAATTGTGTCTGCTACTACAGCAGAATAATTTTGGTGTACAAGTTTTTCTCTGTGCGATATGGCATCTTCCAGTAGGCCTAAAGCATATAAAAGGAACCGCAATGTTTTGTCAATTGAAACGAAACAGAAATTATCAAGAGACTAGGAAAAGGTGAAACTGTGTCTACACTTGCGAGGATTTTCAATGTTGGGAAAGCTACCGTCTCTGACATCAAAAGTAACAAGGATAAAATTATGAGTTTTGCATCGAAATTGGATAGTGAAAATGGGTCGAAGAAAAGTAAAACCATGAGAAATGCGAAAGATTTGAAATTGGAAGAGGCTTTGTATACATGGTTTGTGCAAAGAAGAAGCAAATGGGGAACCTATCTCTGGCTCTCTATTGTGTGAAAAGGCACTTCAGTTCAACAATCAACTTGACGGTCCTCCTGACCTCAAGGCTAGCCAGGGATGGTTAAGAAACTTTAAATCTCGCCATGGCATACGAGAATTGGAGATTCAAGGGGAATCTTTATCTAGCGATGCAACTACCGCTGAAAAGTTTAAAGAAACATTCTTGGCTTTTTTGGAAGAAGAAGGTTATTCACTCGATGATGTGTATAATGCCGATGAGACTGGCTTATACTGTAAATCATTGCCTCAAAAATCACTTGCATCTCAGCGCGAAGCAGCTGCCCCTTGGTTTAAAAAGTGCAAAGAGAGAATAACAATTTTGGTAGCCGCGAATTGCAGTGGAAGTCATCGTTTACCGGTGCTAATGATCGGCAAAGCCAAAAAAACCACGTTGTTTAAAGAATGTGACATGTCTCCCATTGTGCTACAAAGCACAGATGAGTGCTTGGATGAATAGTGAAATATTTCTTGATTGGTATACAAATCAGTTCATCCCAAATGTGAAGAGGTTGAGAGAACAAGAAAAGAAAACCGGAAAAGTAATTCTTCTACTGGACAATGCACCATCTCATCCAGAGACGGATACATTGAATGCAGTTGATGCAAATTTTAAATTAATTTGTCTACCTCCCAATGTAACAGCACTGATTCAACCAATGGATCAGGGTGTTATAGCAAAGCTTAAAAAGATGTACAAGAAGGAAGTCCTGCGTCGTTTATTGTTGGCTGAAGATGAAGAAAGTGTGGTGGCGTTTTCCAAAAAGCTTAATCTCAAAAACTGCTGCTATATGTTAGCTGATGCTTGGACCACCCTGTCACAAGATAATCTCAACAAGGCTTGGAATAGATTGCTTGAGAAAAAAGGAGGCAATGAAACTACTGCAGTGGACACAAATGATGATTGTATAAATGAAGTTGTGGAACTGTTTCAAGCAATGCCAGGATTTTTGGACTGTGACAAAGATGATGCACACTTGTGGCTAGAAGATGATAATGATTCTGGTTTTCAGTTTTTGAATGACGAAGAAATTTTGTCTTTTGTGCAAGAAGAAAACCAAATGCATGTAGTGACCGATGATGAAGACTCCTCAGAAGTACATGATGTACTTGTAAATTATGAAGAAAACCCAAAACGTCGACCAAGTCCTGAAGAGGCCTTTATAGCACTAGAAACAGCGATGGCTTGGTACGAGCAAGAAGATGACAGCTGTCCTACACTGCTTCTGCTGTTGAAGAGAATGCAGGACTTAGCAGCCAAACGGAGACTATCCAGTTTGGTGCAAAAGAGGATTCCTCATTATTTTAAATAGTGGGCTACATCTGTGCAAGTACATGTATACGTAAGTTGCGCCTGGTTTTGAATCGTTTGTAATGTTATTTTGAAAATATTTTTCTTTAAAAAAAAAAAAAAAAAATACTGTACAAGTAGTACATGCACTGCAGTGTAATGAAAGATTTTGGTGATACAGTGATCTAATACAGTGTGGGTATTATTGTTACAGTACAAGTAATTATGTTTTATAGTGTATTTTCCTTGTGATGGTTAATTATTTTTAGAAATATGTGTACATGTACTCGATACATTATGCAATCCAATTATCCGAACATTTGATTATCCGAACGATGCTCGGTCCCATGGGGTTCGGATAAATGGAGTTCTACTGTAATAGCTTAATAAATTTTTTAAAAATA
The DNA here is from genome assembly GCA_024509875.1 of Oreohelix idahoensis. Classification (NCBI taxonomy): domain Eukaryota; kingdom Metazoa; phylum Mollusca; class Gastropoda; order Stylommatophora; family Oreohelicidae; genus Oreohelix; species Oreohelix idahoensis. Next base: position 522,373 of record JAMPIV010019600.1, on the reverse strand, counting down.
ATAAAATTCTGCCTCGTTTTGGTAAGGCACTTCCCGTTCAACCTAGCTGGTTATATTAGGGCGCTTGTCCAAATATAAAAGACCTTTAGGTCTCAAAACTGTATCATCTTTGTTTAATAAATAAAATAAAAAAAAATATGCCTTAGCAAATTGAAATAGAACACTAGAATCCAGTATGGTGGTCGTTTCCATGGCAATCAATGAGACAATACTATCAAACTCTTCATTATGCCAGTCTTTGATTGATGTAGGTTAAGTCTATGATTGATGTAGGTTAAGTCTATGATTGATGTAGGTTAAGTCTATGATTGATGTAGGTTAAGTCTATGATTGATGTAGGTTAAGTCTATGATTGATGTAGGTTAAGTCTATGATTGATGTAGGTTAAGTCTATGATTGATGTAGGTTAAGTCTATGCATTTTCATTGAAACCCTGTGATTAATAACGAAAATATCATTTCAGTATAGCTCCTCACCTTAAGATGGCCAGAGTACAGACAACTGATTTATGTTTGCAACAAAATATATCATCTGTTTTCTTTTGCGCTGCTTTTACAGCATGGAGCCACCACGGTAGAAGATCCCCTTACAGGAAGCCTGCCTCAAGCATTCAGCTCGTGCAGTGGTGGTTTCCATGGCAATTTGTTTGACATGATGAGGTTGCCAGGCCCCCCCTGCACAATCGGCATAACAAATTCTGAATGCTAGATCATTATAGTTGCAAAACTTGGCAGCATGGCATGCCTAGTATCTTCCCCTTCCCTCCTCCCCCCCTCTTCCCCTATTAATTTTAATTTGTGTTGATATTCATTTTGGATAGAAGAAGAAACCCTTTGGTAAAAGCACAACAGCTGTAGTAGCATTACTTGTTTTCTTCTATTCTCACGTTTGTTTGGCTCTGATGGCGGCCTTGATCATCAGCAGCTTATTGGCAATTTTGTTCATGCACTTTGGTGAAACTGTTTTTGATATGTAGGTTTTACATTACATGTTTGCTTTTCTAAATAAAATGAAACAAAATTTGGTTTGCAGTCTGATACATATATTTTGTAAGTAACTGCTGAATTACTAGAAAATTGTTGTGCTGTGGCAATGAAAGTGGTTTTTTTTTTTTTTTTGGTTCCCTCTTTTGTTTTTTTGGTGAAAGTTATTTTTCTTTTCTGTTTTCAAATCTAAAAGTATCTCTTTTGTTTAAAAACAAAATGATCATTATTATTATTGTTAGCGTCAAAGTACCATAACTACTGATTTCTCTCATTATTTATTATGCTGCAAGATAGATTTTGCCGATATAGTTTTTTTTTTTGTTCCCCCTGAAATCTGTGTGTGAGTGTACATATTATTTTTGTTACAGAAATGGAGAAAAAAAAAAACTATCAATGAACAAACGATGCAAGTTATGCAAAAACTGAATTTGCATGTGTGTACATAGGGATTTTTATCTGATTAATAATCGATTGAATTGGCAACGATAGATTTTAAGAATTGATATGACCTTGTTTTTTGTATTTGATTCATCATGTTCTTTTTTAATCTGATTAACATGACAGTGTTTATATATAAATATATATACCACAGCTTGGTTACCTCTATCAACAGTTATTTTCAAATGATTGTAAATAATTTCTTTAAATTGACATATCACATGACATCAGATTTTTTCCTATATTACATATGTGTAGCCATAATCCCAAACAGGACTTGTGCGTGTTTGTTTATATGGGTGTGGATTTTAATGTGGCAAAAATGAGAGATGTTGTTTAAATAGGCTAGGGTGTCTTAGCCTGTGGTCCATGGAGACCACTGCATCCCTAGGCATGTCGAACACGGCAGCTAATATGAGAATAATGAGATTGTGCATGGGGACCTGGCAACCTCATCATGTCAAACAGAATGCAGTCCATGAGCATAACCTCAAATTTCAAATGTGTAATTATGCTCATATGTGCATTTTTTCGAAGAAGGGGTCCATAGCCTTCGTCAGACAATCAAAGGGGTCATAACCTTCATCGGGGACCCAAAGATGCAGCAATAGAGAATGCAGTCAGCGACCCATAGCTTGCGTCAGGGTCAGCGAACCAGAGCTGACCAAGACCCTACTCCACCTCCACGTGGTGGTCCTGGAAACAGGCTGCATCACTGCAGTCTGGCTGAGAGAGTAGGGATCGAAGAGGGAAGGCAAACCCGGTCCCAAAAAATGCCGTGCTGAAGTCAGATGTGTCGCCCGAAAGGCGCAGATATCGCAGCTCTGGTGTAAACAAACACAACGCAACCAACGTCCTTTTCAGGACTAACGAGGAAGAAGAAGAAGATAACCTTCATCGGATAATCAAAAGGGTCCATAGCCTTTGGATAATCAAAGGGGTCCATAGCCTTCATCGGATAGTCAAAGGGGACCATGGCCTTCATCGGATAGTCAAAGGGGTCCGTAGCCTTCAGCGGTCAATCAAAGGGGTCCATAAGCTCCAAAAAAAAAGTTAAGAAACCCTGAACTAGATCTACTGAGCTCATCGCTTTTTCGCAGCCAATGCCAAGTTGAAAGAATGTGCACGTGTTTTTTTTTTTTAGCTGTTGAGTGGTGCTGTAAAGTGTTTGTGATTGTTTCTGTGGAGAGTCCCGGACGATTGAGCAGCACATGCTGAGCTGTCTTTTGTGGATGGGTACAGTTGCAGCAATTAAAAAATTAGAGATAAGAGAATATATCTGTATGTGCTACGAGGGTTTTTTATTTTTATTACTTGCAGTCTTACGGTTGTCAAATCTTTGCTCTCGTTCCTTTTTTCTATAGCACTTGTGAACGAACAAACGAACTTTATTTTCGAAGGGTTAAGAATTGGGCGCATAGGCCCAACATTTTGCCCTTCCACTCTCATTTATTGTGCATACTATAACCTTTCATTCCGACATGTTACTTTAAGCATTAATTTAAAGGCATTCAACATTATAAAGGTAATATAACAGCATACATTTACAGTATGCAATCGTAATCCAAATTAAGTATTTTTTTTTTTTTAAACAAACAAGAAAGTAATGAAGAAAAACAAAGAAACAAACAACAGGAAAAAAAAGTAAAATAATTATGACAACCATGGCGCCCGATACCTTGATATATAGAAGAAATAGATCATAATTTACACACTGAACTGTTTTTTACAATTTAATTTAACTTATTTAAGATAAGTTTTAGATAATTTGTTCCAACCAATATAACTGGCAACATCATATCAGAACATGGCGTTGTTTTTTTATATTTTTTACATGGTCTATATATATATATATATATATTTATTTTTTTTTTTAAACATCTTTATTCACATTCCGTGGAAATTTACAAAGGCATATGCATTGAAACATTAACAATAATAGCATGAATATAAGTATAAAAATAAAAATACAGTGAGCAGCTGTATACAACAACAACAAAAAAAGACCTTTCACTCCTTACACACACTCGTTTACACACTCTTTCTTGTACTCTAAATATACATTGCACATTTTTGTTGTTGTAATCATAGTATTCATTTACTATGTAGATATATTTGTGCCGGAATGTCTGTCCCTGTCCTTTTGTGTGATCTCTCACACCTCCAGCACTACAGCAGTATCATTTCTTTTTCTTCATTTTTCCCTCCAATCGCTTTTATTTGGCATTCCATTTTTCCCTTCATACATTTTACTCTTTATGCTGAACATACATGGGGAAAGTCTCTAACACGCCTCTCCCATGCAGCAGTATTTGCTACGGGAGTAATTCTTATCTTATGGTGTGTCTAATGGTGTCACATTCACACTTCACGAAGACGTGTTATTTAAATCTAAAGACATATGCATGGAAACATTGACAATAATAGTTTGAACATTAGCATAACAATGAAAATACACTGTTCAGATGTAAAAAACACAAAAAAAATTCACACCTTGCACACACTCATTTATGCACTCTTTCTAGTACTCCAAGGTTACACATTTTACATTTTGTGGTAAAGATAGTGTTGATTAAAGGAGAAGGAGGAGGAAAAGAAAGAAAAAGACCTTGGGTGTCAAAGACCTAGATTTCCATCTTGATGGAAAATAATCAAAATAAAGGGTACTTAAATTTACTTCAGCTAAAAGCAGGTATCCGATTTCGCTGATTTATGATGTCAAGACCTCAGGTCCAGCTTGGCTAAAATAAATTCGTGCTGGACCGTGAAATGTAATCTGAAAGGATGTCCCCTGGGACAAAAGAAAGAGTCTTGGTTCATCCAGTGCATATCGCAATAGGGGAAATGAATGGGATCCGAAAAGAGATACTTCTTAGTGGATAGTACAATAAACACAGACAAAACCTCCACAACACTGTTCTCCCTCGCCCCCAAGGACAAATCAGCTAACATACACCTAGGGACAACCGTGATCAAGGAAGAAAGCTACCCCACCTATCTTGGGGTGACATTTGACCAAAGGCTTACATGGAATAAGCATATTGAAAATGCAGAAGGAAAGGCCCGAAGACGACTAGGCATACTCAGAAAATTAGCAGGTACCAACTGGGGAGCAAATGAACGAAATCTAAAGAAGATTTATAATGGAGTAATAAGACCACATTTAGAGTTTAGCTCAGCAGCATGGTCATCAGCTGCTAACTCACATCTGCAGTCTTTGGACAAGGTGCGAAATCAAGCTCTCAGGCTCATTACAGGAGCCATGAAAACTACACCAATAACAGAGATGCAGAAGGTTGCTGGATTACAGACATTGTCCCATAGAAGAGACACAAAAACCATGATCCAGATGGAAAAGTACAACAGTATGCCAATGCACCCAATGAAGGCAAGACTAGATGATCTGGCATTGGGATGTCTAAAGCGTAGCAGCTTTGTGCATCGGGAAAAAAGACTTATAAGACAGCATCAAGAAGACCTATCCATGAAGACAACACCACTGAAGCCCACCCTATACCCTGTACCATGGGAGCAGGCCAGCAGTGCCCTCCAAATTAATACATCAGTCAGTGGTCTCACAAGTGGATATGAGTATAATGATCTGCAAAAACGAACTGCTTAATTGAGTATGATCCAAGAAAGCTATCCCGATCAATCATGGATACATGCCTATACAGATGGATCAGCAACTAATGCTGTTAGGAATGGAGGTGCCGGTATCTTTATCTCATATCCTGACAACCACTATGAGACTAGGCACATTCCCACTGGTAAATTCTGTTCCAACTATACAGCTGAGGTTCAAGCTCTAGAGCAAGCTGCAAATATGATTTCTTCTTCTTCTTCGTTCGCCCTGAAAAGGACGGTGGTTGCGTTGTGTCTGTTTACAACGTAGCTGTGATATCTGCACCTTTCGGTCGACACATCCGACTTCTGCACGGCATTTTTTAGGACCGTGTTTGCCTTCCCATTTCGATCCACACTCGCTCAGCTAGCCTGCACAGCTGCAGACTGTTTCCAGGACCACCACGTGGAGGTGGAGTGCGGTCTTGACCAGCTCTGGTTCGCTGGTCCTGACGCAGGCAGTCAAGCTATGAGTCGCTGACTGCGGTCTCTATTGCTGCGTCTTGAGGTCCCAAATATGATTTATAACACCAACTCTGACTGCCACCAGGTAGTCATCCTCACAGATGCACTGTCTGTCCTGCAAGCTCTCAAGGTGGTAAACTCCCGCATCTGAGAAATGAACTAAACAAGGTAGCTGCCAAAAAGAGAACCATACTTCAGTGGGTACCATCTCATTGTGGTGTACCCGGAAATGAAAAGGCAGATAAACTTGCAAAAAAGGGAGGAGAATGTGAACAAGAAGATAATGAAGTCACATACTTTGAGAAAAAGAGAGCTATCCAGACTATCAGAAGAGAACAGAACCAACCCAAAGACGACTATCACACTCTCGACCGGCAGGGACAGATAACTATTTTCGACTCAGGACAGGGCATAACAAACTGAATAAACATGCACAAGCTACGATTGTCTGCTTCACCACTGTGCACATGTGGATTAAACGAACAAACTGCTGAGCATGTTCTACAGGACTGTCCTTGTAAAGTGAAGTCCCTGTGTGACCGCTTACAACAAGCTTTATTCACATTTCATAGATGGAGAAAAAAAAAGCTATATGGAGTTAAAGAGGAACTTCAAACAACAGTCGAATTCATCATGAGAACTAGTCTGATGGTGTAATCATCAAAGATGTGATCGCAAGAAGATTTTTTGGTTATACAACTCCCTGGTGACCGCACGCTTTATTCACATACACACAATTTCATTAAGCACATTTATACACACTCGGGCACGCTTACATACACACAATTACAAGCACATTTCACTGCACCTTCCCCCCCCCCACCCCCACCCCCCATTTAAAGTTATGAGCCGTGCAATACCAACGTCAAAGACTTCCCACGAACATACTTAGGGATCAGTTGTCAAGGTCAGACATTGACACTTTAACGACATCTAGAACTGTGGTCAACATGACCTCCCGCGAATATATGTAGTTTAAAGGTCGAGCTGTAGTACTTGAGAGGATAGGGAGACTGGGGGAAAGGAGGGGGCACAGAAGGCCGAAAGCGGACTTACAAATGTTAGGATAGACAGAGAATGAGATAGTAGTGAGACGGAGGGAGGGCTGTTGGGGAAAGAAAGAGTCGTTTTACGAATCAAGGCTGCCTCGTTAAGGAAGAGGTACCATCTCAGGGGCTATTGATAAAACTTTCTGACGAAAAATGTGCAGAAATAAACCAGCGTTGAAAATACGATGATTAAACATGGCAAGATTCCGAAAACACCAAATCTGATTCCGAAATTCTGATAAAATAAACAAGATCAATGTGTGTGTGTTATTTGCTGCTCCCGGAACTATGTTTAAGAAGGTTGCTTTGTATATATCTGATTTTTGTGATGTTTGTAAATCAATGATTTTCTGCAGTAGTTTCATTGTAGGTGTGATTGTACTGCATTCAAAAAACAAATGATCTTCTGTTTCTTGGATGCTTTTCCTACATAGCTGACATTTTGTTATTTGGTTGGATCTGTGTGCTTCTCGTTTTGTTGTGGGTGTCATGCTGTATATTAGTCTAAAAGTGGCCTCTCTTGCTTTAGCAGTGATTTTTGGGTTGTGCAAGTTAGTGAAGGTTTCGGTGTAATTTTTTATAGCATATTTCTGTCCTCTTTTAATCCTTAGATGTAATGGTGGTGCTTGGAGTTTAATTAAATGTTTATATATTGCATTTGTTTTCTGGTGAATTAATTTTTCTTGTATGCATGTCTTATAAAATGAGGGCATAGGGCCGAAGTGATGGGGGATTGCATTGTTCAGTGGTCTCAGTTTGGAAAGTCTGAGTCCCATGTAATAATGAGCTAGTGTGTGTCGTTCTGTGTGTTTGATGATGCTGCCTGTGTGTTTAATTCTGAGTGCCTGGATCTTTGTTTCTAGGTCTTGAAGGGCAGTTCCTCCGTGTTTCTTTTCTTGTATTAGTGTCTTGTGTTTAATGCTGTAAAATGTGCGACCAAAAACGAATGCAATGACCTGTTTGTTTAAATCCGTGGTAGTCCGTTTTGGGGGGTCGAAAACTGTGGCAATGTAAAGTAGCTTAGGGAAAATGTATGTATTTACAATTAAACTTCGTCCAAAAATCGTTGTGGTTTTGTATTTGTATCTGTGCAGCATGTCTCGTATTTTGGATGTTAGATTTTTCCATGTGTCTCTGGGTGTGAGGGAAAGGTTATACCATAGATTTTGATGTTGTTTGTTGGTGTTAGTCCAAAGAGAAAGTCAGCTTTGTTCTTCCATTTGCCTATGCCCATTATTGTTGATTTTTGAACATTTACTTTTGCTCCGCTACCTTTGCTAAAGTCTGTGAATGTGTTTAGTATAAACTTTATAGACTTTTTGTTTGGTGGGAAAAAGATGGTGTCGTCTGCATAGGCGAGCAACTTTTGTTCACCTTTCCCTTGTATGAAAGTGCCCTTGATAGAGCTGTCTTTTCTGATGTTCTCTAGTAGTGGTTCTAGTGCAAGAACATACAGTAAAGGAGAGAGGGGGCATCCCTGTCTTACAGATCTTGTTAGCCTGAAGGTGTTAGTTAATGTATGATTTACTAACACTTTGCTCTCGGGCTTCATATACAGAATATTAATCCATTGTCTGAAGTGTTCACCTATGTTGCAATGTAGTAATGTTTTGTGGAGGTATGAGTGTGATATTCTGTCAAAGGCTTTCTCCTGGTCAAGGGAAAGAACCGAAGACTGACAATCCTTCTGGTGTGTGTAGGTGATTATGTCTCTTATGAAATGTGTGTGTTGATGGATGTTTCTGTTCTGGACGCTACACTGCTGGTCTTCGTGTATGAGGGTCGCCATGAATGGTTTCAGTTTGTTTGTTAGAGCTTTTGTTAAAATTTTATAATCTACGTTTAAGAGTGATATTGGTCTGTAGTTTTTAAGTAGTGTTTTGTCGGAGTTTGGTTTTGGTATTAGAGTGATGTAAGACATGTTTAGGCTTGGTGGGAGTTCCTTATTCTCAAAGGCTTCTTTGTATACTTGTAGTAAAAGAGGCCTTATGCCGCTTACACACGAGCGTTTCTTGACGCGCGTTTCTCTCGCGTGACGAATGAAAGAGTACGGATTTACAGACAGTCTCGCTCGGCTGAGCAGCCTGTAAATCCCTTACTCCTTCATTCGTCACGCGTGAGAAACGTTCGTGTGTACTGTAAGCGGCCTTAGGGTAGGGAAGAAGTGCTGGTAGAATTCTGTCGTAAGTCCGTCAGGTCCTGGTGATTTGTCTTTTTGCATTGCATTCACTGCTAGTGTTATGTCTGTTAGTGTCAGTTCAGTGTCTAGTGTTTGTCTGCGTCAGATAATTTTTTTGTAAATTGCATAAATCTGTCTTGTATATATGGTTGCACATTTTCTTCTGTGTACAGGTTCCTATAGTAACTTTCGAAAGCCTGCACTATATGTTGTGTTTCTGTCTGTGTGGCCCCTTCTAAATCCACTATTTGGCCTATCTGCCTGCAGCGTTGTATATTTTGTTCTATCGCCATGTATTGTTTGCTGGGAGTCTCTTGTGTGATTGTGTTGAGTTTTGTCCGTAATAGGGCTCCCTGGAACCTGTGGTGTTTATATCGTTCTAGTTCATTTTGTAGCGTGAGAATGGAGGGAGAGTTTTTGTCTGTTTGCTTTGTTAGTTGTATAGCTTTCTCTATCAAAGTCTCTTGTTGTATGCGGTGTCTGTGTATGATGGATGACATTAGCTGTGTTCGTTCGCGTATGGTGCTTTTAAGTGTTTCCCAGTGTTCTTGAATATGTTCTATTGGTATGTCACTTGTGTATGTAAGAATTAGTTTGGTCATGTGCTCTACGTATGTTTTGTTGGAGCAAAGTGTTGTTGAATTTCCAGTGTGGGAAACGTTTGGAATGCGTGCTTGCTTGTGTAGTGTTAATGGCTGCGAGTACTGCTTTGTGAACTTGAGAGCTTCTGGCAAGTGTTTTGCTTGAATTATGTGGTGTGTTGACGGCACATAGATTCTGTCTAATCGTGCAGCTCTGTTGTGTGCGGTGTGTGCATGCGTTGTTTCGATACTATGGGGGTGTGTGTGTCTGTAGGCATCTAATAAGCTGTGCGTATCCATTATGGTTTGTATTATGTCTAGTTGGTGTGCGTCTTCTCTGTTTGCTCTCCGTATCTGTGTTCCAACTACTACACCAACTACGTCCATATCTGTCAAAACGCAGTTAAAGTCGCCTCCTAAAATAATATGTCCTCTATATGACTGAGTGAGTAAGTTGTCTAAGTTTTCGTAAAATTGTGGTTGGTGGTTGTAGTTTGCTGGAGCGTGTATATTCACTATCGTGTATGTGTGTGTGTTGTTTCCTACCTGAGCGATGGTTATTTTGCCCTGCTGTCTCTGTCCTAAGTATATCCCACCTGTCTGATGTTTGTAGTATTGCTGTTCCCGAACCTGTGTTGTGTATGGCTAAACTAAAACAGGAATGTCGTAGCCCTAACTGGGTTGTGATTTGTAATGCATGTTTGTCTGTGTGTATGTTTGTTTCCTGCCAAAGTATAAAGTCTGGCTTGTGTTTATGTATAAGTGTTATGATGTGATGTAGTTTTGAGCGGAGTCCGCTAACATTTACACTAATTATCAAAATTTCATCTGCCATTTTTAACGTATAACAGTGAATAAATTGTATGAAAGTCTAATTAAATAGTTTGATAACTTACCCTAAGAAATGGTCCTAATGTCTGTATTGCTTGTTTTCCCAGATGCTGTCATTTTCTTTCCAGTTAATGATCAGTCTGGGGGGTGTCTGAAGTGAGCTATCTTCTTCTGATGCCGTATTGTTTATTTCCTCATGTGTTAGTCTGGATGGCTGGAGCTGTGGCAGTACTTAAAATGTTTTCTTCAGTTTGGAAAGTTGGGCTTTGTCTCATTATTGATGAATATTTTGGTGGTGGTTTCACTTGTGGTTTTGTATTTCCTGGTGCTTCAGTGGTAGCTTTTGGTGATGTAGTGTTGTTTGGGCTGTCTGGGGCCGAGTATTGTCGTTACCTATCGTACCGGTGTGTTACCACTTGAAACCCGTCGTCTGCAATTTGGGGCTGTAAGGGCCTGGGTGTTGTAGCCGGTGCTTCTGGTGGGCTGTTTGTCGGTGGTCTTGTCAGTGGAATGATTTCTTCTCTGGCTGGCTTTTTGTTGCATTTGTTGGCCCAGTGAGTATCCTCACCACAATGAGGACAAACCGTTCTCCGCCCTGGCATGGTAACTAGGACCTTATGTTTTTGTGCTCCAATTATTCGGAGCTCCAGATAGTGCGGAATGGCCGTCGTGGCTCTAGAGTAGACCCCATTTGTCAAGCGCGTTGCGGATCTTGAAAACTTCCGCCCTTGGATCGCCTGTTATTTTTGCCGCAATGGCTTCCACGGCTTCTGTTTTTATTGTTGGTGGAAGCCAGTGGAGAGTTATTTTGGATCTTTCTTTTTCCAAATGTTCTATAGTGATAGTCAGCTCGGGGTTTGCCAGTTGTATGGTTTTGCCATGCAGTTTATCATTTTTTTAATGTAAACACAATCATTTCTTTTAAAGCTCAATAGTTGATTCCAGAGCATCTGATTGGCACGTGGTTAGAATGCTTTCCTCTTGGAGCAGAGTTACCGAGTTCTGGGTTCAAAACTTTTTTTTTACAATTTAATTTAACTTTTTGAAGATAAGTTTTAGATAATTTGTTCCAAACAAAATTTAAAAAGCCACATATTAATATTTTTCAGTTTTAAAATAAAAATAGCAATATGAGGCAAGATCTTGATTGGGGTGCAAATATGTTTTTGCTGGGTTTTTTTCCCCCTTTTATGCCTCAGCTGACGCATGTCTGTGCCCCCTCTTCTTCTTCGTCTTTTGCTCTCAAATAACCACATCTGTCTCTGTTATAAAGTTGGCAGTCCGTCTCAGGCTTCTCTTGTCACCATCCAGTTTCTCCCTCAACTGGGTTGGAAAAGGCCACGATGCCACCCTGCTCCTCTCATAGAACCGACAGTTTTGGAGTACATGTTCTACTGTCTGTCTGTCTGTCCTCCCCACATGGACACATGTTCTACTGTCTGTCTGTCCTCCCCACATGGACACATGTTCTACTGTCTGTCTGTCCTCCCCACATGGACACATGTTCTACTGTCTGTCTGTCTGTCCTCCCCACATGGACACATGTTCTACTGTCTGTCTGTCCTCCCCACATGGACACACATCTGTCTGTCCTCCCCACATGGACACATGTTCTACTGTCTGTCTGTCTGTCCTCCCCACATGGACACATGTTCTACTGTCTGACTGTCTGTCCTCCCCACATGGACACACATCTGTCTGTCCTCCCCACATGGACTCATGTTCTACTGTCTGTCTATCTGTCCTCCCCACATGGACACACATCTGTCTGTCTGTCTGTCCTCCCCACATGGACACATGTTCTACTGTCTGTCTGTCTGTCCTCCCTACATGGACACACATCTGTCTGTCCTCCCCACATGGACACACATCTGTCTGTCCTCCCCACATGGACACACATCTGTCTGTCTGTCTGTCCTTCCCACATGGACACACATCTGTCTGTCTGTCTGTCCTCCCCACATGGACACATGTTCTACTGTCTGTCTGTCTGTCCTCCCCACATGGACACACATCTGTCTGTTGTGGCGTGAGGTTTTTATTTGGCTCTAGGATCAGTATAGTACTGACAATTACAGAAATAGAATTTCTGCAGAAAATGGTGAAGTCCCAGTGTCTGAGAGAACTACTGGTATCACAAATTAGTTACGGCTGTGAATGATCTGATCTCGAAAAATTAGTAGAGAGGAGACCGACATAAATTGCCACCTCCGCTGTGTAACTAACTGTGATATTAAGACAAGGAAACAGATTTTACTTAACAATGATAAAATTGACAAGTCTTCAAATACAATTTCCTTATTATTTATTTAGTATATACACTATCTACTCTTGTGCTGAAGGGTGGATGTTGAAACAATGGAATGTAATGGATTTGTAAGTTTACAAATGATTCACATATATTTATATATATTACAAGTCTTCCAATTATAGGAAACAAATTTATATCAGCTGGGCTGTTAATCACTTATAGTAAATGTATCAGCTGTGCTGTTAATTAAGTATATAAAATTTATCAGCTATGCTGGTATTTTTGTCTCTTGCTATGCTAACTCGCTTTCTCGTCACTGACAGTTACTTTGCTCACAATGCTGATAGAAATGGTATTAATGTGTACTCATCTCTCAAAACGTTCTGTTCTCCTTAGTTTGGTTCCCACAACACCTGCTGAGGGTCGTTACTTTAGCCCACCCAAGACTGAGGGGGACTAAAGATGTAGCTTCTGTGCAATCTCTATGCTCCTGCAAACTTCCAGGCAGCTGGATTGACTCGAACATACGACCTCAGGTTTGATGACACGAATAAAACATGTAACAAGTAAAAATAGGGGCTAATTTCTGTCATCAATTTCTAGTATGTGAAATGAGCGTGTGTCTCAGGTGTCTGCATGTAGGATGAATGACAACATGGCTCAGTATGAGTTAGCAATAGCGAGACAAGACAGGTGTCTACTTGCAAAACATTCTTTCTGATAAATTAATACATGAATACATCCAATAATATAAATTCAATACATGAATACATCCAATAATATAAATTCAATACATGAATACATCCAATAATATATATACCTAGGTGTGATACAACCATTTCCTTCCCCCTATAATATACCAGGCCCTCTCTGACAAGTGCTATACTAGCTGGTAACATATATCCTAACAATATTGTTATGTTCTTATGATAGGAGTACATGAGACGAGGACTGTTTGGTTATATTTCAGGTTGGAGTTAGATGAGACAATTAGAGTCCTAACAAGAGTTTTGGTTATATTTCAAGATAATAGATTGATGGAGACAATAGGTTGAGTCCTAACAAGGACTGTTCAGTTGGTCTGAGATAATAGATTGAAATTATAGGAGACAATAGGTTGAGTCCTAACAAGGACTGTTTTGGTTATATTTCAGTTGGTCTGAGATAATAGATTGAAGTTATAGGAGACAATAGATTGAAGCATGAGTCCTATTAGTCTTCATCAATCATATCAGGAAATACAATCATTATACCTAATGCCCCAAGATACAATCAGTAACCTGATACGTTCATATTGAAACAATTTATATAAAATATATACAGGTGTAGGTAGTATAAATGACACACAACCAATACAAACATTATATATCTGCTGTAGGCCTATTTGCCTACAAATAGTAAATTATATTTACCCTCCAAGGCCAGGTTTTGACTCGACTAGTGAAGCAGACTGCAAGTCAATGCACTCAGGTAAGCAATAAATCAAGGTTGACAGCTTCTCTTCTTCAGTCGGTCGGTATCTGGCTTCGTGTTGGTGTTGCGTGTTTTTGCATAAAATCTCGCCCGATTATATAGGCAGGTGAAGTAACATCTACTGCTTAAGGAAAGCGTTTGGTTGGTTCCTGGCGGGGCAAGCTGAATGGTTGTCTGCAGTTTTGTACCATGCCTCGTACCGTCCTTGACCTAGACGAGTCCTGAATAAAACAGGGCTTATGGCTAATTTTGTTCTGTTTTTTCCGCCATATTAGGTGACAAGATGGCCGCGACCGAGATCCGAAAAACAGGGCTTAAGCCTAATTTTATTCTGTCTCAGAGACTGGTGAACGTTGCTCGTTGATTGGTTGGGCTCTCGACATAGGGATTTAACTAAGAAGTGGGTTTACACACACTCGTTTCACGACATCTGTCCTCCCCCATGGATACATGTTCTACTGTCTGTCTGTCTGTCCTCCCCACATGGACACACATCTGCCTATCTGTCTGTCCTCCCCACATGGACACATGTTCTACTGTCTGTCTGTCCTCCCTACATGGACACACATCTGTCTGTCCTCCCCACATGGACACACATCTGTCTGTCCTCCCCACATGGACACATCTGTCTGTCCTCCCCACATGGACACACGTCTGTCTGTCTGTCCTCCCCACATGGACACATCTGTCTGTCTGTCCTTCCCACATGGACACACATCTGTCTGTCTGTCCTCCCCACATGGACACACATCTGTCTGTTCGATTTTCAGTTTGTTGATGGTATCTGAGTCTGCGATGGTCGGTTCTTAGTCTAGAAATTATCACTTTATCTCTTCTTGTATAGTTTGGTCCTGCATTACCGGTCTCTGGATGTTCCACAATTTTTCACTATAGTTATTTTTTATATTGCTTTTATCTCTTCTTATATAGCCATGTCTTCTGTTTGGGTTTTCTTTCTTCCCTCTTTGGCAAGTTTATGTGCCTTCTGTGGTAAAATGGGATGTTATAAATATTTATAGGGGACTTAGTGTACTGACTGAGATCAGCTGTGAAGGTATCTATATCTAATAAGAGTAGTGTATTATAGATAACCTTACTTACTGCCACATATGTATACCTCAGTCAGAATTATTCTGGAATAGTGTGATGACTACGTTATATGTCTAGGGTATGTGTATGATGAAGTGTAAGTCATAACAACAACAGACAGATAAACAATTTAATTTATTCCACCACACTTGACAACACTGTGACACTCACCTACATAAAACACTCTAAGAGGATATCTTAAAGGAGTCACTGATAACTTTTCAAATAACAATATGTATTCATTGCTGTCATGAATGTATATGTGTCCTGATTCAAATACAAAGGGAACCAGGAATCACAATCAATTTTAATTACAAGTTATATGTACAGAATTTATTAATATGATTCATGTAGTGACATATATTATTAATGGTATCCTATGTGTGTCAGTTGTGTAGTGGTAATATGAGGTAATACTGGTTTTGTTTTGTTCAAGCTCTGTTGGTATTTGTCATCATGACTTCAATAGTTTGTTTCTATTGGAACTAGTATTGGAGATGTTCTCAGTTCCTGGTATTAAAACAATTAAATTCCCCTCTTAATTTTAATTTATAATGTCATTTTAAGATGGGGGTACATAATGTTGAGCTCCATGGCCACACTCTCTTATCTTGCGTGATGACTGCAGTAAAAGACTCCTCTGCTTGATTACTGTAATGAGTTCTGGAGCCACCCCACTGGATGCTATATGGACCAAGGAGTATGCTGTCCACCTCTGGCTTCAGCAAAGCTCTGACCAGGTGCTGCTCAATAACTTTAAGACCACGGTCCCTGAAACAAGAAGGTTGTACCTTCTACGTCAGAACTAATTTATACTCCATTTCTACACTGAGCACAATACATCACAAACATTGAGTTCAGAGCGTTAGGCCAACTGTCAGCTTCATCTGAAATACTTTATACCAGTATTTCCCTCCCTAATGGTTACTACGCCTCTGCAATTCCAGCATTATTTCTTTCTAGTTAATAATCTAGGTGTCAGTGTACTGTTTGGCCATTCCATGCAGTTTTACTTTCCTCCGACACCTTCTGTTCAGGCTGGAGCACTATAGGCTTTACATCATGTTCGCTACTGAACCACACATATATACAGACATAAATTATCAATTTACATTCAATTTTCATTAAAAGATATTGAATATTTCAAGCTTACCACAATTCATGGAAATAATAATAAACAGTTTCGTTGACTGGCAATGAATATAGCACAACTCCGATCTGCCGATGTCCCAGGCTTTATTTTATAAAAAATATACACTGGTGCTCAACGTACTGTTTCTTAGTAGGTTTATTACAAGATGTGGCAATGAACAGACGCTCTGAATTGTGTATATTCGCAGCTCTACCCAATCACACCACGTCTACACATCTTTTAAAAAAAGTACCCCTTTCTCACGTTTCCCCTGACAACACAAGATAGTATTTATAGTCCGACCAATCGTGTTTAGTCTTTCATTTGTTGCGCTCCAATCACATAGGAGTTAACATGGTAGGCTATTTCCGTAACGTAATGTTTTTTCAAACACGTTATAAAAAAATTTTATGAGCAGAAATGATTTCATGCTGTCAGGCACCCCCACTATTTTATTTTGGCCATAACTTGGTAATTCCTAGACTATTTGCGTAACGTTTTACATATTCTTTGTCAGCAAACCCTAAGGAATCCAAATATACGAATTTAAGGGAGCTAGGTGGCTGCGTTCAAAATGTGCATTTTCTACCACCTCCGGTTCACTTCACTCCCCATGTGGTGTCTGGGTACTGTCATGTTTTCAAACGTAAACCGGTATAATGTCATAATTCCCAATAAGCGTTTTTCAGGATTTTAAAACCTAACTCTGGTATGGGTAGTGAATTTTATCACTGTCGATTTGAAATAAAGTTAGTGCATGTGGCCTTACACGCGTGATGGCAGCAATTGTGTATCGCGCGACGCATGTTTCGTGTTGCAGGTGTCCCTGCTTTCTGCCTCTCCCTTCTCTCTATCCTTTAGTCCATCTGTCCTTTAGTTACGCCGTGTATAAAATGGAATGAATGAAATATTAAATTTAGGTCATTGATCAGCTTGCGTATCTCAAGGTTTTTCCAAGAAATACAGTACACGTTTCATTGAAGAAAGCGTGCAGCGACACAGTAGGCTTTTACTATCAACGTGAAAGCGTTACAATTTGCCGACGAAGTAGAAAACAAGGGGGACTTCGAGTACAGGCATTGTGACAGCACTGTTCTTTACCATTCTTCTTTCCTTTTATTAAATTTATTTGTTAGGCTTTGCATTTACGTTTTAATTTATATATGGGGATTAGAATAATTCACGACATCTCCCCTCTTAAAACAGACATTATATGTCAGTCCTTTATTCTATATACACATAGAGAAATTTATTATTATTTCTGGGGTTTACGGTGATTCTCATCACACGGATGGCGGCTTAAAAAATCCGCTCCCAAATTTGTTTTTCCAGATATATACTCAATGCTAAAATTATAGGGAGCCAAAAGCAAGGACCATCGGAGTAACCTAGAGTTCTCATGCCTAGCCTGGGCTAGAAACGATAAAGGTTTGTGATCCGTTTGCAACTTAAATGCCTTCCCATACAGATAAATATTGAATTTCTTTATTGCCCATATTACTGCAAGACATTCTTTTTCGCTAGTTGAGTAGTTGATTTCAGCTTTATTCAATTTTCTGCTAGCATATGCCACTGGGCTTAATTCCCCATCCAATGCATCTGATTTCTGTAGTAGAGTTGCACCTAACCCAATATTACTGGCATCCGTCCTTACTATGAATTCTTGACTTAAGTCAGGTAATTTCAAAATAGGTTTACTTGTGAGCTTTTCCTTCAATTCTTGGTAAGCCATTTCACATTGTGGTGTCCATGTAATGCGATCTGGATGTCCTTTACGTGTCAAATCAGTTAACGGTGCACATATGGAATTAAAGTTTTTGATATACTTCTGGTAGAAACCACATAATGAGACAAAGGATCTCACGTCCTTCTTGGTTTGTGGTCTCGGGGCTTTCTTTAGTTTCTCTAAATTCTTTGGGTCAGGGGTCATGTTTCCCTGATAAACTGTGTGTCCCAAAAATTCCAATTCTTTACATCCAACGCAACATTTGGTTGGTCGGGCTGTTAAATTTGCTTCCCTAAGTCGATCAAACAGCATCTTCAGAGAGTCAATGTGTTCCTCAAATGTTTCTGTTGCTATAAGGATATCATCCATGAAATTTGTTATACATGGATTATTCAGAGGGTCCAATAATTTTCTCATCATTTCTAGAGAAGACACTAGGCGCATTCTTCAATCCAAATGGCAATCTATTAAACTCATAGTGTCCTTCTGAGGTACTAAAAGCTAGGTATGGTCTAACCTCAGGCTTTACTGGAATCTGATAGTATCCTTTACTCAGATCCACTTTTGAGAAATATTTAGCTTTATTTAGTCTGGCAAACAGCTGATTTGTATCCGGCAATGGATCCACCTGTCCTTCTGTAATAGCATTCAGTCTCCTGTAATCTATACAGAGTCTATGTTCTCCAGAGGGCTTCCTTAAGAGTACAACACCTGAACTATATGAGGATTCACTGTGCGAAATAATTCCTTCCTTCAACAGATAGTCTATCTCTTCCTTCAAAGCTTTCTCCTTAGCAAACGGAATCGAATATGGTTTCATACAGACAGGTGTGGGGTCTATCAGTTTCATATCATATTCCAATAGGTTTGTATGCCCTGGTCGGTCTGTTAACACCTCTGCATGATTATTTAGAACCTGTTGCACTCTCTCTTTCTGAGTTTTTGTTAAATGTGTACTGATTTTCACCTGTGCTGCTGTCTCACAGGGGTGTAATGGATATTCAAATGATGAAAGTGGTTCCTTTTTCATCTCCATGGCGATGGACAAGGTCAACAAGTGTGTCTCTTCCTGATGTTCTCTTTCCAAATATTTCTTCAGGAGATTCACATGATAGATTTTTTCTTTCCCCTTCTTATCTATCTTATAATTTGTTCTAGACACCTTCTCTAAAACTGTATATGGACCTTGCCATCCAATCTGTAACTTATTCTGACTCCCGGGGAGAAGAAGCAGTACCTTCTCTCCCACAGCCAAATCTCTGTCTTTCGCCTTCCTGTTATAATAGGCAGCATGTTTCTTCCTGGCTTGTTTCAAATTTTCATTGGCAAGTTTCCAGCCAGTTTTTAAACGAGTGGTCAGCTCATTCACATATTGGTATGAAGATGTAATGTTTTCCTCTGCCTTTTCATCAGTCCACGTTCTTAACAAAGCTACATATGGACCTTTAATTTTGTGGACCTATTTGTCCATGCACCGGTATGGTCTCTTCCACTCGAAGCTCTATAGTGATGATTTTTCTTCCCAGAATTATCATGCATAAAACGACCGCTACCAATTTTTCTTTTGGGGCTTTCTCCCCACTTAAAATTCTTGATGAGAGATTTCCTCTCTACATCCTCTTCCTCCAGTTTGTTTAAGTCCGATTGAGGGATTTTCGGCTTATCCTGGGGTAAGACATCTTTTTGCACTCTCCGCATAGTGGCCATTGTAAAACAGTTAAGTGAAGCTTGTCCGTGAAAAGGGGCTTCCCATTCCCTTTGGTCCACCTTATCAAATTTATTTTTCTTTTATTATCAGGCCTAATTTTGCCCCTTGGCGTGTCCAGGTCCTGATCAATGTTCCCACTTGTGGGTGTTCCCTCATGTGCTATGCTACACCTTTCTACAAAATTCTCAATGTCCCATCTTGCTTTGGGCCAATAATAATTGTGAGCCACCTTTTGAATGATGGTACCTATCTTCTCATGGTCCCCATCTGGTTTCACATGTAGGCTCCTTATTAAGTCTGCCCTATATCTTTTAGGAAGTACCAGCTGTCCCTGACCTTTGGATCTAGCTCCAGTCTTCCTATACATCAACTTGTTTTTCATGTAAAAATCTCCCTTGCCTGGAGTTGTATGACAAGTTGACAATTTCCTGAAACAAGGCTTGAGTGTTTTATCCCCAGCCTGTGCCTTCCTCATCTCTTCTGGAGTGGTATCTAACATAATATCCTCCTCCTGTCTTGAGGTCGACCTGACCTGAAGGGTGGCCATATACACAGGTTTCCTTCTACAATGGTCAGTGTCATGATTGTTCATCTTACAATTTTTACACCACCTTTTTCCTTGGTTGAAAGATTTTCTTTCATCATATTTCCTTTCATCGAATTGTGGGGTTTTATTTTTATTTTCATACCGTGGCCTATCAAACTGGTGCTTACCTTTGTTTTGATCCCTAGGATCAAATTTATTAAAGTTCTGTGGTGCCCTAAAGTTATCCACTTGTTTCTTTTTATTACCTGTTACCTCTGCTTGAGCTGCTTGATACCTTTCAGCAACATTTAGCAACTCACCCAGCCTCTCTGCACCTTGTTCCATGAGAAACTTTCTCAGGTCTGGAGCCATGGACTCTCTTAATTGCTCTATAAGGACCATTTCCTTAAGATCTTGGGTTTTCCCCAGAGAAGTCCATTTCTCCAAGTATGTCTCTATTCGTGCAGAGAACTGGTGATAGGTTTCACCTGACAGTAGTTTAGCATTCCTAATTTTTTTCCTATAAAATTCTGCATTCTTTTCATATCTTAACAAAAGAGCCTGCTTTAGCATGTCATAATTTTCCTGATCACTTCTGCTCATTTTTGCAAAAACTTCATAAGCTGCCCCACGAAGTCCCTGAGATAACTTTAAGCTCCACCTTTCTCTCTCTAACCATACGTGGTAGCTAATAGTTCGTACCTATTTAGATAGCTCTCTATATCATCGTCTTTCTCAACAAAATGATCTAAATGAAAATTCATAGCTGAGGTTGAGGCTCCTTGGCTAGCAGTGGCATCAGAGGTAAAGGGACTGGCACCATTTTCAGGAGCATGGCCTTGAAACTCATACTCCCTTAGTCGTAACTCATGTTCCCTTTGTAATCTCTTCTCCTCCTTTTCTGCTTCCCTCTCTGCAGCTAATCGCTTGTCTTCCCTTTCTGCAGCCTGTC
Organism: Oreohelix idahoensis; assembly: GCA_024509875.1. Taxonomy (NCBI): domain Eukaryota; kingdom Metazoa; phylum Mollusca; class Gastropoda; order Stylommatophora; family Oreohelicidae; genus Oreohelix; species Oreohelix idahoensis. The sequence goes on along the minus strand of JAMPIV010019600.1, from coordinate 501,363 downwards.
TTCTTTCCTCGGCTTCCCTTTCTGCAGCTAATCTTTTGTCTTCTCTTTCTGCTTCCAATGCTTTAGCCTCTTTGTCAGCCTCAATCTGCAACCTCTTAGCCTCAGCCTCAATCTGCAACCTCTTAATCTCTTTTTCAGCTTCTATTCTCTTATCTTCGGCCAATCTTTCAGATTCTAATTTTCTTTCGGCCTCTTTTTCTAATCTTCTTTCTTCCCGTTCAATATATTTGTCACATTCAGCAGTGACATAAGAAATCATAATTTGCCCGTCCATTCCTAACTCTTTCGCAGTCTGTACAGCAGCAGATCGAAATTTTGCCAGGTCGGCCATTGTCTAACAGATAAATGTCTAAACAATTTAACTAAACAATTTTATCTATGACTAATTAACTCAAGACAACACAGGCACTGTGAGCTCAACCTTATTTATTTTCACCCAAGGATACCTTTTAATTCTTATTATTCCCTGAAGTGAGTTACCCCCAATATTTGTAATAGGGAAAGATTCAAAATCCCGAGGGCGAGACCCCAATATATGTGGTAAAATGGGATGTTATAAATATTTATAGGGGACTTAGTGTACTGACTGAGATCAGCTGTGAAGGTATCTATATCTAATAAGAGTAGTGTATTATAGATAACCTTACTTACTGCCACATATGTATACCTCAGTCAGAATTATTCTGGAATAGTGTGATGACTACGTTATATGTCTAGGGTATGTGTATGATGAAGTGTAAGTCATAACAACAACAGACAGATAAACAATTAAATTTATTCCACCACACTTGACAACACTGTGACACTCACCTACATAAAACACTCTAAGAGGATATCTTAAAGGAGTCACTGATAACTTTTCAAATAACAATATGTATTCATTGCTGTCATGAATGTATATGTGTCCTGATTCAAATACAAAGGGAACCAGGAATCACAATCAATTTTAATTACAAGTTATATGTACAGAATTTATTAATATGATTCATGTAGTGACATATATTATTAATGGTATCCTATGTGTGTCAGTTGTGTAGTGGTAATATGAGGTAATACTGGTTTTGTTTTGTTCAAGCTCTGTTGGTATTTGTCATCATGACTTCAATAGTTTGTTTCTATTGGAACTAGTATTGGAGATGTTCTCAGTTCCTGGTATTAAAACAATTAAATTCCCCTCTTAATTTTAATTTATAATGTCATTTTAAGATGGGGGTACATAATGTTGAGCTCCATGGCCACACTCTCTTATCTTGCGTGATGACTGCAGTAAAAGACTCCTCTGCTTGATTACTGTAATGAGTTCTGGAGCCACCCCACTGGATGCTATATGGACCAAGGAGTATGCTGTCCACCTCTGGCTTCAGCAAAGCTCTGACCAGGTGCTGCTCAATAACTTTAAGACCACGGTCCCTGAAACAAGAAGGTTGTACCTTCTACGTCAGAACTAATTTATACTCCATTTCTACACTGAGCAGGGGCAAAGTCTACAGACAGGGGGTATGATGTGCTGGTGTTGTGGGTAGTGGGTTTCCCCCCTTGCTTCACCCTAGGCCTAGTGAATTCTGTTCATGAAAGGAGCGACCATTGCGGTGTTAGTCTCTTGGCCTAGCAAAACCTCTCATACCCCAAGATCGTTGTGCGTGGTGAAGAGCCACACCCTCCTCGAGGTAGTCCTGGTAACTGAGGGTGCGAATCCTCAGGCTAAACACAACGGATCTAGAGGAGCAAACCTCGATAATAAAACCGGTGCACTACACCGTACACGCCCTCTGTGGGTGGGAAGGAGCCAGATGGATACTGAACAAGTCTTGGGAGTGGGAACGAGTGTGGACTGCTCCCTGAAGATCGGAACCCATCGTACAGGCACAGAAACTCAGGACGTGACGATCCTATTGCCTTCAACTCTTGGTCACATGCCTAGAGCCTCGGAGAACTCGGCGTAACCAGCAGGCAATTTGGTGGCGGGGAAAGAGCACTGTGAGCCCTACCTTGGCTACGTATCACAAGGAGACGCAGAAACACCCCCTTTATCTCCCCCAGAGCTGGCACAGTACACTTCTGGCTTCTACCCGGGGCGTTAGGAAATCCACAGGCACCCCAGCATCACAATGCCAAGAAGATGACAAAGTTGGAATTTACTAACTCAAACCTGGTAGAGCAAGTCCTCCAACAGATGTGGCCGATGCTGGGCCCACTGGCGCGTGGACACGTCCCGATCCCCATCGAGACTTGCCCGGGGAGCCCACCCCGGCTCAAAAAAGCAGAGAAGGCCACTCTCCAAACCTCCGATGTCTTGCGGGCAGTGTTAGGATGTGCAAGAACATGGACAGGAAGACTCCACAACTTCCCCACTGAAGACACGCCCACGGCGACCGTTGCCTCAACTGGCTGTGTGTGGTGTACCCGGAAACGGGGCCTCCCAGTACTGAGACACAGTTAAGTCCCCGATGTCATTTATCGGTGCAGAGTTGAGAGAGATGGCTGAGCATCACAATCCCCCCTGTGTTGCAGCATGATGAGAACCCAGAATTGCACACTGAGCTTGGGGGGAATCACTTGGGCACCAGACTTAATACTGGCTCTTGACTGGATGGCCGCATGCAGGAGATTTCTACAATGGGGGGTTGGCAGGTGGTGGGTATCTGGAAGTGGCTCTGTGCAGGACGTGAGGATTCCTTGGGTGAGCCCAGAACCAGAGCACAGCATTGTGCAAGCTCTGCACAGTTGGAGAGCCCCCTGGATGACGGGGAATGCACAGTGTGCTACCCCACCTGTCCCCAACTGCTAACTTAGAACCAGAAGTGGGATCCTCTGTATGCGTGCCAGGCCAGGATAAAATGCCTGGGAAAGAGACTGGAGCTCAGAACTCCCTAACTCAAAGTTGCAGGATGGCAGGAAAGACAGGGCTATTTTGAAGATAATGCAACCATATTTTCACCATACGAGCTCGGACGCCGCCTCGGTAAACAAGGTCCGCGCAGAGCAGTGACACCCCCAGGCTGCTTGCGAATAGTCTACTACTGGGAACATAAACAGATTAGGGATGAGCCCACTCTCCCGTTGAACAGGTGCTAAAGTCATAGATACTGGGCCAGAAGGCGCACCGGAAACCACAGTATCACGCAACTCGCTTTTTTTTCTATGGAGAGTACACCGTCAAATAAATCTCGTACTGGTGCTCGCCCTGTGGAGCTCCACCAGGCAGGTGCAGTGCCGGGCTCTGAGCCTCGACAGAGCCCACCCTCAGCTACTGGAGGACCCTCTAGACCGTCTTGTGGAGTCAGCAGACGGCGGAGGAGAACTACTGACCAAAACAAAACAGAAAAAGAGAAACCCAGAGTGCCACTTGTCATGATGCACTGGAATGCAGAGGGAGTGAACAGCAAGCAGGCTGGATACAGCAAAAAGACAGAGCTGGAAAACATCTTGTATGAGAAGCAAGTCAGTGTTTGCTGTATCCAAGAGACTCACTTGAAAGCAGATCAAACCTTTAAAATAAGGGGATATCAATGCTTCAGATCCGACAGAAAAGATAGACGAAAAGGAGGAGTACTTACTCTTGTAAGGAATAACATTCCTGCACACGAAAGGAAAACCTTCATGGATGGAGCAGAATATCAGCTGTTGCAGATAAAGGTAGACAAGATGGAAATAGAACTCCTGAACTATTACTGTCCGAACAACAAACCCCTGAGTCTCAGCTCTATACAGGTACCAGCCACCAACTTTATAGCAGTTGGAGACTTTAATAGCCACTCCCAGAGCTGGGGCTATAACCATCTGGATCACAGAGGTGAAGAGGTTGAAACTTGGCAAGATGATCACTCCCTAATCCTAGTCAATAATGCCACAGATACTCCTACCTTCTACTCCAGAGGATGGCACACAACTTCAACACCAGATCTTGCCTTCTCCACACCAGATATAGCTGGATCTATTAGTAGAGAAGTAGGAGACCAACTAGGGGGAAGCGACCATCGCCCAATCTTTCTTACTGTCCAGAGTGCAACTCTCAGTACAGGCCCAGCCATTACAAGATGGAACTACAAAAAAGCCAACTGGGGTTTATTCAGGCATCAGGTGAACACGCTGCTGTCTACCCTCAAGGTACAGAACAGAGACATTAATGAAGTGGTAAAAGACTTCAACAGATGCATACTACAAGCTGCAAAAGAAACCATTCCCAAAGGATGCCGGCGTAACTACATACCATACTGGTCCAGCACACTCCAAGAACGTCAGGAAGCCATGGACAGGGCTAGAAAGGACGCAGAGTCTCAGCCTTCACTTGAAACTCACAACAAATGGAAAAAGGCTGTAGCAGAGTTTCAGAGAACAAAGCTAGAAGAAAAACGGAAAAGCTGGAGAACTAAAACGGCATCGCTCAACCTTGAGAAAGACGGCAGGAAACTTTGGAGATTAGTCAAGTCTCTAAATGAAGAGCGTTCCTCACCTAGGCAGACTATCACATTGGATGAAGGTGGCAAACTTTTCAGAGGAAAACAAGCTGCAGACTTGTTTGCTAGAAGATACAGTTCAGAAAGCAACTTACCCATTAACATAGATCATCAGAGAGAGATAAGAAAAGAAATACTGGCAACCATGGGACAGACAGATACTCCTGCCCCAATGAGGGAACCCATCACACTAGGAGAACTACAGAAGGCTATTTCCAAGCTTAAGTTTCAAAAGTCACCCGGCCCAGACAAAATCAGCAACGAAATGCTAGTAAATCTGAGCTCAGCAGCAAAGACAAAACTGCTTGAGATATTCAACCACAGCTGGTTGAAAGGAACGGTACCCCAAGTATGGAGAGAAGCCATCACAATACCCATACTAAAGAAAGGGAAATGTAAGACCGAGGCTGCAAGTTACCGGCCAATCAGTCTCACAAGCTGTGTTGGGAAGACTATGGAGCGAATAGTCAACCACAGATTGAAATGGTATTTAGAGTCTGAGCAGATCCTGGTGCCGGAACAAGCTGGATTTAGAGAATGCTACAGTATAGAAGACCAAGTTACTTACTTGTCTCAAGCAATAGAAGATGCCTTCCAGGAGAAGAAAAAGGTCCTAACGATCTGGGTCGACTTCAAGCAGGCCTTTGACAAGGTGTGGAAAGATGGCCTCATTGCAAAACTTAGGAGAAGTGGAATCCAAGGCAACATGATGAAATGGATCCAGTCATACTTGCATAACAGGAGAACTAGAGTCACTCTTGACGGTCTGCAGAGCAGAAAAGTGTTGCTCCATCAGGGGGTACCTCAAGGAGGAGTAATTTCCCCAACACTCTTCCTTGTTTACATCAATGACCTGGTGAAAGATCTCCCTGCAGGAGTTAAAGCTGCCTTATATGCAGATGACCTAGTACTCTGGTGCGCTGATGAAAATGTCACCACAGCAAATTATAGAATGCAGCGGGCAGCAGACATGCTAGTGTCATGGGCAGAGAAATGGCTTATCACAATAAACACAGACAAAACCTCCACAACACTGTTCTCCCTCGCCCCCAAGGACAAATCAGCTAACATACACCTAGGGACAACCGTGATCAAGGAAGAAAGCTACCCCACCTATCTTGGGGTGACATTTGACCAAAGGCTTACATGGAATAAGCATATTGAAAACGCAGAAGGAAAGGCCCGAAGACGACTAGGCATACTCAGAAAATTAGCAGGTACCAACTGGGGAGCAAATGAACGAAATCTAAAGAAGATTTATAATGGAGTAATAAGACCACACTTAGAGTTTAGCTCAGCAGCATGGTCATCAGCTGCTAACTCACATCTGCAGTCTTTGGACAGGGTGCGAAATCAAGCTCTCAGGCTCATTACAGGAGCCATGAAAACTACACCAATAACAGAGATGCAGAAGGTTGATGGATTACAGACATTGTCCCATAGAAGAGACACAAAAACCATGATCCAGATGGAAAAGTACAACAGTATGCCAATGCACCCAATGAAGGCAAGACTAGATGATCTGGCATTGGGACGTCTAAAGCGTAGCAGCTTTGTGCATCGGGGGAAAAGACTTATAAGACAGCATCAAGAGGACCTATCCATGAAGACAACACCACTGAAGCCCACCCTATACCCTGTACCATGGGAGCAGGCCAGCAGTGCCCTCCAAATTAATACATCAGTCAGTGGTCTCACAAGTGGATGTGAGTATAATGATCTGCAAAAACGAACTGCTACATTGAGTATGATCCAAGAAAGCTATCCCGATCAATCATGGATACATGCCTATACAGATGGATCAGCAACTAATGCTGTTAGGAATGGAGGTGCCGGTATCTTTATCTCATATCCTGACAACCACTATGAGACTAGGCACATTCCCACTGGTAAATTCTGTTCCAACTATACAGCTGAGGTTCAAGCTCTAGAGCAAGCTGCAAATATGATTTATAACACCAACTCTGACTGCCACCAGGTAGTCATCCTCACAGATGCACTGTCTGTCCTGCAAGCTCTCAAGGGTGGTAAACTCCCGCATCTGAGAAATGAACTAAACAAGGTAGCTGCCAAAAAGAGAACCATACTTCAGTGGGTACCATCTCATTGTGGTGTACCCGGAAATGAAAAGGCAGATAAACTTGCAAAAAAGGGAGGAGAATGTGAACAAGAAGATAATGAAGTCACATACTTTGAGAAAAAGAGAGCTATCCAGACTATCAGAAGAGAACAGAACCAACCCAAAGACGACTATCACACTCTCGACCGGCAGGGACAGATAACTATTTTTCGACTCAGGACAGGGCATAACAAACTGAATAAACACATGCACAAGCTACGATTGTCTGCTTCACCACTGTGCACATGTGGATTAAACGAACAAACTGCTGAGCATGTTCTACAGGACTGTCCTCTGTATGACCAGTTAAGAAAGATATACTGGCCGAATGACTCAACACTAAACTCAAAGCTATATGGAGTTAAAGAGGAACTTCAAACAACAGTCGAATTCATCATGAGAACTCGTCTGACGGTGTAATCATCAAAGATGCGATCGCAAGAAGAAGAAGAAGATACACTGAGCACAATACATCACAAACATTGAGTTCAGAGCGTTAGGCCAACTGTCAGCTTCATCTGAAATACTTTATACCAGTATTTCCCTCCCTAATGGTTACTACGCCTCTGCAATTCCAGCATTACTGCTTTCTAATTAATAACCTAGGTGTCAGTGTACTGTTTGGCCATTCCATGCAGTTTTACTTTCCTCCGACACCTTCTGTTCAGGCTGGAGCACTATAGGCTTTACATCATGTTCGCTACTGAACCACACATATATACAGACATAAATTATAAAATTTACATTCAATTTTCATTAAAAGATATTGAATATTTCAAGCTTACCACAATTCATGGAAATAATAATAAACAGTTTCGTTGACTGGCAATGAATATAGCACAACTCAGATCTGCCGATGTCCCAGGCTTTATTTTATAAAAAATATACACTGGTGCTCAACGTACTGTTTCTTAGTAGGTTTATTACAAGATGTGGCAATGAACAGACGCTCTGAATTGTGTATATTCGCAGCTCTACCCAATCACACCACGTCTACACATCTTTTCAAAAAAGTACCCCTTTCTCACGTTTCCCCTGACAACACAAGATAGTATTTATAGTCCGACCAATCGTGTTTAGTCTTTCATTTGTTGCGCTCCAATCACATAGGAGTTAACATGGTAGGCTATTTCCGTAACGTAATGTTTTTTCAAACACGTTATAAAAAAATTTTATGAGCAGAAATGATTTCATGCTGTCAGGCACCCCCACTATTTTATTTTGGCCATAACTTGGTAATTCCTAGACTATTTGCGTAACGTTTTACATATTCTTTGTCAGCAAACCCTAAGGAATCCAAATATACGAATTTAAGGGAGCTAGGTGGCTGCGTTCAAAATGTGCATTTTCTACCACCTCCGGTTCACTTCACTCCCCATGTGGTGTCTGGGTACTGTCATGTTTTCAAACGTAAACCGGTATAATGTCATAATTCCCAATAAGAGTTTTTCAGGATTTTAAAACCTAACTCTGGTATGGGTAGTGAATTTTATCACTGTCGATTTGAAATAAAGTTAGTGCATGTGGCCTTACACGCGTGATGGCAGCAATTGTGTATCGCGCGACGCGTGTTTCGTGTTGCAGGTGTCCCTGCTTTCTGCCTCTCCCTTCTCTCTATCCTTTAGTCCATCTGTCCTTTAGTTACGCCGTGTATAAAATGGAATGAATGAAATATTAAATTTAGGTCATTGATCAGCTTGCGTATCTCAAGGTCTGTCCAAGAAATACAGTACACGTTTCATTGAAGAAAGCGTGCAGCGACACAGTAGGCTTTTACTATCAACGTGAAAGCGTTACAATTTGCCGACGAAGTAGAAAACAAGGGGGACTTCGAGTACAGGCATTGTGGCAGCACTGTTCTTTACCATTCTTCTTTCCTTTTATTAAATTTATTTGTTAGGCTTTGCATTTACGTTTTAATTTATATATGGGGATTAGAATAATTCACGACACCTTCTCATTTCCATATTGTGCTTCCTCAGGGAGGTGTAATCAGTGGCAGTTTTAGGCGTAGGCAACCTAGGGCCTCACGCACAAATATATGTTTGTCGATAAAACAGAAATTTATTTAATAAAGGTATCATAAGTTCACGTTTGCACGGCGCCTCGCACAATCTAAAACCACCACTGGATGAAAAAAAAATAAAGAGGGAACAGTAAATTAGTAAATAAAATAATACAATAAAAATAAATACAGTAATTATTTCTTCCGAGTGTCTACAGCATACCCCTTTATGTGTGTTATGCATTAACTAGGTGTAATACATGCTTAAGAACAGTTGAAATACAGATTTGATTTTTTTAACTATGCAAGCTATATCTCATTCAACAGTTCACGCACAGAGCTTTGAGGTCAACGAGGGCATTAAGCACTAGCATTACTCAGAATAATCATCATCACCCTTCGCCTTCCAAAGGAGTGTATGCCTTCAACAAACTTATGCCAAGTCTTCCTTGGTCTGTGCCATCATCTCATGGTCTGGCCATGTCTTTTTCATGTCTGTCTCCAGTTCTCTTCTCTACGTGTTCTTTGGTATCCCTCTACCTCTCTTACCCTGGGGATTCTAGAACAAGGACTGCCTCGTACTTCTATCACACACAAAAAGCCTAAAGATGCTATTTAAAAAAAAGGCAGGATCATGTCAGCACAAATACTTATTCCCGGACAGCATCTCAATTTCCTTTGAATTTACCTCTACATTGGTTGAAAAGGTTAACAATATAATAAGTATGTACATCATTTCTATCATCATTCACGCCCTGCTCCATATGGAACTTGGGACTACCTCTGCTTTTGATTCTCTATAAGAAACTCGCATAAAGCAGTCGCCAGCCCTTGCAGTGGTGATTCATGAAATCATCATTCTGTATGCTGAGGTTGCCAGCCTCATATGACTTGGACGTCCATAAGCAATGTTCACATTTTAATATTCACATGTCAATATATACATATTATTTCACGTGTTAATAATGTAAAATATAGAATTATAAATGTACAACTCACCTCAAATTGTCGTTGGGATCACAGACTTCTGGCTCAGAGAAATAGTTAAGGCAGCTTGTTTAAGATGCCTCTTCCACGTGTTCTGGGGTGTTACTTTACAATAAGCTCCCACTCTTACTTTGTATTCAGATTCCTAGGATTCCGGTTTTCCGTGTTAATAAAGGTAGAGTTTTCCTGGGATATAAGTCCTCAAGATGCTCAAACAAGGTCCGGTCCGATAAATGGAATTCTGATCCTATTCTTTACTCTGGCTGGTCTCTTGACGAGTTGAATTTCACAGTGCTTTCAACCGACGAAAGTGTCAGGTTATATTACAACTTTCATCCCACGCACATTGTTGTTTACTATTAGACCAGGCTCCAATCAGAAATGTTGTTATGTTTACATCTCGAATGCCGGCCAATAGTTCAATCATGCATGTTACGATGGGGTTTATTAAAAAAATATCCTCATAAGAAAATTCTGCATGTTATTTAAAAGGTCACTTTCCAAATAAGGAATTGTTATATACGTCGATTTACGGTAATGATTGCAACTACAACCCCCTACATTATCACAAATAATGTGTTCGTAACAATTCTGTCCGGAAGCTATTACAACATTCCGACTTTCAGGTGCATGTCTGTGTGGTGAAGTGGGATGTTATAAATACTTATAGGGAACTTAGTGTACTGACTGAGATCAGCTGTGAAGGTATCTATATCTATTAAGAGTAGTGTATTATAGATAACCTTACTTGCTACCACATATCTATATATCTCAGTCAGAATTATTCTGGAATAGTGTGATGCTACGTTATGTGTCTAGGGTATGAGTATGGTGAAGTGTAAGTCACAACAACAGACAGATAAACAATTTAATTTAATCCACTACTCTTGACAACACTGTGACACTCACATACATATAACACTCTACAAAGATATCTTAAAAGAGTCACTGATAAACTTTCAAATAACAATATGTATTCATTACTGGCATGAATGAATATGTGTCCTGATTCAACTACAAGGGAACCAGGAATCACAATCAATTTAAATTACAAGTTATGTACAGAATGTATTTAATATGAATATTGTAGTGACATATATTATTACAAATGTTCTATGTGTGTCAGTTGTGTAGTAGTAAAATGAGGTAATACTGGTTTTGTTTTGTTCAAGCTCTGTTGGTATTTGTCATCATGACTTCAATAGTTTGTCTTTAGGGACCAGTATTGGAGATGTTCACAGTTCCTGATTTTAAGACAAGTAAATTCCCCTCTTAATGTTAATTTTAAAAAGTCAGTTCAAGATGAGGGGACATAATGTTGAGCTCAGCTGGCCAAGTTAGCTTATCTGGCGTGATGGCGGCAGGAAAGGACTCCTCTGCTCGAATTCTCCTCTGCGCTCTGGAGACACCTCACTGATAGCTAAAAGGACCAAGGAGTATGCTGTCCGACACTGGATTCAGCAAAGCTCTGACTAGGTGCTGCTCAGTACCATCAAGACCACTGTCCCACAATTCATACGAATAAACACAGATACGTTGATTAGCAATGAATTCTGGCACAAACTGGCACAAATTCCCATCTGCTTATCTTCCAGGCTTTTATTTAGCCAAATATATGCTGGCTTCAACGCACTGATGCTTTATCAAGCTATTTTAAACAAGTGGTTTCGAACTAACGCTCCCAAGTGTGTATATCAGCGAGTCTGACCAATGAGCCCCGTTTCGACAAGTGTTTGAAAAAATGTTACCTTTCCCCGTTTCCCCTAACAACCAAGATAGTATTTATAGCCCGACCAATCGTGGTTAGGCTTTCATTTGTTGCGCTCCAATCAATTTGGAGTTTACATGGTAGGCTATTTCTGTAACGTAAATTTTTTTCAAACACGAAAAAAAAAAAAAATCTTATGAGCAGAAATGATGTTATGCTGTCAGGCACCCCCAATATTTTATTTTGGGTATAATTTATTAATTCCTGGACTATTTGCGTAACGTTTTACATATTATTTGTCAGCAAGCCCTAAGGAACCCAAAAATACAAATTTAAAGGAGCTACGTGGCTGCATTCAAAATATGCAATTTCTTCTACCTCCTGTTTCGAAGATGTGCTGTCTGGGTACTGTTATGTTTTCAACCGTAAACCCATCTAATGTTATCTTTTCTAATAAGAGTTTTTTTATGATTTATAAACCTAACTCTGGGAAAGGGTAGTGTATTTTATCACTGTCCGTCTGAAAAAAAAATTAGTGCATGTAGACTTACACGCGTGATGCATGCGTTCCTGATTTTCAGCCCTCCCCTCTCTCTTTATCCTTTTGTCCATCTGTTCGTTCGTTTTGGTAACGCAGTATAATTAATGTTAGGATTAATTTAGGTCATTACGCAGTACGTCTCAATGTTTTTCTTAGAAATGCAGCACACGTTTCATTGAAGAAGGCGGGTAATAATACAGTAAGCTTTTATATCAACGTGAAAGCGTTACAATTTGCAGACGAAGCAGAAAACAAGGGGGATTTCGAGTACATTCTTTGTGACAGCACTGTTATTTTACCATTGCTCTTCTCTTTATTAATTTTATTTGTTAGGCTTCATATTTACCTAATAATTTATATATGTGGATTAGAATATTTCATGACAGTCTGTAATATGTCCGCAGATGGATAATTTATCTCTCTGTACTTGTGCAATTACCGACCCTCGTTTGACCATCTGGGCTGTGACTCTTCACGACAGTAATTAGAAGGTCACACTAGCCATATCAGCGATAAGCAAGCTCGCTTGGCCATTTCCGTGTGAATCCGGCGCCCAATGTCTGGTACACGAGAATTTTACCAACATGACTGTCGGTCAAGATTGCATCATCCGTCTACTCTTTCAGCAGGGATGAACAGGTAAACAGACATGACGAATTATTACAGGAAGAAGTGCAAACAATGACTCGAAAATACCAATTACCTGTCGGAAGGTAGGGGAAGAAAATGTGCCGACCATTGAACAGTGCACAAAATTCGCACGCCCCATAAAGGTAGCTAAATACTGCCGGAGCGGACAAGAGATCGACCCAAATTATGTTCTGTAATTGTTGGACGATGTTGTATAGTGTGCTGTAATTGTTGGACGATGTTGTATAGTTTGTTCTGTAATTGTTGAACGATGTCGTATAGTGTGTTCTGTAATTGTTGAACGATGTTGTGTAGTCTGTTCTGTAATTGTTGAACGATGTCGTGTAGTCTGTTCTGTAACTGTTGAACGATGTTGAATAGTGTGTTCTGCAATTGTTGGACGATGTCGTATAGTATGTTCTGTAATTGTTGGGCGATGTCATGTAATGTGTTCTGTAATTGTTGGCCGATGTTGTATAGTGTGTTCTGTAATTGTTGGGCGATGTCATGTAATGTGTTCTGTAATTGTTTGCCGATGTCGTAAAGTGTGTTCTGTAATTGTTGGACGATGTTGTGTAATCTGTTTTGTATTTGTTGAACGATGTTGTGTAGTCCGTTCTGTAATTGGTGGACAATGTCGTAAAGTGTGTTCTGTAATTGTTGGACGATGTCGTATAGTGTGTTCTGTAATTGGTGGACGATGTCATATAGTGTGTTCTGTAATTATTGGACGATGTCATATAGTGTGTTCTGTAATTGTTGGACGATGTCATTGTCAAATAGTGTGTTCTGTAATTGTTGGACGATGTCGGTTAGTGTGTTCTGTAATTGTTGGACGATGTCGGTTAGTGTGTTCTGTAATTGTTGGACGATGTCGTGTTGTGTGTTCTGTAATTGTTGGACAATGTTGTATAGTGTGTTCTGTAATTGTTGGACGTTGTCGTATAGTGTGTTCTGTGATTGTTGGACAATGTCGGTTAGTGTGTTCTGTCATTGTTGGACGATGTCGTGTGGTCTGTAATTTTTGGACGATGTTGTATATTGTGATTGTTGCGCGATGTCATATAGTGTGTTCTGTAATTATTGGACGTTGTCGTATAGTGTGTTCTGTAATTGTTGGACGATGTTGTATATTGTATTCTGTAATTGTTGGACGATGTCGTATAGTGTGTTCTGTAATTGTTGGACGATGTTGTATAGTGTGCTTGTGATTGTTGGGCGAAGTTGTGTAGTGTGTTCTGTAATTGTTGGACGATGTTGTATATTGTGTTCTGTAATTGTTGGACGATGTCGTATAGTGTGTTCTGTAATTGTTGGACGATGTTATATAGTGTGCTTGTGATTGTTGGGCGATGTAATATAGTGTGTTCTGTAATTGTTGGACGATGTCGTATAGTGTGTTCTGTAATTGTTGGACGATGTTGTATATTGTGTTCTGTAATTGTTGGGCGATGTCGTATAGTGTGTTCTGTAATTGTTGGACGATGTTATATAGTGTGCTTGTGATTGTTGGGCGATGTCGTACGTGTGTTCTGTAATTGTTGGACGATGTCGTATAGTGTGTTCTGTAATTGTTGGACGATGTTGTATATTGTGTTCTGTAATTGTTGGACGATGTTGTATATTGTGTTCTGTAATTGTTGGACGTTGTCGTATAGTGTGTTCTGTAATTATTGGACGTTGCCGTATAGAGTGTTCTGTAATTGTTGGACAATGTTGTATAGAGAGCCAACAATAACAGTGTTTCTGTTGTAAGTCCCTGGACATGTCAGCGACCTTTCCATTAAAGAATAAAACTTCTGCTGCTTCTTCGGGCATGTTTTAGGAGACGACTTATAAGATGTTGGTGCTTGAAGCTAGCAACTTCATTAAGCACAACAAATTGTTACAGAAACTACCACTACAAGTGCTGAGAAATGCTCTGGTGCAAGCTTCCTGCAAGAGACTCAAGCTGTAGTGGTGGCTGTATGTGCTGTAAGGAGCAAAGATTGAACTGATGATGATGTGAGCGGTTACGATTGGGTACACAACCACTCACGGCAAAAACTCTCCAAACAAGCCATACGAATAACAAAGAAACTTGACTGAATAAACGAGCCATGGGAAACACCGGGAGAGAGGTTTACATATACATGGCCGGTCCTGATCCTAATGACAACATCAGCCGTCTTACAAGCACCATTTTTCGACTTCGAACACAACATATACCATTCAACAATAACTTGAAATATAATCCAACCCCGACACATCCCAGAGTGCCAGCTATGTGCCTAGTCGTATGAAACTGTTGACCACCACTTCTTTGAACACCCAGCACTCGATGATGTTAGGAAAATGTCCCTTCCTCCGTGGCCAGATAAGTGGAACACCTTATATGGAGCATATAACAACTTCCGAACAGCTTACGAGCACATGCAGATACCACAACATGGCACTGGGCCGAAGGGCGAGAGCCCAAACGCCACTGCAGCAGTATCATAATATTTCGACTATTTCTTTGAACAAAGCAGTGGACGAAACATTACGATACTGAAAGTTTCTTTCTCAAGTTTTCTTTTCTGTCTAGACCCATGTAGCCATTTGCATGCGTGCCAGATTAACAAGTCAGAATAATTTTAGTTAACAGCGTTCACTTAATTCTGAGTGGCAATTTGCGCTCCAATTTAACCAACGGATTTCAATCAATATCCTTATGCTCCCCAAGGTACCAACGGACTTCAACAAACATACGTTAAGTTCTTCTATCACGTGCCATCAGCTCAAGTTCTTTCCAAGTTGTCCTCATCATTTTCACTTGTGTCTTTAGTTCTCTTCTCCAAGTGTTTTTTTTTTAAAATTATCTACCTCTACCTTTCTTTCCCTGTGGATTCCAGAACGAGGACTGTCTTGTAATGCTATCAACAGGTTTCCTCAAAATGTGTCCTTGTCGCGAGTATGGAAAATAGAGAATGTCTGAGTGTAGACAGAATATGAATGAGTAATGTGAAAGTAGAGAAAATAGAGTCACTAATGAAATTATGGGTAGAGAAATGACTTCTGAATGAACAAAGCAAGAACAGCCTTTTTTAGCCTAAACAACATCTGGAAGTCCTCTCAATACAGCACAAGCACAAAATTAAGATTATATCACTGCTGTGTGCTTTATGTGCTTCTCTGTGGTACGGAATGTTGGAGAGTTACAGAGAGGGAAATGTCGAAATTGTCCTCTTTTCACACAACATGCCTAAGAAAAATTCACCTAATCTTTTGGCCGAATACCATCACCAACCAAGATCTGCTTACTCGGAGCAAGCAAGAGGACATGCACACCATCATAGCTGGCAGACGCTGGAGCTGAGTTGGTCATGTCCTCAGAAAAGACCCCGATGCCATCACAAGAACAGCTATGCTTTGGACCCCTGAAGGAAAACGAAAGAGAGGCCGACCAAAAACAACTTGGCGGAGGACTGTGGAGGCTGAGATGCAAAGAATGAACCAGAGTTGGGGCACTGTACGAAGGATGACCACCGACCGAGCAAAGTGGAATCAATTTGTTGCTGCCCTACAAGATGCCACTAGGCGTGATGGCTACTGACTGCTTTGACGGTCGGCGGCTAAGGATCAAAGAAGAAGAATATGACTTCTGGAGAGTAGTGAGAGATGTTCTAATATCTAAGGTTTTACTTCTCCACCATACTCCGACGGTATTTAAGATGCCAGTCTCTCACCCGTCCTTCCAATGCTAAATAGAATAATCTACTACAGTAAGGACACACATCCAACATCAAGTGACAGTTAGAAGAGAAGAGATTCTGACCACAGATCACATATAATTATGTTTATTAAGGAAAAACCACAATATGAATCAAAGAAAAAAATCAATAATGCCTTCGCAATCTCTGAAGGCCTAATGATCACAACCACAGAAAACTATCACACCACTTAGCTCAATCACACTAGCAAATGTCTCCGTCTCACACCCACACCAACACTCAGATACTTTCTCATTACTAAGTGAAACTAAATGGGGTAGGCCCCCAGTCCCTTGTGATAGAGACGTCCTAGCCTATAAAGTCCGTCTTCCTTTGTAGCTAAAGGTAATCCACCGCTAAGGAAATCAACACTGTTCCTCCAAATTTTATATCCAAATGATGTGGAGATAAGCTCCCCATGGAACAGCTGTTAAATAAATCCAAGCGCACATCCACTTTCCAGGGCGCGTGTGAAGGAGACAACCCTAGTGCAAATATACATGCACCCACTGCTAAATCCGATTATCAGAACATTAATTACCACTGCTGGCAGAAACGAATAGATATGAGGGCTCCAAGGGATGCGCCTCTATTTGTTGGGTAAAGGTGACTTGAACTTCAGGCGGGTGATTATTACTGGCAATGTGAAGATTTTCTGTGAAATACTCCACTCTACTCTACTCTGGGTTTACTGGCTGTCAATGGGTCTACGGTATCGCCCCGAAGAATGGACAGCAATGGCCCGTAGGTAATGGTGATTTGCGATAGGCGGTGGGTAAATAATCCACGAAGACCGCATGGTAGGCTGAGCGAATGGCAGACTGGTTGGCCGGCCGGGAGATATGTGTATTAACTGCTGGTTGGTAATGCGAGGGCAGTAGGGATAACCTCAATGGGCACATTATTACAGTGCCCAGTATATTTCTGGAGGGTTGCTTAGTGCCCAACAAGAGAGCACAATACAGGTTGATCAAGCCCTGAAATACGCAAACAAGTCAAACATCGTTAACCACTGTACAGCCATCTCTAATGTTTACAAACAAATTCCCCGTTACATTCTTTCGCTAAACCAAAAACACGCCCACCTTCTTTCACTCGATCACAACACACCACCATATTCCCCCCTCCGCTCTGCTTCCTAACTATCCACACAGGTAAACTCAGCCATGCGTGAATCGCTCTTCCAGACGCGCGATGCGGGGTCCAAAGGCTAAATATTCACACACCTCTCGTGCCCCTACTCATTGTGGTAAAAGGCTAAACCCAAACATTAAGCATCCCACCATTACATGTAAATTATACATTAGGAAAAATACCGAAATGTGAATAGGGCGAGGGCCCAATTTATATTTACCCAACATTAGAATTGCCCTTGGGTGAAATTATAAAATAGCTGTGCACTCAAACCCAATATAACATGTAGCGAAAATCTTTACAGAATTATTTATAACATGTCCAAATTGAAAACTTTGGTCAATTAAAATATACATCGGCTCACACTTCTGTCTCACGAAAAATCCCCTCTTGGCGTTAAATATTGCCATATTTACAATGATTTGACAGATGTGATGCCACTTTCCCATATCGGCAGTTGTTCATATTATTTGGAATTGAAAACAACATATATCCTAATTATAACCGATCAGAGGTTGAATGGGATATCTGTTATCATTAAAATACAAATAAAAAACTCCTGTGGTGATTTCATTCCCTTCCAATCCATTCTAACTTCATTGGATCTTAGTAGTCAAACTTGTCATGGTATTGTTGATCAGAATCGACATCATTACACTCCGGGCAAACCCATAGGTGCTCAGTCTCCCTCAGCAAATTTCGACACACACACACCCACGTGGCACTGAAGCCAAGAACTCAAACGCAGCACACGGCAAAAACGCAAGATTATACAGAATCTATGTTCTACCGACACACCACATAATTCCAGGCAAACATTTGGCAGAAACCCTCAAGTCCACAGAGCAGTACTGAACAGCCATTAGGACAACACATACAGGCTCATATTCCAAACGCTCCACACACTGGAAACTCAACAACACGTTGCTTCACAACAAAACACACGTAGAGCACATGACTCAACACATTCGTAAGGGAGCCGCGCTAGCGTAGTGGTTACCACACCGCTCTGGCGACCGGGTGATCCAGGATCAAACCCGGGTGACGGCATTTGAGGATTTTTCGTCGACCGGGATTTGGACTGGATTAAAAACAAACACTTTCATTTATCGACACAACTAAAATTAATACAAGAATGAGAAAGTTTGTTGGATCAGTCATATATAACACAAATGTTAAATATGAACAGATGGGTATCGGTCACTGTTACCTACAGCCTGATAAATAAAGATGCCGAGGGATTAAGAATTTCTTTTCATGTAATAAAAAAAGAAAACAGAAAAAAAAAAAAAAACGCACCGTGACACGATCATGTGCGTAGCACATTATTAACTTCAGTTGAGGGTAAAAAATATTTTTCATTCATGCAAAAAAAAAAAAAAAAATGTAAACAAAGGAAAATAAGTCTGACCAGTTACTGTTATCAATAGATAAATAAACGTGTCGAGTGATTAACAAAAATCGCAATGTGACACGTGCATGTGCGCAGCATATTATTAACCGCAGATAAATACTGATCAGTAAGCACACCTGTAGCTATAATATGTGCTGATGCCCATTCAAATTGCCTTTTATCTGAAACATAACAAATTGTGATCATTATTAGGAGAAACAAACAAACCCTGGCGCTTTATTTTCTTCTACTTTTCGTGTATCCGGGCATTTATGCAGATATTGAACAGCAATTTTATGAGTGCAACAGGTACACTCATCGTAAGAATCTGAAAACACGAAAAAACTGCGTGCGTGATGCCCTGACTCAGTAACGTTTGACAAGGAAGAGTTCGCAGTAAACATGGTGATACATTCACGGCTATTTGTGAAGAGCGAGCACATCGTCGTTAACTTTAACGCCTCGGTCTGGTTTTGGCAGATTTTGATATCATCGCCAGCTGCTGGTGACAAGTGCGCAAATGTGCCTCTCTCCATCCCGATTATTAGCCGTTGAAATAAGAAAGGGAAAAATATTGTGTACGAAACATTTAGATTCGGTTCTGTAGCAAGGGAAAGTACCGAATATTTCTCATCTTCAACGATCAGACCTTTATGACTAGAAGTGACATCACTGCCTAGTCTATTTATAGCATATTCTATGACTGCGTTCCCCCATCAGTTTCCATGAATGCCAATATAAAGGGATACCCCCCCCCCCCCACCCCATGACCTTCCAAGTTTCCTTATAATATGGTGTGTCTAGTATCATTTAGACCGTATTGTAATTACCTACCAGACCACATTGTCTTTTGTATTTAGACATGCACCATAATATAACCGGCGAATAAATTATGTTACTGGGAATTTTCAATTCCTAGATATCTGACATTTTCTTGTTGGAGCCTTGAACAGCTTATATGCGGGACCGAAGACGCAGCAAACGAGATGAATGCAGTCAGCGACCCATAGCTTGACTGCTTGTGTCAGGGTCAGCGAACCAGAGCTGACCAAGACCCTACTCCACCTCCAAGTGGTGGTCCTGGAAACAGGCTGCATCACTGCAGTCTGGCAGAGAGATCGAAATCGGATGTGTCGGGCCGAAAGGCGCAGATAAAGCAGCTTCGCTGTAAATTAATATTAGACAAACATAAAGGTATGTTTTCAGGCACTCGTAAGAAATAAAGAAGTAGAACACTTGGACAACAGAAAAACAACAGACGTGAGTG
Organism: Oreohelix idahoensis; assembly: GCA_024509875.1. NCBI lineage: Eukaryota > Metazoa > Mollusca > Gastropoda > Stylommatophora > Oreohelicidae > Oreohelix > Oreohelix idahoensis. The sequence goes on along the minus strand of JAMPIV010019600.1, from coordinate 481,391 downwards.
GCTTACCCAGGGTTCGAACCCCGTACCTTCCGTACGACAACTCCGCCTAGCTATACAAGCGAATCACACTGACCCCACGGCCAGCTAGGCATCCCCTAAAAAGGATGCTTTACTGACTAGTCATCAGTGCGAAACACAAGATAACACCGGAAGTATACAGTGGGCAACTCAGCCCATTAATGACGCAATCACTTCTGTTGTTCCTCTATACAGCAGTATGTCAGTCCAAACAAGACAAAGACCTTGATACTGTGTCCAGTAAATGATAGAAGACTTAAGGACAGTAGTATAGAACAGAGGGTAGGTTTCTGGTATTGTATAAACATTAATAAAACATAAGGAAGGGAAACCCGAGGCCTGTAAACAGTAAATTAATATTAGACAAACATAAAGGTATGTTTTCAGGCACTCGTAAGAAATAAAGAAGTAGAACACTTGGACAACAGAAAAACAACAGACGTGAGTGGCTTACCTCGCTGTAAACGGCGACACAACGTAACCAACGTCCTTTTCAGGACGAACGCAGAAGAAGAAGAAGCTTATATGCATGTCTTCTTTTCAGATTTTTATCCCACTCTTCTGTCCATTCATCTGTTATAATTTCTTAAATTAATCTCTGATTTACTGATCCCTACATTTATTGTTTTTTTTTTTTAAATCAATTTTTCTTGGCTCTTTATTTGTCTTTTCATTTTCCTCTGCGCCAAACCTGTGAAGGTATCCAAACTATCTCTATCTATATTTCTGTGCAATTTTAGTTTTTCGTTCGTTTTGCTTGGCAATTGTTATGGTCTCAATATTATTAGTCACTCAGAATGAATGGCTCGATTTGTTTGTTGTAGTTATTTCATTTAATTCTTGTTCGCCAGATTAATTATTTCGTTGATATTCACAATTTGATGAAAGTTTTAACCTACTTTTATTTAAAATTGGTCAAGGAGAGATAACTCTCTATCTCGCTTGCTCTGACGGAAGTTGAAGTTTTTGTCAGTGTTATTTGGCAACAGACAGTAAAGTCTGTTTGTATCACATATTTTATCACGACGTCAGGTAACCTGTTACTTTTTTTTCAGCATGCGGGTAGATTTCTGATTATTACGTAAGCCAGGCGATCCCAGACACTTTGATTTTCTTAGAATGTTAAAATTACATTTCTAACTTCAATAGATAAACTCGAACGCCAACTTTCATTCAGTGATTAACGTTGAATAGGCCTAAGGGTTTTGATTTCATCAGTGATTTCTCAAAGATGTCTCATTGTTCTGACTAGGCCTACTTTAACATGAATACATCCTATAGTTAGTACTGATTAGTAAGATAGGCCTACATGAATTCATTACAATTTCGAAGAAGATGTGACCGAATGTATCAATTTTACTTTTAGGAGAAGAAGAGCAAAGGCAAATAAAAGACCTGTTGGGTTGAAATGAAAAACAGTGGGCCCTGTGTTCAATACAGTCTAAAAAAAGAATACTGAGACGCAGTAATGAAGTGTTAGGGTAAGGTTTAGGAATAATAAACCTAACCTTAATCCTAACCCTAATAACATGGGTGACTTATTTGCATGGCGTCAAAGAACACAGCCCACTGTTCTTCATTTCAACCAACCTGATAAAAACAATTTTTGAACCTTTTTTGGTTGAAATGAAGAACAGTGGGCCATGTATTCATTACAGCCTTAAAAAAGGATTCAGAGACGCAGTAATAAGGGGTTTAGGAATCCTAAACGTAACCTTAATCATAACACAACGTGGATGATTTATTTGGATGACATCGAAGAACATGACCCACTGCTCTTTATTTCAACCCTTGCTTTAATGAATTGGACATAGATATTTCTGTTCTGTTATGAACAAAAGTATTTTTTTTTTTTTAACATATTGAAATATATGACCAAAAAAAAAACCTTGGGAGACAAAAACTGAAGATGGAAATGAAAAGGATAGAGAAGATATGGAGAAACTATGAGGAGATGGCACAGGACGGGAGAGCTTGACATGTTTTTGTTAAACACCAGTGCTGCACAGGGAGCTTAAAGATACAGAAGATGATTGAAAAATGTAGTTAATGTTATAAAGACATAATTTCCTTTGTAGTTTGATCTTTCAAATGACAGCTTTTGATTTAAGTTGTGTGCTTTTCGTCTGGAGCAAATTAGATAACTTTCCTTATTGGTGAGGTTCTTTTTCATTTGAATTTTCCCAAATACAGCTAGGTCGAGATAAGTGCAAGTAATGAATTCTGAGAAGTGGTCGCATAATTCGAATGTGCACTATTCGAAGTTGTAATTATATGTAAAATATGATAATTGGTTCCAACCAAATGGAAATATGCAATGAAAAGTTTTAAACATAAGTTTTTAATATCTACTTATTAAGGTAATATAAAATATATAGGCACAGCATAAGAAAATCTACTTAAGGTAATATAAAATATATAGGCAAAGCATAAGAAAAATGTATTCCTGATTCAGGTATATTACAAACAATGTAATAGAGTAGTTATAGAAGGCAAAATTTTTTAAAATTGCTGAATATTGTACGTGACGATATGATGAAAACGTCATTATTGTCTTTTAAAATATTTTAGCAGCGTAGACTGAACTGTCTTCTCTTTCTTTTAATTTTCATACATACGCTGGTATATTGTCTGCATGTTTTATAATATTCCATACCATAGATTCAGGCATTCCAACTTCTTGTCCTATTTTAGAGTTACTATAACCACGTGCATACCTTCCAATTACTTCGAATTTTTGTTGTAATAACAAACCTCTACATTTTTGCACTGTCAGTGTTTCCATCCGAAGTATTCTTCCTGTTGTCCATTTTGTTAGGGGCATTTTTAAAAAGAAAATAACACAACTGTATATGGTAATATGGTGCAGCAGCACATCCACACGCGATGATAGGCAAGTGCAGACTGACGTAGTGGCATGTAAAATGCTAGTTTATAAACTCGACTTGCTTGTCATTTTTGCGCACGATTTAAAGAGTTTGGACAAATCTGAAGAAAAAGAACTCGCAAATATTAACATTTGGCTCGCATTAATGTGATACAGATATCATTTACTAATTCGCAGTAAATCAAATTTACAGAATTCGACCTCACACTAATCGCAACCTAGCTGTACAGTAAAAGTCTGAAAATCCAGACTGCTCGGAGATTTGGTCGGTCCGGATTTTCCTGATCTCAGGCAGTACTTTTAAAATTAAAATTTAAGGAAGAATAAAGAAGAGGTGAACAGGCAAATTTTTTTGGTTTATTCAGAATGCTTATATATCTAAATGAGTATATTTATTTGTTCATTTCCGCGACTTCTGTTGCGTCTGCAGTACTACTTGTGGATGGAACACTTACAGCTTCTACTGCGTCTATTGCACTGTTTGTCGATGGAACACTAGTTTGATCAGCAGATGCTTCTATTGTTTCCTTTAAATGCTTTCATATATCAGCTTGTTTATGACTTTGTAGATAAGATTATTCTGCACCATGTGCACATGCATGACGTCTTGAAGACTAAAGCTATAGTTCTGTTCCACGAATTTAATAACTGTTTCCATGCACTTTTCTGCAGTAGCCCTAGATATCTTTTCATTTTCAAATTTGTCTTCTTCACTAGATTTTTCTGAATAATTCTCTTCTATCTTATCAGGAGTTGTAATGCTTTAAATAATTTCTTGATCAGTGAAAGTGGCTACAACTTCAATATCATCTTCTTCTTTGATCCTTAGCCGCCGACCGTCAAAGCAGTCAGTGGCCATCACGCCTAGTGGTGTCTTGTAGGGCAACAACAAATTGATTCCACCTTGCTCGGTCGGCGGCCATCCTTCGTACAGTGCCCTAACTCTGGCCCACCCCCGGCATCTCAGCCTCCACAGTTCCCCCGACAGGCTGCCTCCGGTCAGCCTCTCTTTCGCCCCCTCCCTCCCTTAGCGGTTCAAAGCACAGCTGTTCCCGCGATGGCACCGGGGTCCCCCCCCTGAGGACATGGCCAACCCAGCCCCAGCGTCTGCCAGCTATGATGGTGTGCATGTCCTCTTGCTTGCTCCGAGCAAGCAGATCCTGGCTGGCGATGGCACTCGGCCAAAAGACTCGGTGAATTTTTCCCAGGCATGCAGTGTGAAAAGAGGACAATTTCGACATCCCCCTCTCTGCAACTCCCCAGCACTCCGCACCACAGAGAAGCACAGAAAGCACACAGCTCCGATAAAATCCCAACTTTGTGCCCGTGCTGTACTGAGAGGACCCCCAGATGCCGCCCAGGCCAAAAAAGGCCGCTCTTGCCCCATCCACTCCGATGCTGATGTCCCCGCCCGCCGCCCGGTGCCACCACGCATCCCAGGCACGTGAAGGCGTCCGTCTGCACCAGCTGCCGACTCCCCACCGACATGGGCCCAGGGCCGCTCACACCGAGCGCCACGACCCCTGACCTCCTTAAATTGAAAACATCATCTTCAGTGCATATCATCTTCAGTGTTGACTCTTCTGTGTCATCTTTATTGAGTTTGCATAGAGGGTTGTCTTCCTGAGCTAATTTAACAGATTCCCTCAGTTCTTGCACTCTAGATGCCCTCTGCTTTACGAGGAGCCCTTCAAAATTTTCATCTCGATCACACTCTAGATCTGCAAACACCACGTTCGACCATAACTTTTGCCACGCTCTTAAAAAAGAGTTACAAGTGTGAAAATCATTTTTATAATGACATTTAAAGTTCCTAATGACTCCTTGATCCATGGGTTGAATGAGTGATGTTACGTTTGGTGGCAAGTTACATGCAAAAATATTCCCACGGTCAGACACTAATTTTGATTTTAAAAAGTTTTAGTTTTCAAAAGGTTCAGATCCTCGGGTGGTCCAGATTTCTGGCATCCAGATTTGTGGACTTTTACTGTATCTGCTTCATTGCATATTCACTAATCCCTTTGGTTTACTTTTCATATGTCAAGAGGTATTTTGATTTAGGTAGACCTCTTCTTCTTGGCACATGAGGTTGTTGGCTTTTTGCTTATGTAAGTGGGAACTTTGCTGAACTGTTAGTTTCAGCCAAGTCGAACAGATCACTGGGAAGAGGCCAGGCTAAAAAAAGCAAAGACCCCCCACCCCCCTCACCACCAGTTAGGAAGAAGATTGGGCTAAGGCTGTCAGCCCTAAGTGAAGGAATATATTTAAAAGTGAAGAACAAGTGGATGTAGGCAACTTTTGATGATGAAATCTTGATTAGCCAGCACCACAGAACCTAATCTTAGAAGAGACCAGGTATAGAGAATAACCCTTCTGTCAAGAGTCCACCTGTATAATTATCCCACAAAGGCAAACTGTCAGAATCCTCCACAGTAAACAGTGGGGTCAGAAAAGGGTATCTCCTTTCACTAACAGTCTTCTTCATTGTAATGGATAATAACTGTTTCCATGCACTTTTCTGCAGTAGCCCAAGATATCTTTTCTTTTTCAATTTTGTTGTCTTCACCAGATTTTTCTGAATAATTGTCTTCTATCTTATCAGGAGTTGTAATGCAGGAGGTAGACAGCTGAAGGAAAGATATCAGGAATACAGTGGGCATATGACAAATAGCTAGACACATTTTTCAGATGACACAGGCTTTTATCACATAAACAAGATATGCAGGAAAATAAATTAACAGGAGAGGCCAAAAAACCCCCCCCCCAAAAAAACAGGTATACACTAACGTGTTGTCGTATATTTTCGATAGGGTAATTAAGATCACTTTTGGTCCCTCCTGAATAGGACTGAATAGGACTAGAACAGGTGATATCTCAGTGAAAGATAAGGTAAAGAAATAGAATTTCACAAGTGAAATGGTGAAAGGTAAAATCTGTCCCTGGATTTGATAAATAATCAAACCAGCCTATCGATTAAGACTGAGAGTTTGGATCGGACAGTTTCCTATAAATATATATATTGATATATTCAACCACTCATATATACACACACACAGATAAGTGACGATGATTAGACGCACATACATGAAAACTATATCTATGAAAATAAGGATCTTTTTGAACAAGCTGACCGCCACACGTGAATAAAGTTATGTAAATTTTTATTTATAAAAAAAAAGACACTTTACATCGACAATATTGAATATCAAATCAAAATACAATAAACATAGGTTAAGAATCAATTAAAGAGAAAGACTCATAGGTGAAATTCTTTCCCTCCCCCCCTGTTGCCAAGATCCCATTATAAGAGAAGTTATGGCCCCAAAGAGTCACAGATTCATACGCTAAGGTCCAAGGTTTTCCCTCTCTCAGTAAAGAACAGAGTTTGTGTATATTAATCTATCCTACGAGGAAAAACAGCATTAGCAAAACTTGCATACAAGAGAAAATACAAAGTTATTACATGGGTTGAATCATAAACGAATTATTCATCCCTGTTATTCTCTCGCTCTGACAGCTGTGATCACAGACAACATGCGCACTCTTTCCTAATCGTTGTTTTTCATAACATCTGGAACAAATTGTTCAGTCACTCACCAACCATCCAAGCTTGAGTTACTGGTGAGTCAAACTCCAAAAGACTAATTAATCAAAATGTTGGGAAATGTTTGTCTCACTGTTGTAAATAGGAGGCTGATGAAGGTCACTTCAATTTTTGTCCAGTTAGGAAAGTACTTATGATATCTAATGTTCACAGGGTACAATAGCTTGGAACTTCACTCGTTAAGTTGAATGTCAGGTACATAAATCGGTTTAGGATAAATCTCCTTCACAACACAATGGTCTTGATATGGGAAATGTCAAATTTTATTTCAGTCGCCACCACAGGTGAAATATATATGAACTTGAGAAAGAAATCTGGATATTAGTAAGTCCAGTTACCATTTATTCTTAATATTACTTTTGGGCCAGCACTCTGTCGTTCTTCTGGGTATAAAACACTAGGCCAGACAGGTCACTTGCAAAACCCGGTAATTATAATCAGAATGTTCTTTAGGTAATGTTCTTCTCAGTTACATAGGTACTGAAAGCCGCTGGTAAGATTTAGGGTTTATGACCCAAATACTGTATAGGAAAGAAAGAAACACATAAATACTCAACCCTAATAGTATATCTAATCCTACGCGTAAATCATATTCACTTGGTTATACAACTTAACTAGAAACCATAAGCTTAGAGCTAGTCTCATAGTTAAAACTCTCCCCCCCCCCCCCCCCCCCCCCCGTGAAATAAATTCTAGTCATTCAAAAAAAATCAGTCATCATGAATTAGAAATACATAAGTATCTCGTCAATACTCAATGATGAATCAGTGCATTTAATAGTTAGTTAAAATATTTTCTGACTGGTTACTAGCAGTTTAATCAAATTTATTAATAGCCGAATGAGTTTAGTTAGAAATTATAATTTATTCTGCTTCCCACTGTAATGCAGTAACTAGAGAATATAACTGAATTCCTGGCCTATACTAGAAAAACACTTCGGCACAGAAAATCTAGTGAAATATAATAGGCGATCATCACTTAAATCACTCCATCACTACTAGATATATATATTTACCTCGCACAGCCTACTAAGACTATTCTCCAATGAAAACTGAGATTTTACTTAATGCAGCAAATCTAGAAACGAAGCTAGAATGTGTCTAGAGAACTGCGGAGTCTAAATGAATACTGGATACTGAGTCTCAACTGCTCAGGTATAAATATCTCTCTGATGAAAGGAAAATGGTTACGTCTAAGACTTGAAACATACTCAATTCCAGATGTTTACACCTACGTTCAGATTTACATTCAAATCTGCAAAATCAAAGATCTGCTCACCCGAATTACTTCGCACAAATGCCGACCAGGTCTCTCTCTGTTGCGTACGGACTCATTTAAGAACCGACGTAACATAAAAGACCAGACCCTGTGCGAAGATTTCCTCGACTTACAGGATCACACGAATACTGCTTGCAGACTATGGCCATAAAACGTAATACACGCGAACTCGTCTTCTAGCGAGGAAAGTCTTTGAACTCGCTCTCACCGTGGTTATTACTTCACTAGCGAGCGGGTTACAAGGGAGGTAATAAAATCTGCTCCAACTTGTTTCCCGAGTTTACTGCTCTAGTACTAAACTTTAATTACCCCTTTGATCGCTGTCCATACATTAACTTAACGCCACCTCCCATAGTTGCGTCACTTTACAACTATATTTGATCTCTGGCTCTGGTGTAAAAATTACAGCTCACGTAGATAATTAAGTCTGCTGGTGATTGTAGTGGTTTTGATGGTATTGTATGATGGTGATATTACTAAGTGTGATGTATGAGGTCAGCTGTGAAGGCTCCTGAGATAAAATGTAGCTGTGAATTTTCAGAAGGCCTTTCTTGCTACCACTACGACCTCACACCTATCTTTTTTTTCTAATGAATGTGGCTACGTTAAAATCTAGGGTACTGAATGTAATGTATTGTATTGACATATACAAACACCCAGATATTAAATAATATAATATTATCAATAAAATTTAAAACACGAACTAAATTCAGCTGGTGAAATTTTAGAAAGTAAATCTTTTTTAAATTTATTTGTTCTGAACCAAGGTTTTATTTTGGCCAGAACATATGAAAGATTTTAGAATTTATGAGTGAATGGCATGAATAAATGACATGATAAATAAAAGGTGTGTACATATATAATTTTCACGAGTAGTTATTATTTCTACAGTTCATAGTTTTATTTTCCCTGGGAGAACGATGAATAGATGTGCTGTTGGGGTGGCTTCATCCCTCCCTGTCTAAGCCTACCAAACATTATCCATTTATGATGGAAAGAAATGGGATGTTTTAGTAGTAATTCACTTTGGGTGCTATGTCTATGAAGTTGGTGTAAATCCAGCAGACCAGCCTGCTTACGTAACTTTGAAAGAGTAGTTCTGGTGCTGGAATCTGGTGGCCCCACCTCTCCGTGCTTGGGGGCAATATATCGGGTGGCCCCACCTCTCCGGGCTTGGGGGCAATACAAGGCTGTTCTGCAGAGATGCGACACTGCACGGGTCCTCACTGTCAATTATATACCCCGCATTTGACACCACCTTTTGGTGTCAACATAAAAAACTCACAGCTCTGAAATAAAGTATTGGTTTAGGTTCAGAACCTTACCTAAGGAGCCACTTCTACACGTAACAATTTACAATAACACCATTTAGACAGGGTCAGATCTCTCTGACCATACAACACATCTTACCAAGTTGGTTTCCCATAGGATAAGTTCTCCCAGACTACATATTCAGAAATATGTTTATTAGCTTCTTGCCCTAGGATAGGATAGGTGATATGTTCCACTGATCTCAACACTTGATCTGTCCTTCCTAATCCTTGCTGGAGTTTATATATATTGTTTGTCCCTAGACCCTGAACTAGGGCGGGGGGTCTAGAGCAAATCCTTACTTGTTTGTAAGGCTAGATTTCGATATGGCAGTATCAAATCACTCGAAACATTAAACAATATTCAAAATATACAAAGAAATAATTTCAATCTTACCAGATTATGAATAAAGAACACAGAAATGCTAGCAAAACTCAGCTGAGCTGCTGGCTATAGTATGGCGTTCCTGAACTTATTTCTATTTACTTCATTTGGAAATCACCACACTTAAAATTTACTGTGTCTATCACTGGACAACTATTGAGGAATGGCAAAAAAGCTCGTCTGAGCGCGGATAATATGATTGTCTGTGGCCAATCAATGCCTTGGTTTTTTTAAATTCAAATTTCCTACACTAAAGTCATTTCAGTCATGCTTCAGTCAAGTATGGATTTTTATCTGTTAGTCCGTCCGTCTCTACTTGCGTTTTCACAAAAACGTACTTGGTTTTTGAACCAACCTATCCATCCCCTCTACAAATTTGCCTGAAAAGTTATTTTTAGCCACAGCTCCCACCAATGTCCCTTCTCTTTCATTCTAACTAGATTTGAACACTTGCGTCTCAAGGTCGCGATTTTTTGTGCAAATTAGTGACATGTTTGATTCAATGCAGTCTTTCGCTGATGTGAACAACACAGTCTTTTGTCATTATCTTCATTATTAGCTATCCGTCTGTATAAATAAAAGCATATTATTTCACTGCTCAGAATGGGCCATCCGGCCAGCTAATTTTTTATATTCCTAACATTAATATTAAGAAAAAGTTACTTTTTAAATTTTGTAATATTTCAAGCATCTGCGTTTGCCGCTGAATTCAAATAAAAGGCTTGGTATCGCAAAAGCGTCCAATAAATGACTGTGGCGTATCATATCCAAGGTCCCTTCTGTCGATTTCCTTACTTTATGTCAACTTGGGGGAACGTGACTTTTTCCTTTTCCCCCCCCCCCCCCCCCCCCCCCCCCCACCCCAATTGCGTCTCCTTAGCCTTGCTAGTCTCACGCAATTTTTCAGTCATATTTTTTTTTCCTTTTGATCCGCCGTTCTCATCCCGTTCAAATGGTAACCGTTTTGATTTCCCGTCTAGCAAGTCAATTTTTATGGAGGGTAGTGACCCGCGGCGTGGGCGATCATGCCTTCTAGTAACTTACGCATTCTTTTTATCCCTATATTTTATCCTTTGGAGATATTTTTACGTTGTATCACTTGTTAATTTTATGACACATCTCCCCACTTGAAAACATGCCTACGGCAAGTTCTAAAACCAGTGATACACATAGAGAAAATCTCTCCTCACGCCTGCCATTACTCTAATTTTGATCACAGGGGTGCCGACTGAGGAAATCTGCACCGACATTCAATTTGCCTGGGATATATTGGATACTAAACTGATAAGGTTGAAGCAATAAAGACCACCTCAGCAATCTTGCGTTTTCATGCTTAGCCTGAGATAAGAATACGAGAGGCTGATGATCCGTCTCGACCACAAAAGTCCTACCATACAGATAGATTTGAAACTTCTTTATTGCCCAGATTAACGCTAAACATTCTTTTTCGCTTGTGGAGTATCCTTGTTCCGCCTTATTCAATTTGCGGCTTGCATAAGCGACTGGTTTCAGTTCCCCATCAGGTGAAGATGATCTTTGCAACAAAGCCCCTCCGAGTCCTACATTACTTGCATCGGTTCTTAAGACAAAGTCCTGTGTCAAATCAGGCAGTTTGAGAATAGGCTTGCTAGTGAGTTTTTCCTTTAACTCTTGGAACGCTAGTTCACATTGTGCAGTCCAAATAATTTTATCTGGAAGTCCCTTGCGAGTCAGATCAGTCAGAGGAGCACAAATAGCGTTAAAATTTTTGATGTATTTCTGATAAAATCCGCATAACGACACGAATGATCGCACGTCCTTTTTTGTTTGTGGTCTAGGTGCTCTCTGCAGTTTTTCCAAGTTCTTAGGATCAGGGGTCATGTTACCCTGATATACAGTGTGTCCCAAGAATTCCAACTCTTTGCATCCAATACAACATTTTGTTGGCCTAGCAGTTAAGTTCGCCTCCCGAAGTCTATTAAATAACATCTCTAGAGCTTCAATGTGTTCTTCAAATGTCTCTGTGGCGACGAGAATATCATCCATGAAATTCGTGATACATGGGTTATTCAGGGGATCCAACAATTTGCGCATCATCCTTGAAAATACACTCGGAGCATTTTTCAGTCCGAATGGTAGCATATTGAATTCATAATGTCCATCCGAAGTGCTAAAAGCCAAATAAGGTCTCACTTCAGGCTTCACTGGGATCTGGTAATAGCCTTTACTAAGATCCACCTTTGAAAAGTATTTTGCCTTGTTCAGTCTGGCAAATAACTGTTTTGTGTCTGGTAATGGATCCACTTGTCCTTCTGTGACAGCATTCAGTTTCCTGTAATCTATGCACAGTCTGTGTTCCCCAGACGGTTTTCTCAACAAAACGACACTAGAACTAAAAGATGATTCACTGTGCGAAATAATCCCCTCCTTCAACAAATAATCTATTTCTTCCTTCAATGCCTTCTCCTTCGCGAACGGAATAGAATAGGCTCTCATACAGATTGGGTTTGAGTCTACCAGTTTCATGTCATACTGTAGCAAATTTGTATGGCCTGGTTTATCTGTTAATACATCTGTATGTTCCTCCAAAACCTGTTGAACTCTCTCCCTCTGGTTTTTAGTCAGGTGCTTACTGACTTTTACCTGTGCTGCTGTTTCACAAGGATGTAATGGGTATTCATGTGAGGTGAGTGGTTCCTTTTGCATCTGAGTTGCAATAGCCAAGGTCAATAAGGGGGTGCTTTCCTGGAGTGGTCTGTCCAGATACTTCTTTAATAAGTTTACATGATAAACTTTCTCCTTCCCCTTTTTGTCAATTTTATAGTTTGTTCTAGACACCTTCTCTAGAACCGTATATGGACCTTGCCAACCAATTTGTAATTTATTCTGGCTACCGGGTAGTAGAAGCAGCACCTTCTCTCCCACAGCTAGTTCTCGGTCCTTTGCCTTCCTATTAAAATATGCTGCATGTTTCTTCCTGGCTTGTTTCAAATTATCATTTGCCAGTTTCCATCCAGCTTTCAAACGAGTGGTCAGTTCGTTCACGTATTGATAAGATGAGGTAACAGTCTCTTCCGCCTTCTCATCTGTCCAGGTCCTTAATAAAGTTACATCTGGATCTTTAATTTATCATACTTATTTTTCATGGAACCCATCGGGTCCCGTCCATTAGAAGCTTTATAATGAGGACTTTTCTTCCTAGAATCATCACTCACAAATCGACCACTACCAATTTTTTTCTGGGGTTTGTCTCCCCACTTGAGATTGCTTATGAGAGATCTTCGCTCTCTTTTCTGTTCTTCCAGTTTATATAAGTCTGACCGAGGGATTGTCATCTTATCCTGGGTAAAATTTACTCTTTGTACTCGTCGCATAGTGGCCATGTTAATCCATTCAAGTGAAGACTGGGTGTGAAAAGGGGGCTCCCATTCCACTTTGTCTACCCGAGTATAATTAGTTTTCCTTTCAGGCCTAAAGTTGCCCCGTGGCGTTTCTAGGTCCTGCACATATTTTCCCTTTGTGGGTGTTCCCTCATGAAATACGCCACATGCTTCTACAAAGTTTTCAACATCGACATTTACGTCGGGCCAATAGTATTTTCGAGCAATCTTTTGGCAGATGGTACCGACTTTCTCATGGTCCCCATCTTTTCCAACATGTAAGCTCCTTATTAAGTTTGCCCTATATATCTTGGGAAGAACTAACTGTCCGTGACCAGTGGATCTAGTTCCTGTCTTCCTGTATAATAGTTTGTTCTTCATGAAATATTCCCCCTTGCTCGGAGGTGTGTGGCATTTGGGCAATTTTTTAAAACATGGCTTGAGTGTCCTATCCTCAGCCTGCGCCTTTCTCATCTCCTCTGGATGAGCATTTATAGGTTCACCTTCTTCCTCCTTCTTCTGTGACCTGGTCTGCACTGTCGCCATGATCACAGGTTTCTCGGGATTCCCCAAGAAGACGTATCTACACCCCAATATCAGAGGTTAGATTGGTTCATCTATCACTGCTGCTCTGATTTCTCCTTCCACATAGCGAGTTTTCACCGTTATCCTTGCGATGGGAAGTGTCATGAGTGGTATGTCCTTAGTCGCCCCTTGTATTTCCACTGTTTCTGTGGTATACTGACTTGGGTCCACTAGGCTAGACTTCACAACTGAATCATAATCCAAACCTGTATCATAAAGGCACCTTATGGTGACCCCATTACAAATAACATCCTCACAAACTGGGGGGTGATAAGGTTCCTGTTGTCCATTAGGATTAACCTTTAATCTTTGCGTCCCCGACTTCATTGCAGCAATGTTTGAAGGTTTCCTTCTACAAAATTCGGTGTTATGGTTATCTTTCTTGCACCATTTACACCATCTTTTTCCTTGGTTCAACGGTTTTCTTTCATTGAACTTTTGGTCATTGAACTGTGAGTTTCTGTCGCGATAGTCATTTCTTGGCCGCTCAAAGTTTGTCCTACCTTTATTTCCCTGCTCTCTATTATCAAATTTATTAAATTGCTGTGGAGCTTTAAAATTGTCTATGTGCTTCTTTTTAGCACCACTTACCTCTGCCTGGGCTGCCTGATACCTCTCAGCGACATTTAAAACCTCTCCCAACTTCTCTGCACCTTGTTCCATGAGAAATTTTCTCATGTCTGGAGCCATGGACTCTCTCAATTGCTCAATCATGATCATTTCTTTAAGATCTTGGGTCTTCCCCAGAGCAGTCCATTTCTCCAAATAGGTTTCCAGTCTAGCAGAGAATTGGTGGTATGTCTCCCCAGACAACAGTTTGGCATTTCTAAATTTCTTACGATAAAATTCACCATTCTTCTCGTACCTTAATAACAAAGCCTGCTTTAACATGTCATAATTGTCTTGGTCTTCCCTGTTCATTTTAGCAAAGACTTCATAAGAAGTACCTCTCAGTCCCTGTGATAGCTTTAAACTCCACCTCTCTCTCTCTAACCCATATGTAGTAGCTAATAACTCAAAACGTCCTAGGTACCCCTCTATGTCATCGTCTTTTTCAACAAAATGGTCTAAATGAAACCCCATAGCTGAGTTTGAGGCTCCCAGACTGGGCGTAGCATCTGAGGCAAAAGGGCTGGCACCATTTTCAGGAGCCTGGCCTTGTAATTCCAGCTCCCTTAGTCGTAATTCGTGCTCCCTTTGCAACCTTCTATCTTCTGCCTCCCTTTCGGCAGTCAATCTTTTTTCTCCTGCCTCCCTTTCGGCCTTTTTATCTTCTGCCTCCCTTTGCTGTCGTTTTTCTTCTGCCTCAATCTGCAGCCTCTTAGTCTCAGCCTCTAACCTCTTCTCTTCAGCCAACCTTTCAGACTCTAATTTTCTTTCAGCCTCTTTTTCTAATCTCCTTTCTTCCCGTTCAATATATTTATCACATTCAGCCGTTACGTATTGAATTAAAATCTGACCATCCATTCCCATCTCCTTTGCGGTCAGCACAGCAGCAGATCTAAATTTTGCCAGCTCCGCCATACTTTCTAAACAAATCTTAGCAATAAGCAAAGTAAAATTTCCAACCACTAAAGTACTTATAATTATTCTAGACTAAAATAATTCTAATTAACTAATTAACTAACACTGGCTGTGAAGATTCACCAACTTCTAATTGCCCTTTTAATTTAAAGGGACACTTTTAATTTTAAGGGAATTTTACAATTTTGTTCCCCTAATTTTATTTCTCCCACCAGGAGATCCCTGGACAAGACCCCAATATATGTAGTGGTTTTGATGGTATTGTATGATGGTGATATTACTAAGTGTGATGTATGAGGTCAGCTGTGAAGGCTCCTGAGATAAAATGTAGCTGTGAATTTTCAGAAGGCCTTTCTTGCTACCACTACGACCTCACACCTATCTTTTTTTCTAATGAATGTGGCTACGTTAAAATCTAGGGTACTGAATGTAATGTATTGTATTGACATATACAAACACCCAGATATTAAATAATATAATATTATCAATAAAATTTAGAACACAATGAACTAAATTCAGCTGGTGAAATTTTAGAAAGTAAATCTTTTTTAAATTTATTTGTTCTGAACCAAGGTTTTATTTTGGCCAGAACATATGAAAGATTTTAGAATTTATGAGTGAATGGCATGAATAAATGACATGATAAATAAAAGGTGTGTACGTATATAATTTTCACGAGTAGTTATTATTTCTACAGTTCATAGTTTTATTTTCCCTGGGAGAACGATGAATAGATGTGCTGTTGGGGTGGCTTCATCCCTCCCTGTCTAAGCCTACCAAACATTATCCATTTATGATGGAAAGAAATGGGATGTTTTAGTAGTAATTCACTTTGGGTGCTATGTCTATGAAGTTGGTGTAAATCCAGCAGACCAGCCTGCTTACGTAACTTTGAAAGAGTAGTTCTGGTGCTGGAATCTGGTGGCCCCACCTCTCCGTGCTTGGGGGCAATATATCGGGTGGCCCCCACCTCTCCGGGCTTGGGGGCAATACAAGGCTGTTCTGCCGAGATGCGACACTGCACGGGTCCTCACTGTCAATTATTTACCCCGCATTTGACACCACCTTTTGGTGTCAACATAAAAAACTCACAGCTCTGAAATAAAGTATTGGTTTAGGTTCAGAACCTTACCTAAGGAGCCACTTCTACACGTAACAATTTACAATAACACCATTTAGACAGGGTCAGATCTCTCTGACCATACAACACATCTTACCAAGTTGGTTTCCCATAGGATAAGTTCTCCCAGACTACATATTCAGAAATATGTTTATTAGCTTCTTGCCCTAGGATAGGATAGGTGATATGTTCCACTGATCTCAACACTTGATCTGTCCTTCCTAATCCTTGCTGGAGTTTATATATATTGTTTGTCCCTAGACCCTGAACTAGGGCGGGGGGTCTAGAGCAAATCCTTACTTGTTTGTAAGGCTAGATTTCGATATGGCAGTATCAAATCACTCGAAACATTAAACAGTATTCAAAATATACAAAGAAATAATTTCAATCTTACCAGATTATGAATAAAGAACACAGAAATGCTAGCAAAACTCAGCTGAGCTGCTGGCTATAGTATGGCGTCCCTGAACTTATTTCTATTTACTTCATTGGAATTCACCACACTTAAAATTTACTGTGTCTATCACTGGACAACTATTGAGGAATGGCAAAAAAGCTCGTCTGAGCGCGGATAATATGATTGTCTGTGGCCAATCAATGCCTTGGTTTTTTTAAAATTCAAATTTCCTACACTAAAGTCATTTCAGTCATGCTTCAGTCAAGTATGGATTTTTATCTGTTAGTCCGTCCGTCTCTACTTGCGTTTTCACAAAAACGTACTTGGTTTTTGAACCAACCTATCCATCCCCTCTACAAATTTGCCTGAAAAGTTATTTTTAGCCACAGCTCCCACCAATGTCCCTTCTCTTTCATTCTAACTAGATTTGAACACTTGCGTCTCAAGGTCGCGATTTTTGTGCAAATTAGTGACATGTTTGATTCAATGCAGTCTTTCGCTGATGTGAACAACACAGTCTTTTGTCATTATCTTCATTATTAGCTATCCGTCTGTATAAATAAAAGCATATTATTTCACTGCTCAGAATGGGCCATCCGGCCAGCTAATTTTTATATTCCTAACATTAATATTAAGAAAAAGTTACTTTTTAAATTTTGTAATATTTCAAGCATCTGCGTTTGCCGCTGAATTCAAATAAAAGGCTTGGTATCGCAAAAGCGTCCCTTCTGTCGTTTTCCTTACTTTATGTCAACTTGGGGGAACGTGACTTTTTCCTTCCCCCCACTCCCCCCCCCCAATTGCGTCTCCTTAGCCTTGCTAGTCTCACGCAATTTTTCAGTCATATTTTTTTCCTTTTGATCCGCCGTTCTCATCCCGTTCAAATGGTAACCGTTTTGATTTCCCGTCTAGCAAGTCAATTTTTATGGAGGGTAGTGACCCGCGGCGTGGGCGATCATGCCTTCTAGTAACTTACGCATTCTTTTTATCCCTATATTTTATCCTTTGGAGATATTTTTACGTTGTATCACTTGTTAATTTTATGACAGTGATCTACATCAAAGAGATGCAATAGATGCTAACAACCATAAACTGTGCATGCTAACTAGAAGAAATGACAAAGGTTTGGATGTTGGAGGGCCAAGTCCCGACGGGCGTGGGTGATGGAGACGAGTAAGACGAAAATAAAGACAAAGGGAAAGATATACAAAATCGATAACATAACCTCTGTCACACATGTGTATTTCCTGGGAATCCCTGAAGAGACAAACAAGAATAGGACCCTCTGGCATGTCACACAAGGTGACTAATATGAGGTTGTGCAAGAGGTTGACAATCTCATCATGTCAAACAAACTGCCACAGGAACCACCACTGCAGTAGCATGTGACTGCTAGGTCCAGGCTTCCTGTCAGGTGACCAGCTACAGTGGTGGCTCCGTGCTCCATAAGGAACGCAAAGGAGAATTATGGTGATGACACTAACATTTCCATTTTTTCTTCTTTATATAAATTGGAAGCTCTGATTTCATTGAAATGTACGACGTCACATGATGTGTGAATACTGTCTTCACTGTTGGTTTCAGATACTGATGAAGCTCAGTAAAGCTAAGACAGATGGATGATTTTGAGCGTATTCGTGCAGTATTGCTACGAGATAGGGTCCCTTTCGTGGCAAGACAGCACTTCCAGCAAGACCTTGGATATGAACAGATCATTAATAACCGAGGTCGAGGCCGTATCTATCGATATCAAGGTCCACTCCCACCGAGAGGACCGGTTCCAGCAGTCAGAGGAGAGGCGAGGTTTCAGCGTGTCAAAGTTGAAGAGGATGTTGTAAGGTAAGGAGATGGCTTAGAAAATAATTAATGAGAAAAAATTGTGGAACCGTGTTAAGTTTGCATGCACAATACATTTACATAATTTGTCCTCATCTTATGAAGCATAGGTCATTGTCTTTAGCTGTATGGCACGTATTTCTTACCTTCATAGATGCATCTTTCATCATGTGATTCCCAGTTTAACTGTGTCTGCTTCCATGTTGTCATCTATTACCCTTCAGCATCCATGGAGCATAGGCCTTCAACAGATACCTTTCAAGTCCTCCTGTTCTGTGCCATCTGCTCAAAGTCGTTTCATGTCATCCTTATCCTTTTCATTTCTGCCGTCTGTTCTCTTCTCCACGTGTTTGTTTGGTCTCCCTCTACATCTCTTACCCTGGGACTTCCAGAACAAGGACTGCCTTGTGATTCTATCGGGAGGTTGTCTAAGAGTGTGTCCTATCCATCGCCAGTATCTTCTTCTGACCTCATGTTCTACTGGTACTTGTCTAGTTCTTGTAATCACTTGTCACACCATTTCTTTTTAACGCATGCACCCATTAATGAAAGTCTGTAACTTCTTGGGTTTTTGTTTTGTTTTTTTGCAACCAGCATATTGCAGATGTAACTTTTTTAAATATCAGATTATACAGTCAACCAGTCCTCTTAGTGATTCTACTTGTTGCATAGTAATTTTTTTTTCTAGTTATTTACTGCTTATCCATATTCTGTGGTCTCTGGGTAAATCAGTTCTAAAATTAGTACTTATATTTATGGATATAGCTGTGTTTTATTATGGGAGATCTTTCCTGTTACAATTACCTCTTAAAGATTAGAGTAAAGTAAAGTTCATTTATCACAAAATGTCTGTTTTGAATCCTGCAGACTGCAGCTTCTTTTTTTTTTTGCTTCTAGGCGTAATTCATTCTCAGAATAGTTGTTATTTTCTTAAATGTGTTTGAAGTAATATCTTTCCTTGTATATTCCTAGTTCCTGTTAATTGCTTAATTTTTTAAAATTGGGTTCTTGATTTCTGTTCTGTCTGTTCTACCTAGATTAATGTTTCTTTAGTTTGTACTACTTATGGCCCCCCTCCCCCCAGTCTTAGAAGTTGATTGATTCATTATCACAGTGTACTAATCTTTGTCTACAGTTACAGTGGAGAAGCTGGAGATCTTGTGGGACTGTACATAGCAGCACATACACTTGATCACTACAATAGCTATTTTGAGATAGAGATACTTGACATTGGAGACCTAGGACAAATATGTAAGTTTGTTGTTATTGTTGTTGTTTAACTAGGGCTGCTGAGCTTCTCGCTCTTTTGCAGCCAATACCAAGTTGAAGACTACTTGGTATTATCTACACTGTAGATCTAGGCTTTTCCTGTGGCTTTTCTGCCATCCCGAAATATGCTGAGTTGAAGTCATGAGCTCCAGTTTTTCCAGCTTGGCTTGCATTTAAAGGATCGTCACATCTGATCCCAAGCTAGGAGTAAGAAGCGCATGGCATACTGTGCATTCCCCGCCATCCAAGGGGGCTCTCTAACTATGCAGAGCTAAAATACTGTGCTCTGGTTCTGGGCTCTCCCAAGGAATTGTCACATCCTGCACAGAGCCACTTCTCAGCTCCCCCTGCCTATCACTGGGTCCATAGTGATATCCTCGGGCATGCAGTCAACCAGGTCGAAGCCAAAGAATTATGTCTGGGGCTCAAGTGACTTCTCCAAGCTTAGTGTGCAATGCTGGGTTCTCAACAAGTTTCATCACAGGGGGAATCCCTGGAAGTGTGTGGATGATTTCACGAGAGTGAGGGTGTAATTAGCCTCACAGACAGAGGTTCACTTCCACACATATATAATGTAGCATTGTGCATAGCTGGTGGTCATATAAGGATGACTCCAGATATGCCTCCACAAATGTGTAAGAAAAACCATTACTATTTTAAAAAAAATTTAATTTAGGGAAAGGGAGTAGTATTTACAGTTCAAAACAAACCTCTCTTTCTCTATCTCTAACTCATTTTTGTAACATAGATATCTTTGGTAGCTCTGCATTGTGTCCTGCCTTAGGTACCTGTTTGTCTCTCTGTATGATTCATTAAAATCTTATCATGTAAAACAGCTTGCTAAAGAAACCACTGCTACCAGAGCACATGAATGCTTTAGTGGTGCAGGCTTCCTGCAAGGGGGTCAGCTGTGTAGGGAGCAACAAGGAAAATTTTGATTAAATACTCATAAGAAGCATACAATGAGAATATTGATGATGATAATGATTCTGAATGTTATTTTATATGATCCTCCAGGTTTCATCTCCAGTTTTTCATGTGGTCATTGCCTTGTTCTCTTTCTACTGTAGATTCTGTGTAAAGAACCATCTGGTGTTTTGATTTGTCTAGGGGAACTTTCTGTTTATCAAGTTCATATAAGTTTTGTATGGTCATATCTTTTTATTTGCACATTTTTCCTTCTTTTTTGACAATACTCATGAATCAAAATCTTGCTTTCCATTGTTAGATATACTTTATTTACATTATAAAAAAAATTTTGAAGTTTATTTGGTTCTAGTGTCTAGGCTGAACATGAAAGCTCAACATTTACTTTTGGCATGAACTTGTTGAATTGAAGGCATATATTATCTGCAGGGAGGGAGCCACGCTAGCACAGTGGTTAGTGCACTGGCTTCCTAGCTTGGTGGTCCATGGTTTGATCCCCAGTTGAGGTGGGATTTTTTACTGCGGCTCCAGTGTCGACCCAGCCTCATGAATTGGGTACCAGAGTAACTCTGGGAAGGTTAAGGTGGCTGGCTTGATGGTGACCATATCGCCCCTAGTGTGCCGATGGTCAAGAAAATATGGGCCTAACACCATATTCCCAATATGCCTCAGTGGGCGTGTAACAACGGGATCCTTCACCGCAGGGAACTGAGGGGAAGTGATGATAATTTACTATTTACTTACAGATTTTATTTCTTTTTTAAATTTCCCCCCCCCCCCCCCCGTTTCCCAGATACTGTTTAGTGTTATCAAGGCCATTCTGTTTTCCATTCCAGCATTAACCTCCTTTTTCTGTATCTCCATGTTGTGTAAAAACTGAAGTATCAAAGATGGCAAGCTACTCTGGTTATCCATAGTGAAGGCCTGGGCTATTTTTACTTTTAACAATTTCTGGGGCTTGTAAGACTTGAAAAACCCTCTCATACTTTCCAGTGTTGTACTATCAAGCTAATGAAGATGTGCTTTCTCCTTTTGAAAGTCTGTTTAAAATCTCAATCTTTGACTCAGTTGTTGAACATTTATGCTTCCATTTAGAAGAAGAAGACGTCATATCTACGGTATAGTAAAAGTAAAACTGTGTAAACGCTAGACCATCACACTTGCACTAAGCAAACTGGTGAACTGAGTGGGATAAATGTGGGAACAGAAGATAGCCACTCTTTGCCACATTCAACTCTCACAGTCAAGGACACATTTTGGTTTAGTGCAGGCACGTTCCTCACTTTCTGGTGTCACCATTAAAACAATGCTGGCTCATTCTGATTATTGACATTTGAATTATCTAGATTCTGCTGTACTATGATTTTAATGGATTTTGTTGTTTCTTTATTTCATTCTACAAGTATTATTGAATATATGATATGACATTTTCATTTCCCTATTCTAGGTATTGGTTTGGTGCCAGACAAATACTCCCTGAACTGCCATCCTGGTGTGGAACCTAACTCTGTAGGGTACTTAGCTGAGAGTGGAAAGTGAGCATTTGTTTTCTGTTTTGCCCGTCTGTGGTCAGGCCTTTATCTTATTCATTGCATTGTAAAATTGTCTTAGGTTAAAAATTTTTTTATTTAATCATACATATAGTCTTGTAATAGGTCTCAGTATGATTCTTTAGTTTCAGGTTTATTGGATGTTTTTACCTTAGGTCGTATACAAAGGAATTCACAAGGCTTTTACATGAATTCCAGTGTTAGATCACAGATGAGAAAGTGCCTCACATAAATTAAAACACTTCGTTTCTGAATATGATGAAAAAGCATTCTCTACTGATGAGCAACACTGTACTGCAAATTACACATAGTTCATGGAAAAGAAATTCACTGTGCAGCAGCATGTCAACAGAGAAAAACACTAAGTCTTCAATGGCTCCAGGACGAGAATACGTTGCCACAAATGCTCCTAGGCTAAAGCAGTGCATCTTCAAAACATTCTGAGTTTTACCAAGAATTGCGTGAAGCCTTCTTTTGTGCTGACATTCCCTAGAATAAAGTTAACAATTAAAAAAAAATGCGAGTTTCTAGAAAAGCACACCGAAAAGTCCTTGCCAGGCTGTTCCACGTTATGTAAGCTGCTGTTATGAAGATACTAGATAAGTGGTTTGGTGTTGGTTTTAAAGACCATCGTCATTGCACACAGACAATGCTATCAGTGCTCCGATCTCCTCCCTTAGATCTCTCAAGTCAAATCTCAGCACCTACTCCACCTCCAAGTGGTGGTCCTGGAAACAGGCTGCATCACTGTAGTCTGGCTGACGGATCGAAGAGGGAAGGCTAACCCAATTCCAAAAATGCTGTGCTGAAGTCAGATGTGTTGGCCGAAAGGCGCAAATATCGCAGCTTCGCTGTAAACGAACACAACATAACCAACGTCCTTTTCAGGACGAACGAAGACGAAGAAATCTCAGCACAGTGGAGGAATCCCGTAGCGCCGGCGAGGATCCCAATGCAGTGTGTGTGTGCAGGAATCACACATTATGTAAATAATTTTTGTGGTGGGTAGGCTTTCCAAAATTTTGTAAATGTTTGCCAGGGCAGCGTCCGTTATGGTCTACTCTGTAAAATTTCCAACTGCTGAGGGATTTTAACATGCGCAACTTGCACACGGGACCTCCTATTTTTTCTCAGCAATCTAGAAAAAAGTAGATTTTTCAGTAATAAGCAAACCCATTGGACAGGCCTTTGAGCGTAATATGGCCCAATGGTATTCAACACGACTATGTCTGCTCTTTGTGGCAGACGCAGCAACATACGTGATAAAGACTGCTAATTCTCTGCAAGTGTTGTACTAAAAAAGGTGCACCTAACATGTCTAGCACATGCTTGTCTTCGAGCTGCTGAGGAGGTACGAGGCCAGTTCCCTGAAGTTGACCAGTTGATTCGGTGTGTGAAGAAAGTCTTTCTGAAAGCACCATTTTGTATGGCATCATTTAAGTCGGAGGCCCATATGTTCCTTTGCCGCCTGCTCTCATTTTAAGCAGATGGGGGACTTAGATCGAAGCGTGCAACTATTACTGCGAGAACTTCAAAGTAGTGAAAAAGATCATCACCTCGTTTCACAGCAGTGAAGTGGCCTCAATTAAAGTTGTGCCATGGACTACTACTTTCTGATCCTGAAATTTTTGACAAATTTTCCTACATAAAGTCAAATTTTGGAATTCTGCTTGGTACCATTACTTCCTTGGAGAAGTCAGCAGGTCTGTTAGGGGATCAGACAGGTTTGATGAAGTAGTCAGTGACTTAGATATGACTGGAAATGTGTGAAAGACTATGCTAAAGAAAATTGAGCAAGTTTTGAAAATCTGTGCTTAATTTCAGATGTGCTGTTGAGGAAAAACTTTTCCCTTGGTGAAATTTCAGGGGATTTAGAATTTAGTGACGTAGTTTATTTCAAGTATATTCCTGCTTTGTCAGTAGAAGTGGAAAGGAGCTTTTCAAGTTTAAATCTTTGTTGGTATGCAATGCCTAGAAGTCACTGTCTTTTGAAAATCATCCCATGGTTTTTGTTGTGCATTGTAATTTTGGACATCTGTAAAAGACACAACGCAACAGTTGCAATTTTTTGTGTTTTAAAAATGTGTTTTTTTTTTTTTTTTTTTTTTAATAAAGAACTATATTGTGAGCAAAATTAAAATTTTCAGATTGGCACAGAAACTTTTTTTTTTTTTTATGTGTGTTTGTGTCTTAGGAGGCATGTTTTTGGTTAATAAAGTAAACTTTCAGTTTGACACAGAAACTGTAAAAAAAAAAATTAAGTATTGTTTTATGTTTTTTCCTTCTTTATTGTATTGGCCATTTTTTTTTTTGTAAAATAAAGAATTTCTGTTATATTTTTGTGTGTTCTTTTAGTTCTGTTTTAAGTAGCTTATTGTCTTCTTTTAAAAATGGAAAAGAATTTTAGTTGTATTTTTTAGGTCATTTTATTTAGTTTTAGTGCTTTTTGAGGCCATAAAAGCATTTTATTAGGTCATTTTCTAACAATTTTAAGGTCATTAAAATCCTAGCCCTAGTGATCACAGTAAAGTGTGATGACACTTTCAACAAATAATCTTAGTTGTTTGGAGCTGTGAGTAGATAGTGGTACATGCTGTTTAAATCTGATTCTTTATATTCATATTCCATGTTTCTGGCCAGCAAAGTGAACTAGTGTTAATATTTATTATCTGTCTAACAATGTAGATTCTACATCAACCATGGCCGAGGTAACTTTGATATGAGCCAGACAGGTCCACCTTGTGGAATGGGAGACAGAATGGGGGTTGGGATCCGTCTGGTGGATGACCCTGCTGGAGGAGACAGACACAGTTCTAGAGTTTTCTTCACAAGAAATGGACAAGAGGTAAATATATATCTCATAATTTTAGAATTTGTGGAATTGTAAAGGTTTATAGAAGAACTGCTAACTTGGAGCCACCAAGAGGACATGCACACCATCATAGTGGGTAGATGCTGGAATTGGGTTTTCCACATCCTCAGAAGAGACCATAACACCATCATCAGAACTGGCATGCTATGAACTTCAGAAGGAAAGCGTAAGCAAGGACAGCCAAAAGCCACCTGACGGAGGACTGTGGAGGCAGAGATGATAAGCATGAACCAGAGCTGAGGCACTACACGAAGAATGGCTGTCGACTGAGACAGTTTGTTGCTGCCCTACAAGACGCCACTAGGCGTGATGGTCACTGATTGCTTTGTCAGTCAGCGACCATTGACCAAAGAAGAAGAAGATAGGTTTATATAAAATGTTTTTAAAATACTATTGTTTAGCATGCCTATTTCTGTTGTTTTAATCTGAGACTGATTAATTTTAACATGAATTATAAAACTAAAAGACAATACGAGAGTAATTATATCAGTTTTATAGAATTTGTGCACATTTGGTTCTTATACTTTCATGGGAGAATCACATCAGAAATCAACAGTTTTGGGTAAATGTGTGAAAGAAAAAAGAATGTCTTTTATGTCTTCTTTATCCCTATCTTATCTGTCTGTGGTTCTCTTCTCCGTGTGTTTTTTATATGGTCTCCCTGTGTTTCTCTAACACTGGGGATATCAGAACAGTAACTGCTGTATAATGCTACCAACTGGTTTTCTTAAGTTTGTGTTCTGTCTAACGCCTGCGGAATTTCAGTTCCTGCCGTTTGTCTGGTTCTTTCTGTCAGTTCCAAATTAGTGATCTATCTAATCATACTACTTCATTCGTATTCTGCACACGCACCCATTTATGAAATCTGTATCTTTTTTGGCTGTCATTTTTGTGATGTGATCATGTGCTTCATGTTGATGGAAGAAAATCATTGCAGCATAACTGATAGCTTCAGTTCTCCTAAGCTTTTGTAATTTGAATACGAGCTGCAAAAAAAGGGGGAGGGGAGGGAATAATCAGTTAAATGATCACATTATCCTCAAGTTCATGTTATTGTGAATTTTTGCTTTTTTTCTTTTAAACAAATTTCATTCACATTTCTTTTACTGAATCTAATGTACGGGTAGATAATTTATTGCATTTTTACTTTACTGAATGTAATATACAAGGAGATATTTAATACATTTTTTCTTTTAACTCGGTGGAATGTACAGGGAGATAATTTAATGGATTTTCATAACTTTTGTTTCAATGCAGGTGAAAAGTATTGATCTTGCATTGCGGTCATATCAGTTGTTCCCAGCAGTGGGAATGCAGTCAGAAGGGGAAGAAGTGGTTCTGCGACTTGATGCTATTTGGAACCCTGATGATGTCACACAGATGGTAGTGGATTGTGGAGAAGAAGATTGGGTCCGACTTGACGATATACGACTAAATGGAACAGTACGATACATTAAAAAAAATTTTTTGATCTTTCTTTAAAGCTCTCATGTTCTTATTCCGTTAGAAATTGCTGATGTCAGTAGAATTGTTTCTCTCAGTGGTCCTTGGTCACCTTAACATTTGTTGTAGTTGTTGTATAAGAAAGCGTGAAATCATGATACCACTGTGCTACACTTATTGTAATCTTTGAATTTCTTGAGTCCACTGGTTGGGCCTAAGTGTTAAAAAAGATTTTTTAAAATTTACTGTCTTAATAGTCTGTTGCATGTGATTTGGGTTATTATTTGAGTACATAGTAGTTTGTTTTTCTAGATAGCATGTTCTGTTTATTTATTCTGGGTCTAATTTGTCTAAAAGGGTTGTCATAGATTTTGATAAGATATCATACTTGAATTTGTGGCACTAATCTGTATTTTTCTTAACTATATTTTGTCAGTGGCATAATGTTTTGCTGACGGGTCACAATTGATGCTTTCTAAAACAATTGATAAAGACTGCTTTATACTGTTTGAGCTGTCAGTAAATATTTGAAGACTCCATTGTAAAAACCAGACATGTCACATTTTGCACATTAAGTATATTCCAAAGAAGGTGTAGAAACTAAAATTATATTTGAAAACTCATTCCTCTCCAAGAAAATGAAGCATAAAAACCGTCCGTTCTTCTTTAGGTCACAGCATTTCAAATTTTAAAAGTCATTTTTCTCAGACTTCAGTTTTCATGAGAAATCTGGTTTTTCCAATAGATTTTTTATTTCCATGATGGAAAATTTTTTCCAGTCCATGGGAATTTTAATACTAGTCAGCGAATTAGCTATAGGATTTCGACATTTCCTTTATTTGTCATTCTCTATTAAAAACTAACTGGCCTTGATTGGTATAAACTGATAGAAAGTTTATTTTAATATTATCTTAGATTCTAGAGTACACTGGTCGAGGAAGGACCATTCATGATGTTGGTCTGGCCCAAGCCAAGTATCCACTTGATACAACGAATCATTATTTTGAATTTGAAATTGTTGATCCTGGGGACAAGTGTTACGTGGCCATTGGTCTTGCAAAACAGGTATATATAGTACTGTTGTTCTATGTTAAAGTTAAATACATACTGATGGAGTGCCATCGTCGTATCCATTTTGACTACTTATGAAACATGGAGCCACCACTGCCGCTGATCTCCTTGTAAGAAACTTGCACTTAAGCCTTCATGTGTTCTTGTAGTGGGTGTAGTTGTAGCAATTTGTTTTACATGATGAAGTTGCCAGCCTCATGTAGAACCTTTTACTAATCGCCATTTATGGTATCCCTGAGGGAACAGTAGTACTTTTCTTGCTTTGTCTTCTCAGAGACATCCCCGCGGAACTACACTGAACCTGCATTCTTATGAAATGTCCATTACTCAATACAACTTGTGCAGATGTACTTTACTTAGTTTTCTTATTACTCTGGAGATATAGATAGATTGATTCTATATGCCCCTTTCTTACTTGAGGTTTTCACAGATTGATTATTTTATGTTACATTATCCCCAGGGATTCGAGGTTTTTCACTCTTGTACCCTTGCGGCTATTTGGGAGTGTCGTTTTGGGCTTTCTAGAGAGATTGATTCTATCGTCACCCAAGCCGGACCACCGCCACTGCTGCCCTGCCATTCTTATTAGCTCTGCTTACATTTGAATGGGAGTGCCCGTCGCCAGGATATTTTGGGGCATTCTGCATTCACAGATTGATTATATGTGCCTCTTTGTTACTTGAGGTGGAGAGAGATTGAATTATTTATGTCTTTGTCTTGCTTGAGGTATAGAGAGATTGATTCTATCTGCCATTTTATTACTTACAGCATGGAGATATTTATTCTAGAAGCCTTTTTGTTACTTGAAGTATGGAGATATTGATTGTATATGCACTTTTGTTACTGGGGGCATATAGTTTGATTCTGTATGCTAGTCTGTTCTTAGAGATATTGATCTTTTATGTCAGTCTTTCACTGGGAATAAATATAGATTGAGTGTTATGTCAGTCTGTTATACGTTATTTGTTAGAGCGCTGGCCACTTGCAGCAAAGTTACCAAGTTCAAAGTTCACAATGTGGTAAAGGGATACCTGACTCTGCTCTTGAGTTAAAAAAGGCAAATGCAGTGAAGAAGGGAACTGCTCACCCCACGTCATAAAGTTGGACCTCATATAGTGAAGTCTTGAACACTTCATTCTCCTATAGCAGTATCTGCTATCAGACTCTCTTACCTACACATTTACATACATCTTTTCCTTCTTTCTGCAGAACTACCCAATGAGGAGACACCCAGGATGGAACATGGGATCAATAGCTTATCATGCAGGTTTGTCCTGGTAGCTTACATGATCATGTGTCAATCCTAGTGACATTGATGACCATAGCCACCTCAGTTGCCTTTTTTTTTTTTTTTTTTTTAGCTGTCCACTACTACATGTGCAGAATGCTCTGATGAGTAACAGAGAAGAAAGTGCTGAAGTTGTCCTCTTTCCACACAATCTGCCTAAGCAAAATTCTCTGAGTCTTTTGGCTGAATACCATCACCAACCAAGAACTGCTTACTTAAGGGGACATGCACATCATCATAGCTGGCAGATGCTGGGTTGGCCACATCCTCAGAAGCGACCCTGATGACATCACAAGAACAGCTATGCTATGGACCCCTGATGGAAAGCGAAAGAGAGGCCAACCAAAAACAACTTGGCGAAGCTGGGGCACTGCTATGAAGGATGGCTGTTGACCGAGCAAAGTGACAGCAATTTGTTGTTGCCCTACAAGACACCACCAGGCGTGATGGCCACTGACTGCTTTGACAGTCGGGCTGCTTACGATCACAGAATAGAAGACTACTCCATGTACTCACTACTTTCTGAGTCTGCTTGTCATGTCATGCTAGGTCTTCACTTCCTGTCTTCTTCTGTTTCAATAGACTTTGATCTTTCTCATGTTCACAAAATTTTTGAGACTTTCTTTAGCTAGAATGCATTTTTCATCAGTGTTTTCATCTTTGAGCATGTTAGTTAAGTGTTTTTATTACTGAATGTGATTTCCAGGTTCATTTCATTTCTTAATTTTCATTTAAGGAGGTTTTTTTTCCTATCAGCGGACACATTTTAGTCAATTAGATCTATCACTTTTAGAGATAGCATAAAATTGTGTGTTATAGAACTGCCAAATGAGAGCAGAGTGAAGTACTGAATTATGTGCTGGGCAGTGCCTGAGATGTTAATCTTTACCAAGCGACATGACAGAAACAACCTGGGAAAATTGTTGAAGCAAATCATCATCTTGCTGCATGACAAACTTGCCTACTTCCTATGCATGTCACCTTGAAGAAGCTGGAAATCATGGCACACACTCCTTACACCTCTGGTATATCCCCAAGTGACTTTCATCTGTTTGGACAGGCGTGGATGCATTTAGGAAGGCAGTGATTTCAGAGCAGCAGTGACCTGAATCTTACACTGGCTGTGAGGTGGGAACCAAATTTTTTTAGACTGCCAGGATCTGGGAGGTAGTTTCTGTTCTGGAATCCCCCAGTTTAAGAGAAATCCAGACATGACATGCATAAAGAAGACATAGAAAGATCTAGAACAGATGCCACAGGACTGGCAGTCTTGGCATGTTCTTTTTTTTTTGAGGACCTGTGCTCCATGGTGACTTGAAACGTGTTAAGTTATCTGGAAGCTGCCAGTATGGTGGCAGAATTATGTTAGCGTTCACAAGGAATACTTTGAAAAGGAACGATGTTATTTTGAATTTAGTATTTATCACAGTGTTGTCAGCTCGAGTCGACAGACTGAAACTCGAGTCACCACAGCGACTCAGGGTTTTTTAAAATTATTATTAACGACTGGAATTGGGGCTTGCCAGTTTTTTGACAAACCAGCTTCGCTATCTTTGTTCATAATGCACTGTAAAGGAGAAACTGATAATAGTTTTCTTTAAATCGATATAATCAAAGCAGTCAGTAAATACAATTTTAAAAATTGAGATTATTATTTTTCATTATTATTATTATTATTGATGATATGATTATTTGATTAAAAAAGCAATTATAATATAAACAATTTTGGATCAGAAAATGAGGTTCAACTTGAGACTTGTTAGGACAGACTTGAGGGCAACTCTGATTTGCCATTTTACATTTTACAGAATTGAAGATTTCAGGGCCACCATGAACCACCCACATAATTCTTGACAGTCGAAGTGCGTATGTTTAAACAAATAATTTATATCTTCAGATGATGGAAAACTGTTCCATGGCTCAGGTATGGGTGTACGCTTTGGTCCCAAGTGCTCAAAAGGTAAATATATGACACCTTTTTTTTTTTTTTTTAACATTTCTAAAATAAATACCAAAGAAGCTTTTTTACCAGTTAGCATTGTTTCTGTTTATTCCACTTGTGGCATGGAGCTCTTGTCACTGTCAACTGATTTATATTTTGGGCCAGAATCTTTAGCTATGTCTTTGAGGTTATCTTTGGGCCAGAATTTTTAGCTATGTCTTTGAGGTTATCTTTGGGCCAGAATCTTTAGCTATGTCTTTGAGGTTATCTTTGGGCCAGAATCTGTAGCTATTGTCTTTGAGGTTATCTTTGGGCCAGAATCTTTAGCTATTGTCTTTGAGGTTATCTTTGGGCCAGAATCTGTAGCTATTGTCTTTGAGGTTATCTTTGGGCCAGAATCTGTAGCTATTGTCTTTGAGGTTATCTTTGGGCCAGAATCTTTAGCTATGTCTTTGAGGTTATCTTTGGGCCAGAATCTGTAGCTATTGTCTTTGAGGTTATCTTTGGGCCAGAATCTGTAGCTATTGTCTTTGAGGTTATCTTTGGGCCAGAATCTGTAGCTATTGTCTTTGAGGTTATCTTTGGGCCAGAATCTTTAGCTATGTCTTTGAGGTTATCTTTGGGCCAGAATCTGTAGCTATTGTCTTTGAGGTTATCTTTGGGCCAGAATCTGTAGCTATTGTCTTTGAGGTTATCTTTGGGCCAGAATCTGTAGCTATTGTCTTTGAGGTTATCTTTGGGCCAGAATCTTTAGCTATTGTCTTTGAGGTTATCTTTGGGCCAGAATCTTTAGCTATGTCTTTGAGGTTATCTTTGGGCCAGAATCTGTAGCTATTGTCTTTGAGGTTATCTTTGGGCCAGAATCTTTAGCTATGTCTTTGAG
This sequence comes from Oreohelix idahoensis, assembly GCA_024509875.1. NCBI lineage: Eukaryota > Metazoa > Mollusca > Gastropoda > Stylommatophora > Oreohelicidae > Oreohelix > Oreohelix idahoensis. Next base: position 449,843 of record JAMPIV010019600.1, on the reverse strand, counting down.
GTTATCTTTGGGCCAGAATCTGTAGCTATTGTCTTTGAGGTTATCTTTGGGCCAGAATCTTTAGCTATTGTCTTTGAGGTTATCTTTGGGCCAGAATCTTTAGCTATTGTCTTTGAGGTTATCTTTGGGCCAGAATCTTTAGCTATTGTCTTTGAGGTTATCTTTGGGCCAGAATCTTTAGCTATTGTCTTTGGGCCAGAATCTTTAGCTATTGTCTTTGAGGTTATCTTTGGGCCAGAATCTTTAGCTATTGTCTTTGAGGTTATCTTTGGAAAAGAAATGAAAAAAATAAAGAAGACATGGAAAGATCTTGAGAGGATGGCACAGGACAGGAGGACCTGGCATAATTATGTTGAAGGTTGATGCTCCTTGGGGAGCTGAAGGGTGAGGATGATGATGAGGTTGTGGTTGCTGTGGCTTCCTCTTCTGTCATTATTTGCCAGGTTCTCTTTGTCCCCAACACTCTTCTAATCCTGTGTTGGCTCCAGTCAAGGGCATGTTTGGTTATGCTGGTTGAGTGGTCTGCCTGAGGCTGACCACTGATTTTAACATTAGCAACTGAGTAGGTGAACTACTGGAGCATCATAGACATCTCTATCAGTGTTACAAACTTCTGTGTCCTCTTCTTCTTTCAGCTTATTGATGACAACTGACCGAACATCTTTCATATATGTAAGGAGGTCTGGTTGAGCCACATTCTATCACCCCACCTCATGATACTGGACATAGTGTGGTGAAGTCTCTAACATTTCACTCCCCTATGACAGTATCTGCTATGGGGCTACGTTTACCTTTTTTTTAATTGCAAAAGATGTGATAATATTTACTTTCTTAGTCGTTCATCTTCTACCTTGGGGTGTAGAGGTTAGCCAGTTAGAGAGCCTTGCTATCCTATTGGCTGCCTTCCTTTTGGGCCAGGTTCCAGTCCAGTGATCAGTCCTTCAGGTATTGTCTGATTTTGTCCTCCCAGCGAACTCTGGGTCATCCTGGAGGTCTGGATGCCTGGCTGTTGGTATCCCATATTTGTCGTGGTAGCCAAATTTCTCCCATTTTGCAGACATGGCCAAACCATCATAACAGGGAAAATTGTAATAATACTGATTAAATATGATGATTTATACTACATCACCTAAGCTTTGTCTTCAAATTTCAGTATGAAAATATTATACCGTTAAAAAAAAAGATTTAATTAAGGAATTAGATCAAAATTAAAAAACTTATTTATCATGTGGTCCTCCTAAAATCGCTCAGTGGTACACTGATGTACAGTGATCAACGTTTTCCTCACCTCTGGTGTAGATGATATGATAGACTTGTAACAAACTTATTAAAGGGCAGGAGCAGCATAGCAGAACAGGAAAATCAGTTTATAAAAGTAAAAAGAGGTTGCTATGTCAAAATCTGTTGCTAATGAAGCAGATGATAATTGAAGGAGAAGTTAAAGCTGACCAGCACAGTTCTTCCTCTCCTCAGAACATCCACTTCTTGGCTGATCGTTGCCTTCTAATGTTCTTCCTTATGATTATGATATCTGTGCTGATGCACTCTTTCCCACTCCCCCCCCCCACACACACACACACCAGTTCTTCTTCACACATAGTGTAGTAGTTGATTGAATCATCCTCTGAAATGATAGCAGCTATTCATCATCATCAGCTGGTCCTCCTAGTACAGGGTTCAGGAACCTTTCCGTGACAAAGAGCCAAGTATTTAATTTTGTCTCCATTTTAGCTTCTTCTTCCTCGTTCGCCCTGAAAAGGACGGTGGTTGCGTTGTGTCTGTTTACGCCTAAGCTGTGATATCTGCACCTTTCGGTCGACACATCCGACTTCTGCATGGCATTTTTTAGGACCGGGTTTGCCTTCCCATTGCGATCCACACTCGCTCAGCCAGTCTGCACTGCTGTAGACTGTTTCCAGGACCACCACGTGGAGGTGGAGTGCGGTCTTGACCAGCTCTGATTCGCTGGTCCTGACGCAGGCAGTCAAGCTATGAGTCGCTGACTGCGTTCTCTATTGCTGCGTCTTTGGGTCCCACCATTTTAGCAAATTGAAGAGCCACATGAAAAAAAATCACATAGTATCCCTCATTCACTAAGAGTTAAGTAGTAGAGAGCCGAGAGCCGCACGAGATGACTGAAAGAGCCGCATGCGGCTCGCGAGCCTGGGGTTCCCGACCCCTGTTCTAGTAGGAAACCTGCACCAAGCATCCGCATGCCCTTGTAGCAGTGGTGTCTGTAGCAATTTGTGTTATATGTTGAGGCTGCCAGCCTAGTGCACAACCTCATAGTAGTCGTCTTGTACGACGTGCCTGAGGGAGCAGCAATCCTACAATCCTCACAGACCCCCTGGGAAAGACATGGGATGATAACAGCTGTTGTAGCTTGATATTTGTGATACTTAACATTATGATGATGTGGACAGTGATGATGATTTTTATTGTGACTAGAAGATTTAGGCGTTATGAGTTTGTACAGTGTAGATATTCTGACATCTGACAATGTGTGAAATATTGAACCCTCTTGACCCAAGCACTTTGAGTATGTAATACGCATTCAAAACAAATAAAGAGGTCCTAGAAAACCTAGCAATCAAAAGAGTTAATGAAGGAGATCAAAATTAGACAGCTAAATAATTTTGGCCATGTAAAAAGACATAACACTTTGCTGTAGACCATAATGGAAATAGAAGACAGAGTTGAAGGCTAACATGCAAGAGGAAGACAGCGCTGTGAGTAGGAAGATAACATCAAGAGATGGCAGGAAAGAGTCTATTAGAGTGCACCATCAAGACAAGAGACAAGAAGACAATTAGAGTGCACCATCAAGACAAGAGACGAGAAGACATTGGAGATCCATTGCAGCTGACCTTCGGTATGAAGATGGCACCTGATGATGATGAACATCCATCCTGTAGTAATTTGTCACATATTTTGATAAGATATGACAGGATCACCAATGTGGAACCATGTGTAGAACCAATGGGAAGGACAATGTGTAGAACCTATGGGAAGAACCATGTGTGGAAATGATGGGAAGAACCATGTATAGAACTAATAGGAAGAACCATGTGTGGAACTGATGGAAAGATCCATGTGTGGAACTGATGGGAAGAACCATGTGTGGAACTGATGGGAAGAACCATGTGTGGAACTGATGGGAAGAACCATGTGTGGAACTGATGGGAAGACCCATGTGTGGAACTGATGGGAAGACCCATGTATGGAACTGATGGGAAGAACCATGTGTTGAACCGATGGGAAGAACTAGAAAATACAAGTGGAACAGGAGGTGAGGAGAAGATGCTGGCATTGGAGAGGATACACTCAAAGTAAGAGAAATAGAGGGAGACCAAAAACAAAAATGCTTGGAGGAGAGAACTGGAGAGAGATAAGAAAAAGGGTAAAGGAAACATGGAAAGATCTTGAACTGGTGGCATAGAACAGGAGGGGAGGGCATGTTGGTGTTGAAGACCTATGCTTCAAGGGAGCTGCGTGCATGGAGGCATATCTGGAGTCATCCTTATATGACCACCAGCTATGCACTATGCTACAATATACATATGTGGAAGTGAACCTTTGTCTGTGACGCTAATTACACCCTCATGAAATCATCCACAGACTTTCATTGATTCCCCCTGTGGTGAAACTTGTTGAGAACCCAGCATTGCACACTAAGCTTGGAGAAGTCACTTGAGCCCCAGACGTGATTCTGTGGCTTTGACCTGCTTGACTGCATGCAGGAGGATCTCACTGTGGACCCAGTGATAGGCAGGGTGAGCTGAGAAGTGGCTCTGTGCAGAACGTGACAATTCCTTGGGAGAGGCCAGAACTAGAGCACAGTATTTTAGCTCTGCAAAGCTGGAGAGCCCCCTTGGGTGATGGGGAATGCACAGTATGCCACGGGATTCTTACTCCTAGCCTGGGACCAGATGTGATGATCCTTTAAATGCAAGCCAAGCTAGAGATACTGGGGCTCATGACTTCCAACTCACCGCGTTTCAGAATGGCGGAAAAACCTAGATCTACAGTGTAGATCCAAGAAGTCTTCAACTTGGTATTGGCTGCAGAAGAGTGAGAAGCTCAGCAGCCCTAGTTAAACACGAACAGCAACAACAATGGGAGGGGGGGGGGGCGGGGGGGGGGCCGGGGGGGGGGGTGGGGGGGCCTGAAGGGTCATTGACAGTATTTTGTAGAGACCTTGTGTTCATTAACAATGATTTCTGTTCACAGGTGACATCATGGGCTGTGGCATCTACTTCCCACCAGACTATGACAGTGAAACAGAAGCTCACAGTAATGATGAAGATGACGATGCCAAAGGTGAGGAAGAGGAAGAGGACAATGAAGAGGATGACGAGGAAAGCCAGCTGGATGAGCTCCTGGGCATTGGAGGTTCAGAGGATGAGGATGACATGTTGTTCAGGCCGCCTAAAAGACACCATCACAAGGGAAAAGGAACTAAAGTCACCGTAAGTCAGTTCTGTAAATGTCACATGTTGCTAGGTTGTGAGTATTGGATGGAAATGTCAGTAGTTCTGTAGATGTCAAATGTTGCTAAAAAGGAGGTAAAGGATCCTGTTATACGCCCATTGAGGCATATTGGGAATATGGTGTTAGACCCATATTTTCTTGACCATCGGCACACTAGGGGTGATGTGGTCAGCATCACGCCAGCCACCTTTAACCTTCCCAGATTTGCTCTGGTACCCAGTTCATGAGGCTGGGTCGACCCTGGAGCCGTTTGCGGTCTAAAAAATCCCACCTCAACTGGGGATCGAACCATAGACCACCGAGCTAGGAAGCCAGTGCACTAACCACTGCGCTACCGCGGCTCCTTCCCTGCGGAGTATATGCCTTCATATATGTTGCTAGGTTGTAATTATTGGATGGAAATGTCGGCAGCTCTGTAGATGTCACATGTTGCTAGGTTGTAATTATTGGATGGAAATGTCGGCAGCTCTGTAGATGTCACATGTTGCTAGGTTGTGATTTTTGGATGGAAATGTCAGTAGTTCTGTAGATGTCACATGTTACTAGGTTGTGATTATTGGATGGAAATGTAAACAGTTCTGTAGATGTCACATGGTTGTGATTATTGGATGGAAATGTCAGTAGTTCTGTAGATGTCACATGTTACTAGGTTGTGATTATTGGATAGAAAAGTCAGTAGGTCTGTAGATGTGACATGTTGCTAGGGTGTGATTATTGGATGGAAATGTCAGTAGTTCTGTAGATGTCACATGTTGCTAGGGTTTGATTATTGGATGGAAATGTCGGTAGTTCTGTAGATGTCACATGTTGCTAGCTTGTGATTATCAGATAGAAATGTCGGCACTTCTGTTAATGTCACATGTTGCTGGCTTGTGATTATCTTATAAGCAGAGTTGCCCGTGGAGTTCCCTGTGGAGACAAAGGAAGAACATGACTAGTGTTACCTCAGGCAACTTATTAGAGGCAACTAATATGAGGTTGTGCATGGGTCTGGCAACCTCATGATGTTAAACAAATTGCTCTGGAAACCACCACTGCATGAGCACGTGAATGTTTTGATGCAAGCTTCCTACAAGAGAACCAGCTTCTATAAATAGCAAAAAGTCTCTTTATTTAGTTTTTTTAAATTGAATGACAATATATATAAGGCACATATCCTGTAAATACTCAAGGAAAAATGAATGAAGCAACAAAATTATGATGTAAATGTGTCACTACATGTGCTGTCATTTGTATATAACTTTATGCTGTAAGTGTCACACAGCATTGAAAATAAAATTACAAGAAATACTTAATTATAACTAAGATTAGGTTGAACAGTGTGGACTCTCCCAAGATGGTGAATTAGAGGAGTCAAATGACGCTCATCTAAAGCACTTCTGCGCTCCTCCCATTAAATATATATATATCATCTCATCTCATCTCATCCCGTAACCCGTCATGGGTCGTAGGGGTGCCATGGTGGAAGCATCAGCAGACAGGGTCCTCCACTGCTCTCTATCCTCAGCAATGCGTACAAGTGTGGAAAAACCGTGTCCTGCCCATTCTTTGATGTTATCAGCCCAGGATTTTCTCTGCCTTCCTCTTCTCCGTTTACCTTCGACTGTTCCCTGAAGGATCGTTTTCGAAAGAGAGTCATGACGAGTTACATGCCCAAACCAGGCAAGCTTTCGACGTTTCACTATTGACAAAAGTGGTTCTTGGTGGCCTGCATAGGTGTTTATCTTCTCTCTAACATAGACATTTGTTTTGTGCTCTTTATAGCAAATGCGCAGAATTCTTCTATAACATTTATGCTCGAAAGCCTGAATCCTTCGCTCCGTATCTGCAGTGAGTGTCCAGCCCTCACACACATACAAGAGAATAGATAATACAAGTGATTTGTATAATTTGATCTTCACAGGAAAACTGATGTTACTTTTCCAGATCATATTCAACCTTGTCATGGCAGCTGAGGCCATCTCAAGTCTTGTCTTGATTTCTTTACTTGATCTTCCATCACTACATATAGTGGACCCGAGATATTTAAAGGTGTTAACTTCTTCTAACGTTTGCCCATTTAACGTAATGTTGGTCGGAACATGTTTCTTATGGCTATTCACCAATATCCTGCTTTTTTCTATATTAATTTCCATCCCATACGTTCTTGTTACTTTCTCCAGTCTAGAGGTAAGGTCTTGAAGTTCTGATTCTGATCCAGCTATCAGATCAATATCATCAGCAAAACGTAGGTTGCACAGAGGTCGGCTTCCAATCGATATGGTTGATTTATAATCGTAGAGAGCCTCCTGCATAATATGTTCTAGATATATATTAAAGAGCACTGGTGACAGAATACATCCTTGGCGAACTCCTACAGTTGTTTTGAAAAATTCTCCAATGTCGTTGCTTGCAAAAACAGCACTGCTTGCGTCCTTGTATAGTGCTTCAATGATATCTATGATGTTAGTATCAAAATTGAATTTTCTCATTACTTGCCATAAGCCTTCATGCCAGACTCGATCGAAGGCTTTTGTGAAATCGATGAAGTTATGGTATAAATCGTGTTGATGTTGGAGATGTTTTTTCGATAAGTAATCTAATATTGAAGATTTGTTCTGAGGTACTTCTTTTTGGTCTAAAGCCAGCCTGTTCCTCTGACAAGATTTCTTCTGATTTCTGTTTTATTCTGTTCAAAAGTATCCTTAACATCACCTTACTTGGATGACTAATAAGGCTAATGGTTCTGTAGTTCTTGCACATTTTTAGATTTCCTTTCTTTGGAAGCGGTATTACTAATGACTGCGTCCATTCTTTTGGCCATTTTTTTGTACTCCATATCTTCTGGCAAATTGTTGTCATGATTTTTACTATATCTGGTCCTCCATATTTCAAGAGCTCTGCTGGGATATTATCCACACCAGGTGACTTCCCTCCTTTCATCGAACATATAGCCTCTTCCACTTCTTCCCGTAATATTGCTGCATTTCCGAGTTCCCTGTTTTCGCACTTAATGTTGTTTAATATGCCTAAGTCAGTGTCAAGTTTACAGTTATATAATTCTTTACAATATTCTGTCCACCTTTTCATTACAGCTGTTTTTTCATTGAGCAGAGCCCCATTGCTATCTTCTATGACAGTTACCCTGGGCTGTTGGGGTTTTGATAGTTTTCTTAATGTGTCAAAAGCTGCCTTGCTGTTACCTTTTATTAGCCCCGTATTAATGGACTCACATTGATCAGCTACCCATTTTTCTTTGGCCTGTTTCATTTTCTTCCTAATATTTTTATTCACCATACTGTATTGCCATGCTGCTTCAGGAACCTCTTTCTTAACCTTTTTCATTTCCCGCCGTGTATCACATAACTTCAGAATGTCATCTGTAACCCGTGGTTTGTTTATTTTCTTTCTTTTACCAAGTATTTCTGTTGCTGATTCAATGAGCACGTCTTTCATGTTCTTTGTGATTGAGTTGATATCATCTTCCAAAAAGTTGAGAGCTGCGAATTTTCCTCCAACAGTTGCCTCAAAGATTCCCGCGATTTCTGGATCTTTCAGTTTGTCTAAATTGAATCTTAACTGAGAACATCTGTTTTGATTATAGTTCTTTTTAAGTTTAAGCTTGAGCGTCATCAATACCATGTCGTGATCACTACCAATGTCGGCGCCAGGAAAAGTCCTAGTCTTGGCTTTATTAATACTGGACTTGAATCTTTTGGATACAAGAATAAAATCAATTTGGCCATGTATCTCAGTTTTTGGGGCATGCCACGTTGTTCTTCTTGATAACTTATGAGGAAATAGTGTATTTGCAATGGTTAGTTTATAGTTGCTGGCAAATTCTAGTAGCCTTAGTCCTCGATCGTTGGTTTCACCTGTCCCAAATCTCCCCACTGTACCAGCCCAGTGACCGTATGCATCTGGCCCTATTTTAGCATTCCAATCACCTAACACGATGAGAAGATCTTTCTTTGGAATTTTCTTAATTGCTTCATCCAGATTGTCATAAAATGTATCAATTGCCTCATCCTCATAGTCAGTAGTGGGGGCATATACCTGTATGATGGAGATGTTCTTTGGATGTGCTGCAATACGAATGGTGATAAGCCTGCTATTTATTGGGGTGCAGCTGATGACAGAGTTCAATCTATCTTTATGTACGATAAAACCTACTCCATGCTGATGTTTAGACTCATCTCCACTAAACCAAATTTTGTGACCATCATCCGTTATTGATTCACCTAATTCATATATATAACACGATGTAAACTCTTCTCATCGTGTTATATATATGAATTAGGTGAATCAATAACGGATGATGGTCACAAAATTTGGTTTAGTGGAGATGAGTCTAAACATCAGCATGGAGTAGGTTTTATCGTACATAAAGATAGATTGAACTCTGTCATCAGCTGCACCCCAATAAATAGCAGGCTTATCACCATTCGTATTGCAGCACATCCAAAGAACATCTCCATCATACAGGTATATGCCCCCACTACTGACTATGAGGATGAGGCAATTGATACATTTTATGACAATCTGGATGAAGCAATTAAGAAAATTCCAAAGAAAGATCTTCTCATCGTGTTAGGTGATTGGAATGCTAAAATAGGGCCAGATGCATACGGTCACTGGGCTGGTACAGTGGGGAGATTTGGGACAGGTGAAACCAACGATCGAGGACTAAGGCTACTAGAATTTGCCAGCAACTATAAACTAACCATTGCAAATACACTATTTCCTCATAAGTTATCAAGAAGAACAACGTGGCATGCCCCAAAAACTGAGATACATGGCCAAATTGATTTTATTCTTGTATCCAAAAGATTCAAGTCCAGTATTAATAAAGCCAAGACTAGGACTTTTCCTGGCGCCGACATTGGTAGTGATCACGACATGGTATTGATGACGCTCAAGCTTAAACTTTTGGCCATGTATCTCAGTTTTTGGGGCATGCCACGTTGTTCTTCTTGATAACTTATGAGGAAATAGTGTATTTGCAATGGTTAGTTTATAGTTGCTGGCAAATTCTAGTAGCCTTAGTCCTCGATCGTTGGTTTCACCTGTCCCAAATCTCCCCACTGTACCAGCCCAGTGACCGTATGCATCTGGCCCTATTTTAGCCCAATAAATAGCAGGCTTATCACCATTCGTATTGCAGCACATCCAAAGAACATCTCCATCATACAGGTATATGCCCCCACTACTGACTATGAGGATGAGGCAATTGATACATTTTATGACAATCTGGATGAAGCAATTAAGAAAATTCCAAAGAAAGATCTTCTCATCGTGTCATATATATATACTCATGGAAAAAAGTAAGTGTGCAGCACTCAACAGGGCACTGTGCGTGTGTTCTTGGGTGAACTCAAATGCAAGTTGGCACACATTTCTGTGTGAGTGTTGTTCACTTACCCATGCAATTACAATTGGATCGCACTATTCATGGGGATATAATCACAGTGCACGATAAATCACGTGAAAAGTGCCATAGGGGAGAATTTATAACAGATAAAAGGAAGGTAAGTGTGTAGCTCTAATCACAAGCATGTGAAAACGTAATCGTTGAAATAGAGAGTACCAAGAGTCCAACAGAAACATCTTTTTTGACAATGCCAAGATTGAACCAACAACAGCGAGCAATAGCTATAGGGATGTTAGCTGTTGGAGCGACTATATTAGCTGTATCACAACATTTCAATGTTCACAGGAACACTATATTACGCATTCAAGCTCGTTTCCACCAAACTGGATCCACTGCTGATCGCCATAGAAGTGGCCAACCATGAGTTACCACCCCTGCACAAGACCGTTACATACGCCTTATGCACTTGCGTAACAGGTTTATTCAGGCAACATGGACTGCCAGGAACATTCCAGGTTTAAGACCCGTGTCGTGCAGAACAGTGCGGAATAGGCAAATCTCTTACCTCACAGACCTGCAGTTAGACCAGCACTGACAGTTCGCCATAGACAAGCGCGCTTGGCCTGGGCCAGACACTTTCACTAAAATCAAAGTGATCACTTGGTCTTTTATTCAATATTCAACCACATTGTGTGCCAACTTTTATTTCATTTCGTCCATGAAATCACGCACAGTGCCTTATAAAGTGTTGCACACTTACTTTGTTAATACAAAAGGCAAGAGGAGCTTTCATTGCATTTGGAAATATATGGAGATCAAAAGAAATCGGATCCAACACGAAAATAAGAATCTTCAACTCAAATATGAAGTCATTCCTATTGTATGGCTCTGAGACATGGAGAACAACAAAGACAACAACCAAAAAGCTACAGACTTTCATAAATGGGTGCTTGCGTAGAATAGAGGGATTAAAATGGTATGACAAGGTTACCAACGTGGAACTGATGACAAGAACTAGACAAGTGCCAGTGGAACAAGAGATGAGAAGAAGACGATGGCAATGGATAGGACACACACTAAGGAAACCTGTTGATAGCATGATAGCATTACAAGGCAGTCTTTGTTCTGGAACCCCCAGGGCAAGAGAAGCAGAGGTAGACCAAGAAGCACATGGAGAAGAGAGCTGGAAACAGAGGTGAAAATGATGAGGAGAACTTGGAAAGAACTTGAGATGATGGCACGTGACAGGAGGACTTGGGTTGTTGGGCATAAAGAAGTCTGCGTACCAAAAGGAGGCTTCTATCCCACAATTGGGATGCTTAGCTGCAACGAGAAGGTTCGGGTAGACCTGCGACCTTTGACAGGATAAATGTTTTTAAAAACAAAAAATGGCCCTACTGATACATGATTCTGCTTTGTTTTTCCCCTCTGTGATAGGCTTCCCTGAACATAGTGAATGATTATCATACTCTGTGCGATTATCCTGCAACATCGTTGATAATGACATTGTAAGAATTGTTTTTTTATCACAATAACATTAAGCATGGGGGAAGTGTCGAGGATTATAAGGTATTGTTTGTGTCATGTCATTCATATTCGATTTAGGTTAAATTTGGCACATATTTGAACTATGCATCTGCCTGACTTGGTTATAGAGCTCGTTTGTGATCTATGGCTGGAGATTTTAACTCGATGATTGTGGGAGCATGAAAGTGTTCATCGGTGTAGTGAAATTATGTTGTTTAAGTAGGACTGCTGAGCTCATTACTCTTCTGCAGCCAGTGCCAGGTTGAAGGATGTGCATGTGTTTTGTAGCCGTTGGGTGGTGCTGTGTTTGTGATTGATGCCTGTTTGGTAATTAGTACAGAATTTTCCACATGGTTCTTATATTTCTAGTATGTTACTATTTGGGTACTCTACGTAAGCATTTATGGTTGCCTTGAAGGCAGAGTCATCTGTGTCAGAAATTATTGCAATATTATAGAGCTGTCTGTAGTTTCCAAAATAGCCATCTTTAGTGCTGTTAGGTTGCTGTCTCTTGTTAACTGTGCAGTCTTTGAGTATGGTTTTTATTATAGGTAGTTTTAGTTTCTTTCTGGAATAAAGGATTGGGTGTTTTTCAGTTATTTCCCATGTTATATGAGAGGTTGTTATTGTTATTGTTAATCAGAATCATCTTCACTGCACTCCGGGCAAACCCATAGGAGCTCAATCTCCCTCAGTAAATGTCAAAGAGTATGAATGCTAATTGTACCTGTAGCACGCTGGTTGTACATACGATGGATGCATCCTCTCTCACGTCCATTTCTGCTAGTCCCACGTTTGATGCCAAACTCCAACAGCCTCAGCCTTGTTGATTCATCCATTGCAGTGTTATTATCCAACAGGCGATCATTAATAGCCCTTAGTATCTCTCCCTTATCCATGTCAGTGTCCCCACTATGGGTGCTCTCGAGGCCAGTCTGTCAGCTCTCTCATTGCCATGTACTCCTGCATGACCATGACAAAAGATCCACACCAGTTCTTCAAGACTTGAGGCTTCTATTGATGTTTTCTATTCCTGCCGCAGTCATCCATTCTGAGCTTTTCGAAGCATGGCTTGAGAGTCTGACAATATAACTACCCTGGTTGATGGAGTTTCAGAAGCCACCTCAGTGCTGCAGTAGCTGCCTCTACCTCCATTCTCATGCTGGAGGTTGTTGTCATGTAGGCTCCACTCCGTTCAGTCGAGTGGGCCTGTAGGATACTTGAAGGTCTGTTTAGGTTTCCTGTGTCTAGTGGTCCTACCCTTTGCAGTGAGTATGACGCAAGGTAGGTGATCACTTTCCTGTGCACCTAATACATCCCAAAGTGCCATCGTGGTAGCAGCACTAGAGATGAATGCCAGATCTATGACACCCTATTGGCTTTTAAATTTGTCTCCTGGATCATGAGAATATCGAAATTGTAGATGACTGTTTGTATACTGGCTGCAAGTTGATTGGCACCTCGACAATTCCAGTATCCTAAACGCACATATTTCATCGATGCGATCTGCTTTCGTTCTGAACCTTCTCTTTCCTGCCCTTCTTTTTCTCTCTCTCCTCTTCTCTCCCCTACCTCTCCTTCTGCATTTGTATTTCCTCATTTCATTTGCTGCAGGTGTCGACGACAGAGCACAATCTCCATAGCTCCCACGATTCTGGATAGTTAAAATTCTCATGGTGTATTTTCAATAAATGTTGGAAATATTCGGTCACCCTGGTAGAGCCACCATACCAGGGAAGAGGCAAGGTCCTTACGGAGTCTATCTGCCTGATGCCGCCCCACTCGCCCTCCAGGCAGCCAATGTTCGCGACTGCTTACCCAGCAGCCATTCAGTGTCTCTGCACATTGGTCCACCTTAGACTTGGGGTCATTCACTGATGACTCAGTTATCATTTGACCCATGATTTGGGAGTGGATTGATGGGTGTCAGAGCATATACCACTCATCTGTGAGTTCTGCACACCACATCTTTAGGGATCCACTTACTCCAAGATCCTCTGCCTGTTTAGTTCAGACCCAGAGAGGGGCCATTATCCGTGGTGCACAACGAGGATGTATGGCAGAAGTCTTGCATGAAATTCCGTTGAAACCAGCAAGGGCAGACTTATGAAACTGCACCCTTTTCACTTTGTGGCTAGCTGGCGCCCCTAGTGATAACCGTGAGGTTACCCCCACCTCTGTCACCGTGGACTTAACTTCCTCTCATGCCTGTGAGTTGAACCCACTGCGCCAATTATATGATAATTGCTACTTGTAGGAGGATTTTGTTTTAATCTGCTAATAGGCTTCCAGCTTTCAACCAGTTGTCTGTTTGGATTCATCTGTAGCACTCTACTACTTATAGGACAGCATGTTTACGTCAGAGGTCTATAGATTATGTTTGAATTAGTTTCACTGACTGCTGTTGGCATGGTTCTCAGCCCCCACATTTGAACCTAAGAGTTAGCTTGGCCTTAGAATTGTCCAATTATGCCTGGATGGTTTTGCTCATTGCTGACTGCAGTGCTGAGATTTTCTTCTCCCCAGGTGGTGCTTGCAAGATGTTTAACAAGGTTCAGGCATCTACCAGCTTTGTCTTTCATTTTGTGCATGAAAGCTTTTAGGAAAGTTGTCTGTCCACTCCTAAGTATGTTGGATTTTCTTCACTGGACTTTAACTGTCTGTAAAGTTTTAGTTGGTATACCTTGTTTTCCTTGATGCTCCTGTTGAAAACTGTAAACAGCTTATAAAGGTAAGGAAGAGGCTGCAGCTTTCTTTAGATCCTTGTGGTAATCTTTCCTGTAGCATTTTTAAAAAAAATGGGTAGTGCTGTCTACTGACATTTGTATTGTACTGTTACTCAGAAAGGCTTTAATCCAAAGGTGCATTCTCCCAGGTATCTCGATCTGAGCTCATATGGTAAAAAGGTGGTTTTCCTTGGCATTATCTACGTTATTATAGATCTAAGTTTTTCCTGTGGCTTTTCTGACATTCTGCAACTTGTTGAGCTGTAGTCATGAGCCGCATTTTCTTTCCTGCGAATTTCGTCATGGCTTGGCATGCATTTAGAGGATCATCACATCTGGTCTTAAGCTAGTAGTGTGTAGAGGGGAGGAAGCGAACTGTACATCCCCTGCCATCCAAGGGATTGTCCTAATTTACAGGGCTAAAATACTGTGCTCTAGGTCTTGGTCTTTCTAAGGTATCATCATATCCTGCACAGACACCTCCTGTTACCTGTCAGCCGTCCATTATGGGATTCTCATATACACAGCTAACCAGGTAGATGGAGTTGAGTGATTGACTCAGGTTTAGTGTGCAGTGCTGGGTTCTCAACATGAAGCACCACAGAAGGAATTGTAATGTTGGGCCACTCTGGGGTGGCTAATCGATTCTTCAGCATGATGAGGCAACTCAAGGATTTGAAGGTTGCCTGTTTGCAGGATGCACCATGTTCAAGTGTTTTAGGGTCATGAATAATGGTCTACCCCTGGAATTACTGCAGTAGCAATGTGAACTCTTTTGCATCGCATTTAAATATTGGTTTGTATTAGTTTTCATTGGATTGGATGAACATTTTGTTACCAGGTTGTCATTGTAGTAAGCATTTGATGAACATTTTGTTGCAAGGCTGTCATTGTAGTAAGGATTGGGTGGACATTTTGTTACAAGGCTGTCATTGTAGTAAGGATTGGGTGGACATTTTGTTACAAGGCTGTCATTGTAGTAAGGACTGAGTGGACATTTTGTTACAATGCTGTCATTGTAGTAAGGGCTGGATGGGCATTTTGTTATAATTCTGTCATTGTGGTAAGGACTGGATGAGCCTTTCATTACAAAGTTGTCATTGTAGTAAGCACTTCATGAAGTAAGGATTGGGTGGACATTTTGTTACAAGGCTGTCATAGTAAGGATTGGGTAATCATTTTGTTACAAGGCTGTCATTGTAGTAAGGACTGAGTGGACATTTTGTTACAAGGCTGTCGTAGTAAAGATTGGATGGACATTTTGTTACAAGACTGTCATTGTAGTAAGGATTGGTTGGACATTTTGTTACAAGGCTGTCAATGTAGTAAGGGCTGGATGGGCATTTTTTTATAATGCTGTCATTGTGGTAAGGACTGGATGAGCATTTCATTACAAGGTTTTCATTGTAGTAAGCACTTGATGAACATTTTGTTGCAAGGCTGTCATTGTAGTAAGGACTGGGTGGACATTTTGTTACAAGGCTGTCGTAGTAAAGATTGGGTGAACATTTTGTTACAAGGCTGTCAATGTAGTAAGGGCTGGATGGGCATTTTTTTATAATGCTGTCATTGTGGTAAGGACTGGATGAGCATTTCATTACAAAGTTGTCATTGTAGTAAGCACTTCATGATCATTTTGTTGCGCCACAAGCAGCCCAGCTGTCTATATTGTGGCATTTAAAACACACCACTGAAAAAAACAGTCAGGTTGCCTTCTTGTCCGTGGAGAAATAAAGTATTATCATGTCTTGTTGAAGTGACTGCAGGTCACGTAAAGTGTGCCTGCGTGGTTTCAACATTTGATTTGTAAATAATTAAGAGCTTTTAGCTTGGAATGATGATGTTGTTAAGCTCATAGCCATGCTTGTATATGGTCAGAACTAATTTGACATGACAGTAGAATCCAATCAGAATCCGCCCATCTTATCAAATATGTTTCATTCAAATGTCTCTTCATTTATTTTTGCCGATAAATGTGTGCACTGTAATATTTTAAATTAAGTTCTGTAAAGTCCATAATCTGGTGTAATGTAAGATTGTATGTTTTAGTTATGTAATGCTTAAAATCTTGTGTAATATAAGATTTTGTGTTCAGTTATGTAATTCTCATACACTTGTGGAATGCTTATTAGTAATCATGAGCAGTATAACATTGTGTTGCGTAATGCCAATAACCTTTGGTAATAAAACGTTTTATGTTTAGTTGTATTGTGCCTATTTATGTCACGTAAGATTTTATGTTTTCTTATGTCGTGCCCATCATCTTGTCATAATCATCTGCAGTCCATATGGAGCATGTAGCCAGTACTTCAGCTGGTTCCCTTGTAGGAAGCTTGCACCAAGAAATCACAAGCTGTTGTAGTGGTGTTTTCTGTGGCAGTTTGTTTTAAACGATGAGGTTGCCAGCCTCATGCACAACCTCAAATTAATCACCTTGTACCATTAGCCTGAGGATGCAGTTCCTATTTTCTTTTCTCTTCAGAGAGCCCCGCTAACTACACAGGGAAAAATGATATGTAGTGTAACGTTTTTTTTTGTTTACTGATTTCATGCCTGTGATTTTTTTTAAACATAACATTTTGTGCTTAGTTGTGTAGTGCCTTAGTTTAAATGTTCGCTGAAATAGATTAGAGATACTTTTAAGAAACAGATTTTGGGTATAATTTGTTACACAGACATAGTATCTGCAGGGAAACAGGTAAGGGGGGAAGATGAAAGAAAGCAGAGGGAAGAAGTACGGAGATAGAGAGTGGTTAGGAAATGAGGTGTTTGAAAACATATGGTCACCATTTACACTTGAAAAGAAGCTCTCACAACAAGCTGAAGAATAAAGAGCTCGCCGAAAGGAATAAGGAGGCATAAAAAAACAGCTGAGGGCTATCACCTGAGGGGTGCTTTCCCATAGTCAGTTATGACTGAAGGGGAGCTACTGTATTGTATGTTGACCAGCCTTATTCGGCTAACAAGGAACATTGATTGATTGTGCCAAGCCGGTAACCCAATGGTTGGCAACTAGGTTTGACCAAACCACCAAGTCAAAAACTTGGTCTCTTGCCATTAACTCTGACCTACAGGAACTACTGGTTATATTGTTGGGGAAAAAACTAATGAAAAACCTGGTTGTGATATGTATATACAAGATAAACTGGGCAAAACTACAGAATCTAATTCTAACCTGGGTAAAACTACAAAATCTAATTTAAATCTGGTATAACTAGAATCTATTTATAATCCGAGATAGGTTAACGGCTAAATTGACACTTTCTACTATTGATCTTTACCCCGAGAAAACTCTAAATTACCCTCGCCAGGGTAATTTACCCATAGTTGCTGAACACTGCCCTGACATCAGATTCCCTAATAGTTTGTGACATGCTGATATGTGTTTAAGAACTCTATATTTGAAGTAAATGATCTTCAGTAGATCTGTTTTCATGAGAATAAAGAAGTGTCATCATGTCAGTTACAAGCCTCCTATCTTTGGCTCTAAGCCATACTCTTCTCTGGTGATGCTAAAGATATTGATGTGTGTGTTAGTTTCATTATTGTGGCTCCAGAAGAAGAATCATATGGCTTTAGCTTCACAGACTGTTATCCGTAGTTATCTTCTCATTCTTTGCACATAGTGCTAGTTTACTTTTTGGCTGCGTTTAGATTCACTTGCTGGTTTTTTTTTATATATAAAACATTCATTTATTCTCCATCTCCTTTTTTTTTTTTTTTTTTGGCTTCTGCTGGAGCATGGAGCCACTACTGCAGATGGCCTCCCTTGAGGAAGCCTACACAAAAACACAAACTCTTACAGTGGTGGTTTGTTTCACATGATCAGGTTCCCAGTCACAATGCACAGCCTCACATTAGTCTGCTTTTTACAGCGTGCCTGAGGGAGAAGTAGTCCTGCTCTGCTCATTCTTTTATTGTATCAGCAGAAACGTCCCAGAAACTACATTGGTCATGTTATCTGTTCATTTGTCTGTGTGAATTTAATGTTATGAATTTTATATGCAGTGAAATTTTTTTTTTTTTTTTTTTTTTTTTTAGATTTGTCCAGTTTTTGTCCCCTTTCTCTCAAGGCCTTTCTCCCCTTCTTCTTTCATCCTTGACAGTCGTCCTACGTTGCTTTTGTTCATGTCATTGCTAGTATATTAGATTCACATGTCTTAGTTGTCATCAGGCATTTAGTGAAAATTGTTTCATGTTTGTTTACTGTCAGTTGTTTGTGATCCATACACAGTTCCTGTGCTTAAGTAGTCATATATTTCATAACACCATCTCTGAAGTGGATGATTGTGAAGTGAAAACAATGAATGTTCATGAACTAAGTCATGTAAACAGTCAACAGAGCTCAGTATTTAACCCAGAACTTGGCAGAGTATGAACATATGCAACATTTTAGGTGGTGAATTTCTAAGTACTTTCTAAAAAAGTATTGTGGAAAAAGTCTTGTTTCATTTTATTATTGTTGTAAATAACAATTTATTTCTGTGGTGTATAATTTACATGTGGAACTAAACATTGAAGATATCCCAGCAGTAACTCTGTGCTTTGAACTTTTTTTTGTAATAAACAGGAAGTTCTTTTTAATCTTGGATTCTAATAACAAATGTTGTATTTTTTAAGTCTTCGATTTAACCATAAAGCGGCGTTTTCTTATATCTAGGATTTAAAACGGAAAGTTTTTTTTTTTTTTTTTTTTAAATTTTGAGATTATGTGTGAAAGTTTGGTTTAACGTCTTGTATATTTTAAGTCTTAGATGTGAACATTATGGTTCTCTTATATCTTGTCTTTAAAAAAGGAGAGTTCTTTTAAATGTTGAGTTTAAGTATTAAAATATTTCTTTAAGGTCTTATATTTGTTAAGTCTTAGATTTGAACATAAAATATAGTTCTCTTATACGTTGGCTTTGAAATGGAAATCTTGAGTTTTAAGTTTTAAATACTGCATTAAAGTTTTAACAAGAAATAATAATTTTTTTTTTTTTTTTTAACTCTTGGATTTAAATAGTTAAAAAATATTTCTCTCACGTTTAGAATTTACTCCGTAAATACTGTTATTTTATCCTTTTTATTTGCCTGTAGTCTTTTTATGCGTTGGATTTAAGCTACAAATAGAGTTCTATATTTTAGATTATAAACAATAAACATTGTTCTTGTATGTTTTGGACTTAAACAATCTAGTTCTGTTATGTTTTAGATTTAACAAATAACATTCTAGTTCTGTTATGTTTTAGATTTAAGAATTAATTTTTTATTTCTAAAGGGCCCTCATGTTACTGGACATCAGTAATTTAACCAAGAAGATTCGCACTTCTTTATCATAACTGTTAGTGTACATAGCTGAATCAATATAAGCACATCTCTCTTGTTGTCAGTGTATGATATAACATATGTTTCTCAATCCCCATCTGATGCACATGAAGTTATACTTGTTCTTGTCTTTCATAATATTTATTCATTTAGAGCAGTGGTTCTCAACCAAAATATGACCACAACCCCCAAGTTTCACAGTTGGTGAAGCTGGCGACCCATGCAGTGAAGACAGGAATTCAGCCGAAGGCATGCTGCTTAAAACTTCGAGTATGGGGAATATTAGGGATGTGACCCATTGCTGTGTTTCAAAGGTTGAGAATCACTGATTTAGAGTGTTGAAAATGGTGAAAACATGTTTCGTTTTTTTAAAATACATAGGTGATGAATTATATGTAAACATTTTCAGCAGTTCAGCAAGTATCAGTGGTGATTTCTGCAAAAGACTGAAGTTATCTAGGATGAAAATGACATGTTCTAGAGAACTACTGTAATTCTATAATGGACATCTTTGCATACATGTTTTTTCTTGCACATTTAAAATGTTGGATAGTGTTGTATCCTGTGCAATTGCATGAACCGTTTTGTAAAGTTATTTTTTTTTAAATTTCATTTTCAAGCTATTTTTCTGTGTCATCAGCATCACAGTATATCTTGTCATCGCAACAAGATAATTTTAAGTGCCATATGATGTATGTTGGTTATCACTTTTCAAATAAAGTAATTTAAGAAAAAATAAAAGACAGAAAAAAAAGTTATCTCTAAGAACATTCATTTCTAAAGGATGTAGTGGTTTTCTTATGTTTGACACAAGACATTTTCTGTTACTTTGGGTTTTCATATCACATTAAAGGGGCATTTATTTCCAAGTTTTATAAAAGTAACATAATGTTGTACATAGTTGTAGAGGAAATTGAATGAGGATTCATAAAATATAAAAATGGGACAACAAAAATCAAAAACTTAGTTCAAATATGCTGACCCTGACAACAAGTCTCCTGTCATGAGTGCCTGGCAAAATCTTCCCTGAATACTGGCCTGTCGTCTTTTCAGAGTTGAGGAATAAATGAAACAGTGAGGTGAATCAACAAGTATGGTAATATGGAAAGTTTTTACTTAGATACAGAGAGACCAAAAAATAAAGTGCATGTTCCAACAATGATCACTTTGTCAGGGGTAAGACACATGGAAGCAGGACAGAAGAGACAGTGTAAAATAATCTAGATGTATGATATTAGACCAGAAATTTGAACAACAGACTATGAATCATCATCATCATTTCCCTTTTCACTCCATATGAAGGATGGAGCCACCTCTGCAGCTAGTCTCCTTGTAGGAAGTCTTCATCAGGGCATTCACATGATTTTGTATCGGTGGTTTAGTTAACTCTCTACACCTCACGGTAGAAGAGGAACGACTAAGTAAGTAAGGTTTAGTTAACTCATATGACATGCCTGAGGGATCAATAGGCCTTTTCTTTCTTTGTTCCATCAGGGACACCCTAGGAACTATAGGAGGCTGACAGTATGGATCTATATTTTACCTTATTTTATGCATTTAGATTAGTTTACTTGTTGCTTTCTGTGCTGCTTTGGAACATCTTGTTCCGGATGAAGTTCTCATGGTTGTAACACTTGTTTTTAGTTTTCCATATCATAGTAAAGCGTCCGATCAACAGAGTGGTTAGAGCGCTGGTCTCTTGTGGCAAAGGTGCCGGGTTCGATTCAAGGTTCGACACGCTTCTGTCTACCCCGCTGTGAATGGGTACCTGACTTTTCATTTGAGTTAGGGAAGGAAAAGGCAGCGAGGAAGGGAACTGGTCACCCCACCTATCGGTACTGGACCTAGTATAGTGAAGTCTCTACTACTTCTCTCCCCTATGGCAGTATCTGCAATGGGACCACCTTTACCTTTTATCTCTATATCATAGTAATACTATCCTATATTTTCATTCACTTCTTTGTTTTCTGTTATCTCACCACAGCTGCCATCATGTTCTGATAAATGAAACAGGTGGGGTTATTTGGGATTGTAACTGTTTAGTGGATAATAATTTAATCCTTTTTTTTTTTTTGAGGTGAGCTAGTGTGCACGAAAATTGGATTTTTGTTTTGTTTTGGGTGGTGTTTCAGAAGCATGAAAATGTGTTTCTAGAGGAAAACGGACTAACTTTGCTTTATCTTGGAAGAATATTAACATGTGAAAAGAAAATCACCAAAATATTTGTAATTGCGTCTTGCATGCACTCAAGACAGGCACATATAACATGTTAGTAGTGGTCTCAGATTGTTCCTACTGGTCTCATGAAGATTACTTCCTTGACTGTGTACATCTTTTCTCTATTAATTATTTCAGTGTCTCCTCATGAAGATTGTTTCCGTGTTCCTGTACGTCTTATTTTAATCTATTGATTATTTCAATGTCTCCTCACTAAGGTTGTTTCCATTTTTTGTACAACACATTTTATCTGTTGATTACACTAGTCAACAACCAAAATGTACCAGAAATGAAAATAGCTGATCTTAACTAATTTTGGTGTGCTGAAAAGAAAATGACATTAAAAAATGTTGATTGGCTCTAGTTTTTAAGATATATGCTACTAGTTTATTTAATTATGGTCAATTTATATATATGACGCAACTGTTGTGGGCGATTGCATAATTTTTTCTAATGACCAATAAAAATGTAACTAGAAGTTGATGATGCAATCCTACCTATGATTACATCACCGTTGTGTATAAATATCTTATCTCTGATAAAATTTTGCCATTAGTTAGTGCATTTGTCCTTATCAAAAGTATCGTAGTTAGAAATGCCTAGGACATGTGTGAACAGTGCTAATAATTTCTGTTCTCGTATGTGGTGAGGTGACATTTCTATCACAAAAACGAAATATAACTAAAGTGATTAAGAAGGCGTACAGTTTGTATTTTGGCTGCAGAATAGGAGATCAAGATAACAGCTGGGCGCCACACATATGCTGCAATACATGTGCAGCACATCTTAAACTGTGGTTGACTGGCAAAAGGCAAGCTATGCCTTTTGCAGTCCCAATGATTTGGAGAGAGCCCACTGATCATCTCAACAACTGTTACTTTTGCATGGTCCCTCCAATTGGGAAAGGCATATCAAAGAAGAAAAAATGGACTCTGGAATATCCGAACATCCCCTCTGCAATACGTCCGGTACCACATGGCGATGACCTAACAGTTCCCAAAGTGCCAGAATCATTTTCAGCTGCTTCCACTGATGAAGAAGAGGACATTGGTGGTCCTGAACCATCAACCTCAAGCGACCCAGATGTTGAGCAAACTACATCCACTAAACCACACTTAATAACCCAAGGTGAACTGAATGATCTTGTAAGAAATCTGAATTTACCGAAGAACAAGGCGGAGCTTTTGGGTTCCAGATTGCAACAGTGGAATCTCCTGGCAGAAGATGTTACAATTTCTGTGTATAGGAACCGCCAGATGCCGCTTATTACATTCTTTTTCAAAGAGGGTGACCTTTCTGCGTGCCACAACATTTCTGGTTTAATGGCAGCCCTCAAAATCAATTACATACCGGAAGAGTGGAGGCTTTTCATTGATTCATCCAAGACGAGTCTTAAAGCTGTTTTGTTGAATAATGGTAATGTGTTACCGTCAATTCCAGTTGGTCACGCAGTTCATATGAAAGAAACTTATGAAAACATTAAGCAGCTTTTTGAAGTGTATAAACTACGATCATCATCATTGGTCACTTTGCGGTGACTTAAAAGTGGTCGCTCTTTTGCTTGGACTACAGAGTGGATACACCAAGTACTGTTGCTTTCTCTGTGAGTGAGATAGCCGTGCATGAAGTGACCATTACATCAGAAGACATTGGCCAATCAGGCAGTCATTGCAGCCTGGCAGTAAGAACGTTGAGAACCCAGCACTTGTCGACACCAGCAAGATTTTGTTGCTACCCTTGCACATTAAGCTGGGTCTAATGAAAACTTTGTCAGCGCAATGGAGAAAACAGATGAGGCTTTCAAATACCTCATCAGAAAATTTCCAAGACTGAGTGAAGCTAAAATAAGAGAGGGAGTATGTGTTGGTCCGCAAATTCGAAAACTTCTTCATGATGACGAGTTTCTTTGCGTGTTGCATGGCAAGGAAAAAGCAGCATGGCTAGCATTTAAGTCGGTGGTGGACAGTTTTCTTGGAAACAACAGATCTGATAATTACAATGAAATTGTAGAAAATCTCCTTCTGAAGTATAAGAGTCTTGGCTGCAACATGTCTTTGAAAATTCATTTTCTAGATTCTCATCTGGATTTCTTTACGTCAAACTGTGGAGCGGTCAGTGATGAGCATGGTGAACGATTTCACCAGGACATTGCTGCTATGGAGACAAGGTATCAAGGCAATTGGAGCCCTTCAATGCTTGCTGATTACTGTTGGACTGTGACAAGAGACACCTCATCGATTGACTACAAGAAGCAAGCAAAGAGAGCTCGAACAGCTACTGAATAATGACGGAATGGGTTCAAATGTGCCTTTTTAAAACATGATATGTGAACTTTAAATAATGTTTTTATTTTTTCTATCATTTTATGTTGAAATATCAATTAATTGAGTATGTAACCACAATTTTTATAATGCTAAAGTAGAAAGACTAGCTGTTCACCCCAGAGAATTAAGCAAGCATACATTATTTGTATTACTGTAATGTAAATTCTTCATTTAAAAAAAACCCAGAGCCAATTGGTGAATTTCATTATGATATTTGAAATCAGCATGTCAAAATCAATAAGAAATGGTATATTTAATTTCTGGTACAAATAACTTTTGAAAATTTGTTGACTAGTGTTATTTGTCTTGTCTGGTCATTAACATTGTTTCAGTAATCATGTACAACACATTTTATCGGTTGATTATTTGTCTTGTCTTATAATTAACATTGTTTCAATAATCATGTTCAGTACATTTTAATCTGTTGATTATTTCAGTGTCTCTTCATTTAGATTGTTTCAATAATCATGTACAACACATTTTATCTGTTGATTATTTTAGT
The DNA here is from genome assembly GCA_024509875.1 of Oreohelix idahoensis. Taxonomy (NCBI): domain Eukaryota; kingdom Metazoa; phylum Mollusca; class Gastropoda; order Stylommatophora; family Oreohelicidae; genus Oreohelix; species Oreohelix idahoensis. Next base: position 425,399 of record JAMPIV010019600.1, on the reverse strand, counting down.
GTCTCCTCACTAAGATTGTTTCAATAATCATGTACAGTACATTAAACTGTTGATTATTTGAGTGTCTCCTCACTTAGATTGTTTCATTAATCATGTACAGTACATTTTATCCGTTGATTATTTCAGTGTCTCCTCACTTAGATTGTTTCAATAATCATGTATGACACATTTTATCTGTTGATTATTTCAGTGTCTCCTCACTAAGATTGTTTCAATAATCATGTACAACACATTTTAATCTGTTGATTATTTCAGTGTCTCCTCACTAAAATTGTTTCCATTTTTTATACAACACTGTTCTGTTGATTATTTGTCTTGTCAATAACATTGTTTCAATAATCATGTGCAACACATTTTATCTGTTATTATTTCAGCATCTCCTCAATTAGATTGTTTCAATAATCATGTACAATATATTTTATCTAGTGATTATATCAGTATCTTCTCACTTAGATTGTTTCTATAATCATGTACAATACATTTTATCTGTTGATTATTTGTCTTGCCATTAACATTTTTTCCTATGTACAACACATTTTATCTGTTAATTTCTTCATTGCTGTGGGACTTGATCATATACAAAACATTGCATCAGTTAACTGTTTCATTGTTGATTATTTTATCACACACTGTCCAACTATCCTTAGTTGTCTCTTATGAATTGCCTGGTTACAGTGTTACTATTATTTTTTTCTCCCCCTTTTTTTTGGTCCCAGTATTACAAGTGTGTTATTTGTCAGTAAGCAATTCGTTGTGTTTTGTTCACAAGTATTCATTTAAAATGTCTTTGAGTAATTTTTAAATATGGGTAAATTTGAAATCACTAATATTTAATCTTAAAATTGTTCTTTGAGCAGACACTAAAATTGATTTCAGTAGTCATTAAAAGTGTTTGTTGAAATCTAAGGAGCTGTCAGAATGAAATGAGCCAGTGTGTGAATGAAGTGTTCTTTCATAGCTTCTTCAATGTTTATTGCTGTTGTTTCTCACAAGTTGACATGCCCGGTTTAAAGCATCAGTGACTGTCATAAAAGGTGATATTTTCAGGCTGAAAGCATCATTCACTGTCATAATAAAAGTTATATTTTCAGGTTGAAAGCATCATTCAGTGTCATAGAAAAGTGATATTTTCAGATCTTGCTTGCAGTGAAGTATGGATTAATACATCCAGTTCATCATTAAGTGAAATCTGCAGATAAATTTGTCACACTGGTCAGATTTCATGCTTCATATCCATATGCTTAGAAACTTAACTTACCAGTAAGTAGCTGAATTCATTGTTGACTTGAATGATTAATCGTCAGTTTCGACTGAGAATTTGACCAAACATAAGACTGATTTTTTTTTCTCCCAATTAATACCAAACTTATAACCTTTAAAGGACATGAGGCCCGTATTAAGGGCTGATTGTCCTTGGCACTCGTGACGAGAGGCCAGTTTTTGAGGCCGGCAAATTTGGATTAAGCTTTTGTTTCATTTTGTCCCAAATTTATATTTTTTTAATCCTTACTCAATTTCTTTCACAACTATCTATAGTCAGTTATGTCTGAAGGGGCTATTATATTATATCTATAGCAGAGTGGTCCAACGTATTCAACCCTGAGGGCCACATAAACTGAAAATTTAAAGTTCGCAGGCCATTCATAATAAAAAATTATTTAAAATAATAGCTCAGTGAAAAATGGATGAAAATCGAAGAGTGCGAAAAATAAAAATTACAGTGAGCATTGGATTTCTATGGAAATAATTTTGTTTTATTCTTACGTCCTGTTGGGGGGGGGGGGGGGGTGGGGGGGGGTGTTGTGGATTTTCTTTAACCAGAGTCTCAATATCAATGTCAATTAAATGGTTTCGGATGCTGACTGCAGGCACTAAAACATTGCTTTCCACCGGACGTTTTGAGTCTAATCTCAAAAGTATTAATTATACCATATAATTATAGAAATATTTTTTGTATGAGTGCGGGCCACAAAACAGTTTTACAAATGTAGCCTGCGGGACTGCAGTTGGACCATGCTGATCTAACATTACCATACTTTTTTAAAACCTTGGAAAGAACTGACCTTTAAATGTTAATACTATAAGAAAATTCAATGCAACTGAATACATCAGTCATATCACTGAAACAGACCGCAAGGTCTTTTCTATTTGGACATGCGCCCTAATATAACTAATAGACCATAGGTCTAGCTAGGTTGAACCCGCCAAAATGAGGCAAAGTTTTTTTTTTTTTTTTAATGCGACTGAAAATTGCTTGCGTCAAACATGGGAAGCCCTGTGTAGTTCTGGGGGGGGGGGGGGGGCTGTCTGATGAGACAAAGAAAGAAAAGGACTACCGCTGTCTCAGGCATGTCGTACATGAGGCTGACAACCTCATCACATCAAACAAATTGTAACAGTCAAACCACCGCTACATGAAGACTTGGTGCAGATTTCTTGCCAGCTGCAGCAGTGGCTACATGTGCTCCATAAGGAGCATAAAGGAAAGTGATGATAATGAAAGGAAGGAAGGAAAGGATCCTCTTACATGCCCATTGAGGCATATTGGGAATATGGTGTTAGGCCCATATTTTCTTGACCATCGGCACACTAGGATGACAATGAAGAAACATGGAAAAACCACGATGTTGTTTATTGTGCGGAATTACAGTAAAATGCTATTTTCATAAATAACTGCGAGATTTCAATACAAATGCTCAGGGGTGATGTACGACAGTAATAACTGCATTTCAATGTATTTGATGGTATAATGCTATTGGTTCCATGGAAATGGTGGCCATGTTGGATTTTGCTGCTATATTTCAGTTCCCTAGGACTTTGTTATTTGTTGAGTTATGAGCACGAAAGTTCAAATGGAAACTTGTCATTGTATTTTAAAATGCTTGTCAGATTAGATTTTAGATAACTTAAACAAGTCCTGAAATTTAGAACTTTAACATTTGTATCTAAAAATATTAATGATTGTTTTCAGAATTTTACATTATTTGCAATAAATCAATATTTTGGTAAGATATCAAAAATCAGATCTGATAGAAAGTTTTTTTATCCAATGGAAAGTATTTGTGCCAAATCTCATATTGATTGACTAAAAAATATGCAAGCTATTAGACATTATTCACAAGGTTCTGAGAACATCATTATTTTCTTCACAGGAAAAGCACAGTTTCTTAAGAAAATACAATTTACAAAATCAAAGTACACCTGCTTAGAATGTGTCCTGACAAATGGTTTTGACATAGATTCAGGAGAATATAAATTATCTGAATACAGACCAATCCCAGTTTTCATTTGTGTGCTATTTGGACTTAAAATATGTTGTAGCTCCATCCCTCAACAGTTAAATGTGGTTTCTATGATAGCTGTTTATTTTGTAAACCCATGTTGTTCTTATTTCTGTTATTACATTGTTTCATCCATTACCAATTGCTTATTTTAGTTTCATTTTATCCAGTTAACATATCTAATCAGAGTTGTCTGATTATAGGATTTTCAGTCATTCACTGTGTTATCAAAAATGTGATTGTTTAACAACACGGATGTGAATCTGAAAATAACTGGGAATAGAAAATAAGAGAGAGATAATATCAGCAATGTGATTTAGAAAATGTGAATAAAGTTCTGGTGGTTGGATATTCTGACATGAGAGGTTTTATTGTTTTATTGACAAAAAAAGACAGTATGTCTCCCTACTTGATTTAATTAGCTGTTTATCTCTTAAGATATGTATGATTGCATGACAGATATGTTGGAAGAATGTTCATTGATTAATTTATTCATTCTTTTTTATTTGCTCGTTACAAAGCCACCACTGTAGATGATCCCTTTGTAAGAAGCTTGCATCAAAGCATGTTGCAAGAAGTGCGCATCAAAGCACATTGCAAGAAGCTTGCATCAAAGCATGTTGCAAGCAGCTTGCGTCAAAGCATGTTGCAAGCAGCTTGCGTCAAAGCATGTTACCACCAACACCACTGTAGATGATCCCTTTGCAAGAAGCTTGCATCAAAGCATGTTGCAAGAAGTGCGCATCAAAGCACAATGCAAGAAGCTTGCATCAAAGCATGTTACAAGCAGCTTGCATCAAAGCATGTTGCAAGAGCTTGCGTCAAAGCATGTTGCAAGAAGCTTGCATCAAAGCATGTTGCAAGAAGCTTGTATCAAAGCAAAGCATGTTGCAAGAAGCTTGCATCAAAGCATGTTGCAAGAAGCTTGCATCAAAGCATGTTTCTGCAGCACCAGTTTCTGTAGCAGTTAGTTTGAGATGATGAGTTTGCCAGCCTCATGCACAACTTTGTATTATTGGCCTTTTACCTTATGCCTGAAGGAGCAGTAGTTCCATTCCTTCCATGTCTCCTCAGAGACTCCTGGGACCTACATGGGACAAACACTTGTTTATGACATCTGGAAGTTTTATGCTGAGATTATTAAGTGCATGGGAAATTACCTGTTAGAGTCAGGTAGGTAATGCAATTTATCAGAAATGGCAGTTTTCATGGAATTTAAGAAAATGTAGGTCAGAATGGTTAGAGCACGTTCCTGTCATGAGAAAGTTACTGGGTTTCAGGTTTGAGACCTGGTGATGTCACACTACCCAGTTGTAAATGGGTACCAGATACTGCTCTTGAATTAGGTGCGGCAAATGCAGTGAGGAATAGAACTGGTCAACCCCACCTTTTAAAGCTGAGACTAAGTATAGGTGAGTACTCCAACATTTAATTCCCTGACGGCAGTATCTGTTATGGGACTATCGTACCATTACTTTTTAGGTCAGAACTAATTTTGGTGACAGATTCTGAATTTCCTGCTTGTTGTTATCATATATATATATATCACATTCTGTTGAGCATATTTCATAACTGTCTCTCCATCTCTGACACGGAGGTGTATTAACAATTCTGAATGCGTAACTGGTATGTCTGCAGTGTTTGGCTGTGAATGCCCTCTTAACTCAGTTTGAAGTCACAATAACTCTATGTAACCTGTAGGATGATTGAAAAGTCACTTGATATTTTTAAATTGTTATTTCTTCAATCGTATCCAACTAATTTATGTGAAACTAACATATTTATGTGAAACTAACATCAGAATACAGAAAATAACTGCCATTTTATTACATCAAATGATGTGTTACATTAACATTGCAACACAGCATGTGATCCGGTCAGCTCAATACATGTAGCAATTTTGTCTCATGTTAAAGCTTGGTGGTCAGAGTGGCTAAGAGGTAAGGCGTCCGCCTAGAATTCTAAAAGTACCGGGTTCGATTCCCAGTAGAGGGAATATAATTTATGGGAATTTTTTTTCCTTCAGAATCAGTGGTCCTAATGATGTCCTCCCCCCCCCCCCCCCCCACCCCCCCTGGTCTCCTGTGTAGTGAGATCTGATGCCTAGCCTTCTCGGATAAGGGCGAAAAAATAGAAGGTCCTGTGTGTAAGATGCGCACGTTAAAAAATCCCAGTTGGAAATCGTAAAGAGTAACTTGCTGCACTGGCAACAAATTTTTAAAATTAAATTTAAAAATTAGAAACCTACCTAACACAATATTTATAGATTGTGTGATTCCTGAATACACACATTAGGATTCTTGCGGGTGCTACGGAGTTTGTGCACTGTGCTAAGATCCTCCTTATGTGATCTAAGGGAGGAGATCGAAGCACTTATACAGTTGTCCATGTGCAGTGAAGATAGTCCTTAAGACCAAAACAAAACAACTTATCTCCTGAAAGCCCATGAACTTTTAAAAATTGAATAATAAATTGTATACTTTATTTATGATTTTAAGACATAATACCTGTTTCAGAATGTAACTTTTTTCATAAACTTGAGAAGCATTCATCTAGTTCTGAAATGATCTGCAATGTAACTAAATGTGTATGGGTATACATGATTTATTACATATTTTATTTAAAATAACCTGCGTTAGATTATATTTGGGATGCTGGGAGTTACGAGGTTTTATTGCCCATTTTCAGTTTTATTTTATTATGTTTCTGGGAATAAAAACATTTTTTTAAACTACGGTAATTTGTCAAATAAATAAAGGTAATTAACAAGTACTCGTCTGGCATAAAGGATGACAACAGAAAAGAAAATGTAAGTGATAGACTTACCGGGAATCGAACATAGGACCAACTAAACGGCGCCACCGCCTTACTGTGACTACATCGTGAAAAGATGCTCAGCCAATTTTGCACCCCAAGAAAAGCGCATTCTTGGCTGAGATCATTCTCACGGCACCCACACTACTATGGTATATAGGACCCGTGGACGACCCAGACAGTTTAAAGACGCAATCACTATTATAACTTTCATATCAGCAAATATAGGCCAAAATACTTGTGTCCAGTAATGTGTAGTGGAAGACGAATAACACAGAATAGACTGGTAGGTTAAAGTCACGGATGAGTGAACTCTTAAATAAATATAATTTATCAAATAGCAGTTATTACTCACTAATTGTTGTGTGTATACCTAATAGATACGAGTGAGGATATCAACATTTTATAGTAGGAAATAACGTATTCAATTATCTTATAGAACGTCATATTTGTTTGTTTCAAAGATGGCGTTGTTTTCTAGCCTCATGGACATAAGAGTGCTTTTTGTGAAAGCTGTTTTAAGATTGTGCTGTACATGACATATTTTTTTTAAAAGCTCTTGTAAGATTGCGCTGTCAGTGTATCCAAGTGATAAACTGTAAAGTAAACAAAATACAGATTATGTCATTTGTTTTAAATCTGTTTTTTTCCCCCTCTTCTGCTCTAACATACTTATTCACTTGTTGCATAGAATGTATGCATGCCTGTTTGTTTGTGTTTTTTCCCCCACATGTTTCAGAATTAGAAATGCAGGTTTTGGCTTTTGAACTTGGAGTGGGCATAAATTCCAAACGTACAGAAAATTATAGGTATAATATAGGGAATCAGCTACCATGGTGGCTCCATGTTCTTTAAGGTAGCTGATTCCCTTGCATCAAGCATTCACATGCAGCTGTGGTGTCTGTGCCATTATGTTTGACGTAATGAGGTAAATACAACAGTAGCACTATAAAAAAACCAATACAACCTTTAAAAAAAAACATCTTCAAATTTTGGCCAAGATATATACCTATAATATAATTTATTAGTACTCCAAATACAACAGGACTAATAAATTATATTCTGTTTATTTTGTAAGCTTATTAGAAGGTTTACCTTGTTTTTAACTGGTTTAACTTGTTGAGGCTATGTCCTATAATAAAAGCAGGATCAGGACCTAAATTTCTTCTAGTCCTGTCAGTTCTTAGTTGAACAATTTCAGTTATTTCATGTCAAGCCTCCTTTCTTTCTGTGTTTTCATTGTTCTCATGCCTGTTCCCAGTCTTCTATGTGTGTGTGTGTTTTTTTTTATTTTTTATAACGTACGCCCGCTATTACACCAGGCGATCAGGTTAGTATGTCCAACCTGAGACTGATTTTACATGAGTATCCTATTTTCCCTGTACGCTGACAGGTATCCTCTCGCCATTCAGGCAGATACTCGCCGTCTTCGGAGAGTACCCATTAGAGCTGGGTCGGCTCAGGAGCCGTTCAGGTTATTCCAGTCCCTGGTCGACGACACTGCTTCAAATGTCCTCGCCCGGGCTTGAACCTGGATCACCCGATCGCCAGCGCAGTGTAGTAACCATTACACCAGCGCGGCTCCCTCTGTGTGTGTGTGTGTTTTGTCTTCCCTGTATGTGTTTTATTGTGGGGATTGTAGAACAAGCACTACCTTCTAATGCTGTTAGATAGTTCTCTCTGTGTATCCCATGCTAGTGCCTTATCATCATCTTTTCTTCCTCTAGTATTTGGTTCTTTCCATCTGTGTCCCCATTGACGACCTTGTCAAACCATTTTAATACTTCTGTTCTGTACAAGCACCCATTTATGAAAGTCTTAACTTTTGGTTGTCATTTTTATTGTTCTACATGTCTCAGAGACATAGACTAAAATAATTTTCTGCTGAATCGGCAGACTTCTAGTCGCCGCGAAAAGCTTGATATAATAATGGAAAGGGAGTGAAGAACGAGGAAGATCCACACCCAAGCAGACGTAAGATCTTAAAGCTGGTACAAAAATCATAGACATTAATGGAGTCGATTACGATGTCTTGCTCACAAAACTGTTTGGATCTTCAATGGCTGTTGCTACAGGGAAGTAGCATGCTGAAAGAAACATAAGATGAGTTAGCTAGTTGTTGTTTTTTTTTTTTTTTAGCAAGCTTTCAGGATAACTGTTTATTGGAATAACTAATATTGTTGACATTGTCTGATTGACTAAGTGGCTCGAGCATTTTCCTCTTGTGGTGAAGTTGTGAAGTTACTGGGTTACTAGGGTCGAAATCTGGTAGCATCAAACTCCAGTCTACCCAGCTGTAAAAAAAAGGTACCTGACTCTGCCCTTGAAATATGGAACGCAAAAGTAGTGAGAAAGGGAACTGGTACCTTCACCTCATAAAGCTAGACCTAGCGTGGTGAACTCTGACATTTCACTCCCCTACGGCAATATGTGTTATGGGACTACCTAATAGTTTTGGGTAAGACACACATGCAGGAATTCATTGGTTATTACAATAAGGCAGCCTGTATCCAAAACTAACCGCTTCTTCTGTGTAGATATTTGAAAAAGCACATCTTGAAGTGAATAGAATCGACGGTATCTGCAAGGATGTTTTTTTGTGTGACATCTGTTATCAGATGAACATGTATCTGCTTTTACTTGTGCCATGAAGATATGATTAAAGCCAGAGGCACTTTTTAGTATGCTAATGATGGTGTTAGAGTGAGAAAAATGATGTTCGCTTGTTAGGAATAAATGTTCCAGAATTTATTTCATGACCGCGCTTATTTCTTTGCGAAAACCCCAACTGTCACTTCTGTCCTTGCTCGATATAATGTAGGCACATTTGAAATATTTGGTTGGAAGCAAATGTGATGTTTTTTAAAAGAATATTTTATACCGTTACCTGACTTTGACGTATTACCATCTTGTCCTGCTTTGTCTTAACACAGTGGTCGGCAGCTAAGTTTGACCAGTTTTCCGTGTTAAAAGCTTGGTAGGCCAACATCGCCGTTACACCTGCCTACAGGAACTAGTGGTGTACTGAGGGGGGAAGGGGCGATCCGCCCCGGGTGACAATCAGGATGGTGGTGCCATCGGACATTATTATGATAGGACATTGTTAAAAATATACTTGCAAATGTGTTTCTTTAGGGGTGAGAGGGTAATAAAGGTAGGACCCGTCCCGGGTGCCTATTACGAAACACGTTCGTTCTCTTTTTGTGGTATTTAATCCTGTCCGGCATTATTACTCTACCATTCATTTTACGTGCTAATTCTTCCAGTAATCGTTGCTTTCGCTTTCATCGTTCAAGGTTTTCTTATCATGTCTTGTCACTCCCTTACTATTGCCTATCCGCTTGACCTGTTTCTGAAACTAACATTGACTTCCATTTGTGCAGGGAGAAGTTGTTTGTGTACTAAATTGTGGAACGGCTACCGGCCGACAGAAAAGATGGCCGTAAGTAGCGAGACGGGTTGATTAAACAGACGTTTGATACTCGGACAATGGTAGCAGATAATTGCCACAAATCATGTTGTTAAAGTTTTCCAATATGGATGACAGACTGTAATTGGTAGATAAGGTTCCAGTTTTCAAACATGACGTTCCCAAATACACGGCCGATTTCACTGAGTTGTCGGAAGATGACAATCTTGTTAATGACTGAAACACGAACAGTGATGTAATACGTCCGGCAGATTGACTTTGTTGTGATAATCAACTAAGACAGCAATATCTTGGAAGATATTATCAGTGATAGATCTGTGAAGTAGTCAGTTTGTAAATATGATAGATGAAAGGAATGGCAAGACCTTATGTGGTCATGGAGTTTGAAAATCACATGTAAAGGTCAATATCTTATGTTGTCATATAGTAATGTTCTACATGAGGATAGTGGGGGAGCAATCTACACAATTCAGACACTTATTCGCAATAGATTTGGCGTTTGAGATGCTAAGATAGACTGCTCCTGATTGGACCTCCTCCAAGTAGCAACTTGGGTGTAGGCGAAAATTTCGCTTGTATTCTACAACGTTGTAAGGCTACTTCACTAACTTCCAATTTCGTCAAGAAGAAATCATACACAGCCAGGAACATGGAATAGTAGGACCCAAATATAGGACAGGTCATAGGACTGGAAGTGAATTCTAAGATTAGAAGTGAGTAATCCCAGAGACATCACTTTGCGTCTTAAGTTCTAGGATCCAGCTTCAATTGCACCTAACATACCTGAAAGAAACGGCATCTTAAATCAGTTGTCCAACAATATTCGAACGTTTACTATGCAGAAAGTCTGTGCTCGCCCGAAAAAAAAACTCAGGGTAAGTTGTAATATGTACATTTTATATTTGCATTTTGACATGTATAATTTGCTTGTGGATGTACAATGGCATATGAGGCTGGTAATCTCATCACTGCAAATAACTTGACACATGAACCACCACTGCAAGAGCTGGTGACTGCTTCGTGCGGGTTTCCTCACAAGGAACCAACAGCAGAGGTGGCCCAGACTCCATAGAGAGCAGGAAATAACTGATGATATCATAGTGTACATATTTATTATACAAGAACTTTAGTAAATTTCATATATATATATATATAGTATATATATATATATATATATATATATATAATATATATATATATATATATATATATACATATATATATATATATATATATATATATATATATATATATATTCTGGGGGTGGGGGTGCCAAATGAGCTGTTTGCCTAGGGCGCCAAATACCCTAGCACCGGCCCTGTGGACAGACCTAACTTGATCGCCAACGCCAGCTGACAAATCGCTTTGGGGGGAAAAGGAGAAACAATGAGTGAACGTAATCTTACTGTCAGCTTTTCGCTGCGCTATAATCTTAATTAAACTAGATATCGTTTGTCAAGTCTTTTAATCCCGGGCGATTATCACTTTCCGTGTTGAAGCAAACAGGCGAAATCAGACCGATGACGGCGGCAGCAGGATCACTTCGCCCGCTTGTCGGGGAAAAAACGCCGGGAATCGCGGGAAGTTCTACGGGTTGTAGTAGAACGGCACGGCCGTCAGTTAAAACCACTGAACTCTACGCCGTAATGTCTCATACGTGCTTCCGCGCCGGCAATTAAGTTTCGCCGGACCCCGACCTCCCCGTCACGTTTTTCTTACCAGGGCGTTTTTCTTACCAGGGTTTGGGTCAGTGTTTCTCAAGCTTTTCGTACAGAGCAACCCCCAAGCTAAATTTTCATAACTCGCTAAACCCCGACATATGAAAGCATTCATAGACGAGGATGCGTTTCCAAGTGGTGGTCCTGGAAACAGGCTGCATCACTGCAGTCTGGCTGAGAGAGTAGGGATCGAAGTGGGAAGGCAAACCCGGTCCTAAAAAAATGCCGTGCCGAAGTCGGATGTGTCGGGCCGAAAGGCACAGATATCGCAGCCTTGCTGTAAACGGCGACACAACGCAACCAACGTCCTTTTCAGGACGAACGCAGAAGAAGAAGAAGATATACAATTTTCATATAGAAGAAATGTCAGGACTGAGGAGGAGTCCTGACATTTCTTCTATATGAAAATTGTAAACATCAGTGGAAGATTGATAAATAACATTTGTACTGCAGATATACAATTTGTTTGCTGAGAGCAAAGGGTTGCCAAAACTATTTTTTTTAAAAGTATAACAACAGAAATGATGAATATGGATTCTTCATTAACACTGAGAAAACAAAACCATTGAAAATTAATAGAACAGATGAGAAGCCAACTTCAAAGATAAATACAAATGGAACAAAAATTGCTCATATCTTGACACAAATAACGGCTAATGTATCAGTGGTTCCCAAAGTAGACGGCACCCCCCCACCCCACCCCGGGGGCATTGAAAGGATCCAAGGGTTCCATGAGGGAAAATTGGGCTGCAGGTTGGCATTTAGTAGTAAGTGGGTGGTTGAAGATTTAACAGGCTGAATTTGACAATATTACTCAGCCTAACACTTACCTGCAACACGTTTTGATTATACAGATGTGAGCGCTTAAAAGTAGAACGTAGCCCGAACAAACCCTAACACGCCGCTCCAACCTAACTTCGCTCGTCCTAGTTTCTCATACACCTTATAGAAGAGGTTCAAAACGCGTACCAGGGGGTACGAGAAGCTTGTCAAGGGGGGAATATTTTGAAACAAACTGCATTATCCTCTATTCAGATATTGCTTAGCAGTGTTAGTGAAAAAAGGTTGTGGATTTGAGAGGCAACATCAATGAGACGGGGACGAGATAGGAAAGATAGGTAGCGAAGTGGTTGAATTACTAGCATCATAAACCAAGCATAGTTTCGTCTACAATCCTGAGCTCAGGTAACCATCTCTGATGATAAATTCTAACGTAATCGTCTGCTGCGAAATCAGGTGTGAAGGATAACGAAGCCCCTGTTGTCCACTCGGTCAACCCCAAAGAAAGAGAAACTAACAAGAATGTAGTCAGCTGACTAAGATTTAAATCAGCATCTTTTGGAAGGTGATCACCAATGTTAAATTGTGTTTACCAGTTTAATATGGGTGATTGTCCACTGGCAAGGTGTGTCCGAATGTTTTTTTCGCTAGCAGCGGACGAATTTAGATGTCTGCAGGGCCAACTTTGTTTTGTTGCAGACCTGATTGAATCAGCATTTAGGTGGGCTAGTGTTAAAGATTTATTTGGTGGGAGATACTGGTGGGGTCATCAAGAAGATAAATGTTATTACTTTCGCTGATAAATGGCGATCAGCATAAGTCGGGCTTACGGATGGCCGAGAGGTGTGTGACTATGGAAATATAACATACGCGAATGTGTATAGGTTCTTTAAGTATGTCTATGATAAGTCACTCACACCACAGCAACGTAAAAGTCAGGAAATGTTTAAGACCTGGCAACGTTATACAGTTTATTAACAAGACGGTCACGTAGACATCATGGTAATAGCACACTGTCACAGGTTACAGAACACGGCAAATCACGAAGCATCAAGTACAGAAGAAGTGGAGGACTGGGAGATACACACAAATCTTCACCTTATCAACAGGCCAGATGATAAACCCAGTTTCTACTCTAGAAGATGGCACACCACTTCCACTCCAGACCTAGCTTTTGCCACAGGGGACATCCTTCACAAAATTGGCCGACAGGTACTTGGCCAGCTAGCAGGCAGCGACCACAGACCAATAAAGCTAGTGGTTAATATGGGGTATGTTCCCCATGAAGTGAAACCATTGCCCCGATGGAATTACATAAGAGCTGACTGGGACAGTTTTGCAGTGCTGACTGATAGCCTTTGCGAGACCATCAACACACGAAACAACAGCATGAAATATATGGTTGAAAGCTTTAATAGAGCAATACTTCAAGCAGCTATTGAGACTATTCCGAGAGGGGCAAGAAAGAACTATAAACCATACTGGAATGAAGAACTGCAAAAACTTGAAGATGAGGTAGCACAAGCCAGAGGCACGGCAGAAACAGAACAAACTACTGAGGCAAACATCTTGCTCAAAGCAACCACTGCAAAGTACAGAAGAACATTAAACCAAACAACAAGAGACTGCTGGAGACAAACAACAGAAAATCTCAACCTAGATAAAGAAGGGAACAAGCTGTGGAAACTAGTTAGAGCTTTGAACAACGAAGAACCTTACAAAAATCACATCACAATCAAACAAGGTGAAAATATGCTCTCGGGGAAAAAAGCTGCAAATGCACTCATCGAACAGTATGCTGGTGCAAACCACATTGATGTCCCTATAGACAGAAGAATGGCCATCACTGATGAACAAAGGAGTCATGATAACAAAAAGCTTGCACCAGAAGAACTGTCACAAAATTAACCGTGATACAACGTTAAAATATCTCCAATGATACAACGTAGGGATAAAAACTAATGCGTAAGCTGCTAGAATACATGATCGCCCACGCCGCGGGTCATCACCCGCCATGGAAATTAAATTGTTAGACTTGAAGGCAAAACGGAACGGGATGAGAACGGAGATCAAACGGAAAAATCTGACTGAACGCGTGCTTGAAACTAGCAAGGCTAAAAGACGCAAGTGGTGGGGAAAGGAGGAAAAAGTCACGTTCCCCAAGTTGACATAAAGTAAAGAAATCGACAAAAGGGACCTTGGATATTATACGCCACAGTCATTTCTTGGACGCTTTTGCGATAACTTAGTCCGTTTATTTGAATGCAGTGATGAACGCATTCCAGAAGATTCTAGAAAATATTTGAAAAGTAACTTTTCTTAATAATAATGTTAGGAATATAAAACCTAGCTGGCCGGATGGCCCATCTTGAGCAGTGAAATAATATGCTTTCATTTATACAGACGGACAGATAATAAGAAAGATATTGACAAAAAGACTGTGTTGTTCATATCAGCGAGCGTCTGCATTGAAATAAAACATGTCACTAATTTTCAAAAAATTGTGGCCTTGAAGACGCAAGTGCTAAAATCTAGTTGGAAAGAAGAGACGGGGTGGGATGGTGAATTGTGGCTAAAAATAACTTTAAAGGCAAAATTGTGTAGGGGAAGGCAGAGTTGGTTCAAAAAACAAGTGTGTTTTTTTGTGAAACGCAAGTAGAGACGGACGGACCAACAGACAATAAGGCATACTTGACTGAGGTATGACTGAAATGACTTTTGGTAGGATATTTGAATTTGAAAAAGAAAAGGCAGTGATTGGCCATAGATGAATATATTATCGGCGCTCAGACGCGCATTTTGTGCCATTCATTATAAGTTGTCCTAGTAGACACAGTAAATTATTAAGTGGTGTAATTCCCAGAAGCTATTAAATATTTAGAGGGACGCCATACTAAGGCCAGCAGCTCAGCTGAGTTTTGCTAGCATTTAACTGTGTTCTATATTCATAATTCTGAACTGTGAGTTTCAGTTGGCACCAATGCGGTGTCAAATGAGTTGTTGAATATTACCAGAGTGGACCCGTGCAGTAACATTTTGTCAGAGCAGCCTATTATAGCCCCCAAGCACGGAGAGGTGGGGCCACCAACCTTCTGATATTGCCCCCAAGCACGGAGAGGTGGGGCCACCAGACTTCTGATATTGCCCCCAAGCACGGAGAGGTGGGGGCCACCAGATCTCAGCACCAGAGCTACACCTTCAAGCTACGTGAGCGACTGGTCTGCTGAGAATTCACCAACTCAACTTATTTGCTAACACACCCATAAAATTTCCATCAAATAACTGGACAATGTGTAGTCACCATAGACAGGGAGTGATGAGGCCACCCCAACAGCACATCCATTAAATGTTCTCCCAAATAGATTATAACTATAAACTGTAATAATATTAACTAGTCTAGTAACATATATATGTACACACCTTGCATTTATTATGTAATATTCATGCATTTCTTTCATAATTGCAAAACCTTTCATAAGTTCTGGCCAAAATA
Source organism: Oreohelix idahoensis (assembly GCA_024509875.1). NCBI lineage: Eukaryota > Metazoa > Mollusca > Gastropoda > Stylommatophora > Oreohelicidae > Oreohelix > Oreohelix idahoensis. The sequence continues at coordinate 409,883 of JAMPIV010019600.1, read as the reverse complement.
AAACCTTGGTTCAGAACAAATAAATGTAAAGAAAATTACTATCCACATTTTACACACTTGAGTTAGTTCAGTGTATTATAGCATTTATTAATATTATTAGACTTAGTAAATATCTGTGTGTGTGTATGTAAACTACCACAACACATTACATATCATTACCCTAGACATTTAACGTAGCCACATTCATTAGTAAAAAAAGATAGGTGTGAGGTCGTAGTGGTAGCAAGAAGGGCCTTCTGACAATTCACAGCTACATTTTATCTCAGGAGCCTTCACAGCTGACCTCATGCATCACACTTAGTAATATCACCATCATACAATACCATCAAATCCACTACATATATTGGGGTCTCTTTGTCCCGGGATAATTAGCCCATTAAGTATATTAGGATCTCCTGGGGGGAGAATTAGATTAGGGGAACACATTATAAAAGTTAAAAGTGTCCCTTAAAATTAAAAGTGTCCCTGAAAATAAAAGTTGGTGAATCTTCACAGCCAGTGGTAGTTAATTAATTAATTAGAATTATTTTAGACTAGAGTAATTAGAAGTACTTTAGTGGTTGGAAATTTTATCTTGCACATTGCTAGATTTGTTTAAAAAAAGTATGGCGGAGCTGGCCAAATTCAGATCAGCTGCTGTGCTGACGGCAAAGGAGATGGGAATGGATGGTCAGATTTTAATTCAATATGTAACGGCTGAATGTGATAAGTATATTGAACGGGAAGAAAGAAGATTAGAAAAAGAGGCTGAAAGAAAATTAGAGTCTGAAAGGTTGGCTGAAGAGAAGAGGTTACAAATAGAGGCTGAGACTAAGAGGTTGCAGATTGAGGCTGACAAAGAGGCTAAAGCATTGGAGGCAGAAGAAAAACGACAGCAAAGGGAGGCAGAAGATAAAAAGGCCGAAAGGGAGGCAGAAGATAAAAGGTTGACTGCCGAAAGGGAGGCAGAAGATAGAAGGTTGCAAAGGGAGCACGAATTACGACTCAGGGAGCTGGAGCTACAAGGCCAGGCTCCTGAAAATGGTGCCAGCCCTTTTGCCTCAGATGCTACGCCCAGTCTGGGAGCCTCAAACTCAGCTATGGGGTTTCATTTAGACCATTTTGTTGAAAAAGACGATGACATAGAGGGGTACCTAGGACGTTTTGAGTTATTAGCTACTACATATGGGTTAGAGAGAGAGAGGTGGAGTTTAAAGCTATCACAGGGACTGAGAGGTACTTCTTACGAAGTCTTCGCAAAAATGAACAGAGAAGACCAGGAGAATTATGACATGTTAAAGCAGGCTTTGTTATTGAGGTACGAAAAAAAAATGGGGAATTTTATCGTAAGAAATTTAGAAATGCCAAACTGTTGTCTGGGGAGACATACCACCAATTCTCTGCCAGACTAGAAACCTATTTGGAGAAATGGACTGCTCTGGGGAAGACCCAAGATCTTAAAGAAATGATCATGATTGAGCAATTGAGAGAGTCCATGGCTCCAGACATGAGAAAATTTCTCATGGAACAAGGTGCAGAGAAGTTGGGGGAGGTTTTAAATGTCGCTGAGAGGTATCAGGCAGCCCAGGCAGAGGTAAGTGGTGCTAAAAAGAAGCACATAGACAATTTTAAAGCTCCACAGCAATTTAATAAATTTGATAATAGAGAGCAGGGAAATAAAGGTAGGACAAACTTTGAACGGCCAAGAAATGACTACCGAGACAGAAACTCACAGTTCAATGACCAAAAATTCAATGAAAGAAAACCGTTGAACCAAGGAAAAAGATGGTGTAAATGGTGCAAGAAAGATAACCATAACACCGAATTTTGTAGAAGGAAACCTTCAAACATTGCTGCAATGAAGTCAGGGACTCAAAGATTAAAGGTTAATCCTAAGGAACAGCAGGAACCTTATCACCCCCCAGTTTGTGAGGATGTTATTTGTAATGGGGTCACCATAAGGTGCCTTTATGATACAGGTTTGGATTATGATTCAGTTGTGAAGTCTAGCCTAGTGGACCCAAGTCAGTATACCACAGAAACAGTGGAAATACAAGGGGCAACTAAGGACATACCACTCATGACACTTCCCATGGCAAGGATAACGGTGAAAACTCGCTATGTGGAAGGAGAAATCAGAGCAGCAGTGATAGATGAACCAATCTACCCTCTGATATTGGGGTGTAGATACGTCTTCTTGGGGAATCCCGAGAAACCTGTGATCATGGCGACAGTGCAGACCAGGTCACAGAAGAAGGAGGAAGAAGGTGAACCTATAAATGCTCATCCAGAGGAGATGAGGAAGGCGCAGGCTGAGGATAGGACACTCAAGCCATGTTTTAAAAAATTGCCCAAATGCCACACACCTCCGAGCAAGGGGGAATATTTTATGAAGAACAGATTGCTATATAGGAAGACAGGAACTAGATCCACTGGTCACGGACAGTTGGTTCTTCCCAAGATATATAGGGCAAATTTAATAAGGAGCTTACATGTTGGAAAAGATGGGGACCATGAAAAAGTCGGTACCATCTGCCAAAAGGTTGCTCGCAAATACTATTGGCCCGACGTAAATGTCGATATTGAAAACTTTGTAGAAGCATGTGGCATATTTCATGAGGGAACACCCACAAAGGGAAAATATGTGCAGGACCTAGAAACGCCACGGGGCAAAATTAGGCCTGGAAAGAAAAATAATGATACTCAAGGAGACAAAGTGCAATGGGAGCCCCCTTTTCACACCCAGTCTTCACTTGAATGGATTAACATGGCCACTATGCGAAGAGTACAAAGAAGAAATTTTACCCAGGATAAGATGACAATCCCTCGGTCAGACTTATATAAACTGGAAGAACAGAAAAGAGAGCGAAGATCTCTCATAAGCAATCTAAAGTGGGGAGATAAACCCAAGAAAAAAATTGGTAGTGGTCGATTTGTGAGTGATGATTCTAGGAAGAAAAGTCCTCACTATAGTGCTTCTAATGGACGGGACCAGACGGGTTCCATGAAAAATACGTATGATAAATTAAAGGTCCAGATGTAGCGCTATTAAGGACCTGGACATATGAGAAGGCGGAAGAGACTGTTACCTCATCTTATCAATACGTGAACGAACTGACCACTCGTTTGAAAGCTGGATGGAAACTGGCAAATGATAATTTGAAACAAGCCAGGAAGAAACATGCAGCATATTTTAATAGGAAGGAAAAGGACAGAGAACTGGCAGTGGGAGAGAAGGTGCTGCTTCTACTACCCGGTAGCCAGAATAAATTACAAATTGGATGGCAAGGTCCATATACGGTTCTAGAGAAGGTGTCTAGAACAAACTATAAAATTGACAAAAAGGGGAAGGAGAAAGTTTATCATGTAAACCTGTTAAAGAAGTATCTGGACAGACCACTCCAGGAAAGCACCCCCTTACTGACCTTAGCTATCGCAACTCAAATGCAAAAGGAACCACTCACCTCACATGAATACCCATTACATCCTTGTGAAACAGCAGCACAGGTAGATGTATTAACAGATAAACCAGGCCATACAAATTTGCTACAGTATGACATGAAACTGGTAGACTCAAACCCAATCTGTATGAGAGCCTATTCTATTCCGTTTGCGAAGGAGAAGGCATTGAAGGAAGAAATAGATTATTTGTTGAAGGAGGGGATTATTTCACACAGTGAATCATCTTTTAGCTCTAGTGTCGTATTATTGAGAAAACCGTCTGGGGAACACAGACTGTGCATAGATTACAGGAAACTGAATGCTGTCACAGAAGGACAAGTGGATCCATTACCAGACACAAAACAGTTATTTGCCAGACTGAACAAGGCAAAATACTTTTCAAAGGTGGATCTTAGTAAAGGCTATCACCAGATCCCAGTGAAGCCTGAAGTGAGACCTTATTTGGCTTTTAGCACTTCGGATGGACATTATGAATTCAACATGCTACCATTCGGACTGAAAAATGCTCCGAGTGTATTTTCAAGGATGATGCGCAAATTGTTGGATCCCCTGAATAACCCATGTATCACGAATTTCATGGATGATATTCTCGTCGCCACAGAGACATTTGAAGAACACATTGAAACTCTAGAAATGTTATTTAATAGGCTTAGGGAGGCGAACTTAACTGCTAGGCCAACAAAATGTTGCATTGGATGCAAAGAGTTGGAATTCTTGGGACACACTGTATATCAGGGTAGCATGACCCCTGATCCCAAGAACTTGGAAAAACTGCAGAGAGCACCTAGACCACAAACAAAAAAGGACGTGCGATCATTCGTGTCGTTATGCGGATTTTATCAAAAATATATCACAGATTTTATCTCTATTTGTGCTCCTCTGACTGATCTGACTCGCAAGGGACTTCCAGATAAAATTAATTGGACTGCGCAAAGTGAATTAGCGTTCCAAGACTTAAAGGAAAAACTCACTACCAAGCCTATTCTCAAACTACCTGATTTGACACAGGACTTTGTCTTAAGAACCGATGCAAGTAATGTAGGACTCGGAGCGGCTTTGTTGCAAAGATCATCTTCACCTGATGGGGAACTGAAACCAGTCGCTTATGCAAGCCGCAAATTGAATAAGGCGGAACAAGGATACTCCACAAGCGAAAAAGAATGTTTAGCGTTAATCTGGGCCATAAAGAAGTTTCAAATCTATCTGTATGGTAGGACTTTTGTGGTCGAGACGGACCATCAGCCTCTCGTATTCTTATCTCAGGCTAAGCATGAAAACGCAAGATTGCTGAGGTGGTCTTTATTGCTTCAACCTTATCAGTTTAGTATCCAATATATCCCAGGCAAATTGAATGTCGGTGCAGATTTCCTCAGTCGGCACCCCTGTGATCAAAATTAGAGTAATGGCAGGCGTAAGGAGAGATTTTATCTATGTGTATCACTGGTTTTAGAACTTGCCGTAGGCATGTTTTCAAGTGGGGAGATGTGTCACAAAATTAACCGTGATACAACGTTAAAATATCTCCAATGATACAACGTAGGGATAAAAACTAATGCGTAAGCTGCTAGAATACATGATCGCCCACGCCACGGGTCATCACCCGCCATGGAAATTAAATTGTTAGACTTGAAGGCAAAACGGAACGGGATGAGAACGGAGATCAAAAGGAAAAAAATATGACTGAACGCGTGCTTGAAACTAGCAAGGCTAAAAGACGCAAGTGGTGGGGAAAGGAGGAAAAAGTCACGTTCCCCAAGTTGACATAAAGTAAAGAAATCGACAAAAGGGACCTTGGATATTATACGCCACAGTCATTTCTTGGACGCTTTTGCGATAACTTAGTCCGTTTATTTGAATGCAGTGATGAACGCATTCCAGAAGATTCTAGAAAATATTTGAAAAGTAACTTTTCTTAATAATAATGTTAGGAATATAAAAACCTAGCTGGCCGGATGGCCCATCTTGAGCAGTGAAATAATATGCTTTCATTTATACAGACGGACAGATAATAAGAAAGATATTGACAAAAGACTGTGTTGTTCATATCAGCGAGCGTCTGCATTGAAATAAAACATGTCACTAATTTTCAAAAAATTGTGGCCTTGAAGACGCAAGTGCTAAAATTTAGTTGGAAAGAAGAGACGGGGTGGGATGGTGAATTGTGGCTAAAAATAACTTTAAAGGCAAAATTGTGTAGGGGAAGGCAGAGTTGGTTCAAAAAACAAGTGTGTTTTTTTGTGAAACGCAAGTAGAGACGGACGGACCAACAGACAATAAGGCATACTTGACTGAGGTATGACTGAAATGACTTTTGGTAGGATATTTGAATTTGAAAAAAGAAAAGGCAGTGATTGGCCATAGATGAATATATTATCGGCGCTCAGACGCGCATTTTGTGCCATTCATTATAAGTTGTCCTAGTAGACACAGTGAATTATTAAGTGGTGTAATTCCCAGAAGCTATTAAATATTTAGAGGGACGCCATACTAAGGCCAGCAGCTCAGCTGAGTTTTGCTAGCATTTAACTGTGTTCTATATTCATAATTCTGAACTGTGAGATTCAGTTGGCACCAATGCGGTGTCAAATGAGTTGTTGAATATTACCAGAGTGGACCCGTGCAGTAACATTTTGTCAGAGCAGCCTATTATAGCCCCCAAGCACGGAGAGGTGGGGCCACCAGACTTCTGATATTGCCCCCAAGCACGGAGAGGTGGGGCCACCAGATCTCAGCACCAGAGCTATACCTTCAAGCTACGTGAGCGACTGGTCTGCTGAGAATTCACCAACTCAACTTATTTGCTAACACACCCATAAAATTTCCATCAAATAACTGGACAATGTGTAGTCACCATAGACAGGGAGTGATGAGGCCACCCCAACAGCACATCCATTAAATGTTCTCCCAAATAGATTACAACTATAAACAGTAATAATATTAACTAGTCTAGTAACATATATATGTACACACCTTGCATTTATTATGTAATATTCATGCATTTCTTTCATAATTGCAAAACCTTTCATATGTTCTGGCCAAAATAAAACCTTGGTTCAGAACAAATAAATGTAAAGAAAATTACTATCCACATTTTACACACTTGAGTTAGTTCAGTGTATTATAACATTTATTAATATTATTAGACTTAGTAAATATCTGTGTGTGTGTATGTAAACTACCACAACACATTACATATCATTACCCTAGACATTTAACGTAGCCACATTCATTAGTAAAAAAAAGATAGGTGTGAGGTCGTAGTGGTAGCAAGAAGGGCCTTCTGACAATTCACAGCTACATTTTATCTCAGGAGCCTTCACAGCTGACCTCATGCATCACACTTAGTAATATCACCATCATACAATACCATCAAATCCACTACAAGAACACATGATGGCAAAGTTAACAATGCAAGAAATGGAAGAGGCAATGAGGGCGCTAAAGAAAAAGAACTCACCTGGAAAAGATAGGATAACAAATGAAATGCTAACACGTCTAGGAACAATGGCAAAAAAGAAGCTTCTGGCCATCCTAAACTGCAGCTGGAAAAGAGGAATAGTACCACAGGCATGGAAAGACGCCATACTGATTCCAATACCTAAGAAAGACAAAGTTCAGACAGAACCAAATGGCTACAGACCTATCAGTCTACTTAGTTGTGTTGTAAAATTGATGGAGCGCATAATAAATACTCGACTAATGTGGAATCTAGAGGAAAAACATCTCTTAGCCCCACAGCAAGCAGGATTCAGAAAACACAGATCCACTGAAGACCAGATCACTTACATAACTCAGAAAATTGAGGACGCTTTTCAAGAAAAAAAGCACACACTGGTAGTTTGGGTGGACTTAGAAAAAGCATTTGACAAAGTGTGGAAAGACGGACTGAAAGTCACGCTGTAAAGAAGTGAAGTGTGTGGGAGAATGTTCAAATGGATCAGCCACTATCTTGAGAATAGAACTGCCAGAGTCCAACTACAAGGACAGACCAGAAGGAAGATGGTATTGGAGCAGGGTGTTCCCCAAGGGGGAGTCCTGTCACCCACGTTGTTCCTCACATATATAAATGACATTTCAGAGAATATTCCAAGAAGAACCCACAATGCCTCCTTTGCAGACGACTTAGCCCTGTGGATCTCAGAGGAATATATCACTACGGCAAGCATTCGGATGCAGCAAGCCCAAACATCATTGGAGGAGTGGGCCAAGGCATGGCTAGTAAAGATAAATGAAGGGAAAACATCATTCATAGTGTTTTCTCTCTCTAACAAACCACAGATCTCCAAATTGGTACTAAATGGGAAGAATCTACATCTGGATGACAACCCAAACTACCTAGGCATTACCTTTGATCGTCGCTTGACTTGGAAAACCCAGATTGAGAAAAACAGGACAAGAGCAAGGCAGAGAATGGCAATCATGAAAAAACTTTCTGGCACGAGTTGGGGAGCAGATGAGAGAGTACTAAAGAAGCTATATACTGGGCGAGTGAGACCAGTCTTAGAATATGGCATTGCAGCATGGTCAACGGCAGCTAAGTCGAACTTTGACAAAATAAACAGAACCCAAAACCAAGCAATGAGAATCATAACAGGGGGCATGAAGTCAACGCCCATAAAAGAGTTAGAAAAGATTACTCACCTCCAGCCTATGGAGGATAGAAGAGATAGCAGAGCCCAGCAACAAGCCGAGAATCTCAGGAGGCTGATAGACCACCCAATGCACCAGAGAATAAATGGACTTGGAAGGGGAAGACTGAAGCGAAGCAACTTTGTAGAGACAGTCAAAACAAAGATGAGAGCAGACCCCATTAACGCAATGTCAACAGCTACACCAATATGTACTGCACACAAGCTACCAACTTGGAAACAACAGTGCTTCCCTGAAATGATAGAAAATGTTCCTGGTATTGAGAGAAAGAACAGCCAAAATGAAACAGAAAGGAGAGTCCTAACCACAAAATATATAGAGAAACATTACCCAAGCAACACCTGGATCCATGCATACACAGATAGATCAGCAACTAATGCAACAGAAGATGGGGGTGGAGGAGTCTTCCTGAGCTTAAGCAATGGCACAGAAAAAAAGATAGCAGTCGCAACAGGGAAATTTTCAACTAACTTCAGAGCAGAGGCAGAGGCCTTAAAAATTGCATCAGAAATTCTAATGACAGAAGAAAGCTCAGAGAGACCAGTAGCTATCGTCTCAGATGCGCTGTCAGTGATTACAACAATGAAAAGTCAAAGTAATGCTGAACTGGATGACCTAAGAGTAACACTTCACAGACTATGTCGCAGTACAAAAGAGTTGTGATACAGTGGATCCCTTCTCACTGCAACATCCCTGGAAATGAAGAGGCTGACAGATTGGCAAAGGAAGGAGGAAAACTTCCTCAACTTGACACAAATATAACCTATGAGGAGTCCAAGAGTTTTATTAAGCGCAGATACAGGCACAAGTGGGAAGAAGAGCATCCAGGCCACACAAAAAATGATCCTTATTACCAGCTCAGCAGAAGTGAACAAGTGGTAATCTTCAGACTTCGCACAGGTCATAACAGATTGAGATACCACCTATTCAACAAATTAAAGATAGGAACTACTGATGAGTGTGACTGTTGCACCGATAAAATGACTGCCGAACATCTGCTTCAAAGGTGCCCAACATATGAGGAACAGAGAAAACGCATATGGCCATCACCAGTACCATTCCTGGAGAAAATCTACGGAGATATCAACAGCCTCAGGCTGACCATTGCTTTCCTTGAACTTATTCAAGTTGACATCTGAGGGTGAACGAAGAAGAAGAAGACTTGCCCCCGTGAGTTACGTCGTGGAGAATAGCAACGGACACGCCCGATCCTTCACGAATCTTCTCGGCGGACAAAACGGAATTTTTAGACACTCGTTCCCACATCTATGCCATGTACTATTGCATCAATGTTGCCATTATATCTCGTTTCTTTGTGTGAGAAATCTTTTTTCATTCACGCAACACAGATTGATGCAAAGGTTTTAATATTATAACGAAATGTATACAATCAATTTTTAAAACGTAAATTAAGTTTTAAAAACAGGCGTATCCCCGCGTATCCCCGGAAAAAAGCACTGTATATATATATATATGTGTGTGTGTGTGTGTGTGTGTGTCACACCCCTTATTCTGCTGACATGTTGTGGTGGGTTTAGATGTTAAAAGGTTAAGTATTAATTGTCTACAGATGTGAGGTCAGCTATGCAAGACCCTGAGTCTAATTGTTGATGAAGTTGTTCTCAGGGTACCTGTTTGCTACCACCCTACGACCTCAATCTGCTATATATTTTGAGCCTAATTATATGTTATGGTGTCTGGATGTTATCTGGCTAGGTGTCTAGGGTAATATGCAATGTAATGTTAATAAAATGACAACAACTACACCTATAACTTAATGAACAAGTAATTAAACAAGTCACTGGGTAAATTTTGAATGATAATATTTTTTACAATTTTATTTTCCTGTATCTCAATTGCTGGGATACAGGACTGTTTAAACTCAAAATATAAGGCAATTTATTTACAGCAAAGTAATTTAAAACAACAACTGTGTCTGTTAATATTAATCTAAATTGTTTCTGACTGGAAGTGTTCTGATGAAGCAATAACTCCTATGAAGGGACACGCTTCTTAGGAACGACTTGTATCATCATGTCAAGAATACTGATTGATATAATAATGATGGAGAGTATGGTTAAATGAACTAACACACGCCCGTGGACAATTGGGCTTAACTTTCTTTCCAGGAACCCTGTGATGTCCTTCTCACAACCACCTTCTTCACGACTGCAACATCTGAAGACTGCGTCCGAACTCTTTGGATTTAAGGCAAACAGGAAATTTTTGCCTCGAGCTTGCAGCTTCAGGAGTACGTATATTTTGGTATGTGGCTCACTGATTGTTTCACGATGGAACCCTGAAATTAAGAGGATTAAGGCCTCCTCAGTACATCATACACCTATCTCCATCTCTAAACAATTAAACATTATCAACAGTTTCAAGATCAGTGGAGTTGCTACATAAATAGCTATCGTTCCTATCTGATTTGGTGCCCTATTCATCATCAGGTAATCTTCAAACATCCGTTTGATACATTCCTTGTCATAGAAGAAATTATATTTAATTATATAAAGTCATGTGCAAACACTGTGACTTGCTGAAGACGGCCAGTGGTTTTCTGGTCTTACATCATAATAATATACATCAATTTCCCCTTTTATGTATTTTTATTTTCTCCCAAAGTCTAAGTAAGCCTGTCTGGCTTTAATACAAGGTGATAATCTTTCCTAATAACATTTGTGGCATGATATAAAGTTTTTAGTTTGGCGCCTTTTTGGTGGTGCCTCTACCCATCAATAATGCATACACATTCAATAATACAGATACATATCAATAACAAGGTTTATATAAATGTTTATCTTACCGCATCAATGAAATAATACACAATTTGTAGGTTAACCGGCGATTAATGGTCACATTCAGATCGCCACTGATGCAGAACAGCGAAGGCACTGGTCATGTATTCCTTGCGTCTGATGCTAACACTACTTGTGAGATTTAAATCTTCGAGTGGCAACTAACGCTAGTTTCAAATCGCTTTTATTACTCCTATTAGTCTATTCTACCACAGCCAATCGAATTATGTTATGCCCACAAGCCTCTTTTTTTTCAAAAATAAATTACACTTTCAAAAATGTAACGTCCCCCCTTTTCCCCTACGGGCAAAGTTGAGTGAGGACATCAATGCGTCTGTCTCTCTGTCTTTTCTTTACAATATTTCTGTTATTATCTAAGCGTTTTTACCGTAAGATATTATAACATTATGGGTAGTATTGTCTTCTAATAAACAAATATTATCATTTTATTTGTCAACAGTCCTTTCGTCTATTTTATTCTTCTAAGTTTCACTTTCGCCATCTCCAGCCCTACACATTAGTGGGTATCTTCAAATTTCCAAGTTAGCCGTAATTTTTCTTTTCTTTAAATCCACCACCGTTTTCCCTCTCTCTCTCGTTCGTTTCAAAATGAAGCAACGCGTTAGGATTCCATCAGAAAATACTACCACTGTATACAGGAAATGCGAGCTTGTCTGTGTGTTTATACTACCGCCTCACTATCTAAGTGTCTATACATTCAAACTGCGCTACTAATGAACGGGGTGGGGCAAGTGGTTTATAGTGGACTTGCACTGGTTTTTCCAATCTGCTAGTAGCAAAGTCACGCATTTTCGTTACAGTAAGTGATGCCTAGAACCACTGTCGCATGTCGTTCTAGTTCGAGATGCAAAAACCAACGCTTGTCAAGGTTGCATTTTTCCATCTCTCATTTCACTCCTCCGTTTCTTTATTCTCTCACTCCGTTTGAAACTAACTATGCATTTCGGTCTGTCAAAAGGCTTTTATTTTAGTGGAAATTGGTATTGCGGAGAGGGGAAAAGCTAACAGCTTTGTGTATCGTTTATTATGGCGTTACTGCTTGTTAGAACCAACACGACTGCGGGCGATGGTGACGATGTTGAACACTTCTCCCTATTTTATCTCTATAGTATTTGAATTTCTAAGCAGTAATATTTTATCTATTTGATCGTGGTATCAGGGATCTTACTACACATGTGCTAGAATGTGATGTGTTTTTAGCTACGTTGTCTAATGGGCCGAATACACCATTTAGGTTCATGACTGTCGCAGAGTGAAGATAATTTGCCTATTTGAAATTTTCTGTCCATCCTGTATATTGCTTTATTTTCTGTCTACCCTAAGTTTCTGAAAAAAAAATGTTTCTCACGCACCTTAACTCAGGTGAAACTTCGGTCAACACGTTCGTTAGGATTTTCCAGACTCGTCTGTGTAGAAATTTATGGCCTGTCTTCTTCCTCATTGTTAAAACTTCTGAGCTCGGAACCACCGCACGTACCAGTGACATTCAATATGTAAACTAATTTGCAGCGATACTTTTGGCTATCGTGGGAACGTTTAAAATGTAGCGGGTAAATCGAAAATAATTCTTTCTTTAAGAAACTAGTTTTTTAGACTTCACTGGTGAGAAGCATACGGGAAGAGTAAGACGCATTTCTAAGTCTTGTAAAGTAAAACTGTGCATAAGGGAGACTTGAGTTAAACACACATAGTGCCCTCTAGTTTAACTTAACAGACTAAAATTCCGGAGCGGATTTATGCAGTGCAAAGTCTTGTCTCGTATTGCTGAAAAGAGGTTACCTTTGGCCAGTGGCCATATAGTCCTCGTCCACCAGTCACAATAATTCCCTTCAATCATTTCAATCATTTCAATCATTTCAATCATTTCAATTTCTTCAATTACTGCAATTATTGCAACGATTCTCAACACCAGATATTACCCTTAACAACCATCACCCTACCATACTCCACCCATTTTAACCCTCCATCCCACCTTTGGAAGCAAATTCGTTATCTGTGGATATCGCATCAACTGTGGATACGTTACACCTTTCTTGGATTTATAAAAATCGTGTTCAGATTCTGTGCCCTTTGTGGATACCTTATTCGAACAGTGAAGTCGTTACCCCAATCTTGGATTTATAAAATCGTGTTCAGATTCTGTGCCCCTGTGTGGATACCTTATTCGAACAGTGAAGTTAATTTCAAGCATTGGATTACGATATATTTTTCCAAGAGAACCCCAGGATATAAGTTGTTTCCAACATTCACACCAAAGGAACAAAGGAACAAACATTCATTTACACACAAACAGTATTTCACATATTTTCCAGCAAAAGCCTATCAGGCCTGCCGGGAACTTTACTAACACAATTCATTCATAATCCTTCTTTTCACTATTGGTGTAATAATTTTTTTTCTTCTTTAAAATCATCAAATTGTTGTGAGTTTGTTTTCTCGTGATAATCTTTATTATTATTTGCTGTAAAAATCCTTATTGATTTATTTACATTTCTAAATTGAATAAATTGAGTTAACCTCGATAGGATTGTTCGTTCAGTTCAGACTACCAAATCCTCAATCTAACTTTACTTCTTTACCCTACTATTTGTGAGTGACACAGTGTGTGCAAAAGAGTAATATTGTCGCCAGAGAAAACAAGAAGAGCTGTGTGTGTGTGGTTTTCTTAGTGAAGAACTCACTGACTCAGCCTGTGCCTTCTGCCTATCTCTCTTGCGCACCACTATCACACGTCCGTGTGCACTATTGTCCATCACGCCTATACAGCTGTCAAGCTTTACCTACTATTAATTATATTTTCATGCGACAATTATTGGGAATCTCGTCCTTGGGATTGAATTTCTTGATTCTTATTTCACAGTGACTACAGGGAATCTTGTCTTTAAATTGTTCTGCAGAAACTGTAAGGAATCTTGAACTATTAGTCTATACTGTGGACTATAAATTTTATAACGCCCTAGACAACGACACTTCTGGTAGTATCTGAACAGAACAATTATAATTTTAAAGTAACAGAACGTTGCTGTCACTAATTTAATTCAGGGTTATTTAATTACGTTAAATAGTTAACTAAGGTAATTAAGTGGTACATTTAACAGGCAGTAGAGTGTGTATGTGTGTGAGATATTGAAGGGAATTGTTTATACTTGAGTATTACTCAAGTGATGAGACCTTAATTCAGCAGAAATAAGGAATTGTCAAAAATCCAATTATACTAAACTTCCATTAATGAGTTACATTACTTCATAGAATTAATAGTACTCCCTGGGGCTTAGTAAATTGATTATCAGTTAGTTGTATTGGTTTGTTGTATTACAATACTTCATAGAAATATTAGTAATACCCAGAAACTAGTGTAACATACTGGGAGAGTGTAACAACCTGCACAGAAATATAGAAAATGACTGATTTACTAAAACTAAGGATGGGTCTTTTAAAATACACTAAAGAGGTTGGAATGAGTGAAGAAGAAGGTAATGCATTCATAGAGGCCGAAATAGAAAAACAAAGAGAAGAAAACGAAAGGATACGGGCTCATGAGTTCCGGCTCAAAGAACTAGAGGTTCAAAATCATCGTCCCGCTTCTCCCACTAACGCTTCATCACCTGACAACGCCTCTGCTGGTCTAGCACTCAACTCACCTGCAATGACTTTCCCAATGGAAAAATTTTGCGAGCGAAATGAACAAATTGATCTGTTCTTGGATAGATATGAGCGAACTGCTTCATCGTATGGCCTGCCAAAAAGCATGTGGAATCTTAAACTTTCTCAAGGATTAAGAGGGACGGCTTACGAAGTTTTTACAAAATTAACCCCAGCAGAACAGAACGATTATGACGCTCTCAAGCAAGCACTGTTACGACGTTTTCAGCTTACAGCCGACAATTACCGAAAGCGTTTTCGCCGATCTCACAAAGAAGGAGGAGAAACATTTGGCCAATTTGCTGCTAGGATTGAATCATATCTCGAAAAGTGGCGCGATTTGGAAAAATTTCCTAAGACTTACGAAGGATTACATGAACTCTTCCTGGTAGAGCAAATCAAGGAAACAATGTCACCAGAGATGAGAAAGTTCCTAGTGGAGCACGGGGCGGACCGACTCGAACCAATCATTACGTTAGCAGAAAGGTTTCAAAATGCTATAGCAGAGACTGAAACCTTTAAACGGAAACCTGCTGAACTTCAACCTAAACCAATCACCCAGCCCACCCAAAATCAGCGATCACAGGTAAACGCTCCAACGCAAGATACCCGCAGAGACCGGTCAACTAACTCAAACACGAAAAATGCACAGGAAAACCCCCCTTACTTCATGAGGAGGGAGAGGAAATATTGTCATCATTGTAAGCAGACCTCGCACAATACAAAAGAATGTAGAAATCGGCCCAGCCCGCACTTGGCGGCGTGTTTACAAGGAGACGCACCAGAACAGCGTCAAGACAGAACAAAAGGTGATAAACCAGAACGGAATTCTGTAACGGATCAGATTATCGCAAACGGGAAATTTGTGCACTGTCTTTATGACACAGGATTACAGTTTGACTGTATAATCGCTTCACATTTGGTCACACCTGAGCAGATAACCTCGGAGACAGTAGATCTGTGTGGAGCCGTGAAAGGAGACACTCCTATGACATTGAAAATAGCAAACATTTATATCGATTCAAAATTTGTTAAAGGATGGATTCGAGCTGCCATTATGGAGAATCCAATCTATGACGTAATTCTTGGATGTCGCTATGTGTTCTTGGGGGAACCAAGAAAACCTCTGATAGCTGCAGCAGTAACTACAAGAGGTCAGGCGAGGACAGAACAGGAACCAGGACCAGTGACAAACCTGCTACCACGGGAATTAAAGGATGCTCAACACAAGGATCCAACACTGGGACCATGTTTTAAGAAACTGCCACTTGCCAGTAACCCGTTGAAAAAGGGAAACTTTTATTCAAAATCGGGATTAATATACCGTAGGTCGGGCAACACTGGACAAGAACATAGCCAGTTGGTTGTTCCAACTACTTATAGGTCACAAATTTTAGAGATGGGACACGCTCTTCCTTTTAGCGGCCACATGGGACAAAATGCTACCATGCAAAGAATAGCAGCGCACTATTACTGGCCTGGGATGAACGGGGACATCTTCCGATTTGTGAAATCCTGTGCGCAGTGCCAAAGGGTGGCACCAAGACACTGGACACCCCCTGCTCTATTGGGGGAAATGCCTATTGTTGGTACGCCATTCGAAAAAGTAGCTGTAGATATAGTAGGCCCACTCTTAAGAACAAAGCGGAGAAATTGTTGTATTTTGACTCTAGTCGACACCTGTACTATGTGGTCAGAAGCAGTGGCGCTCCCTTCTTCTGATTCTGTGCATGTCGCAGAAGCGCTCGTGAGTATTTTCACAAGGCTCGGATTTCCACAGCAAATACTCACTGATAATGGATCGCAGTTTAGAGGACATCTGATGGAAGAAGTCTTTAAGATCTTCCGTACTCAGCATATTCACACCTCACCCTATAATCCTCAAGCAAACGGACAGGTAGAGAGATATAACGGGACCCTCATCACCATGCTGCGAAAATTAGCACAAGAAAGACCAGAAAACTGGGACTTATTCTTGCCGGCTGCCTTATTTGCCTATAGGGAAGTGCCGCATGCCTCCACCGGTCTACCTCCTGCAACATTATTATTTAAACGGCCAATAAAGGGACCCCTGGAAGCATTGCTTAGGTCTTTAACCGACCAGAAAGCAGACGAATCTATTGTATCTGCATCAAAATATGTGCAAGAACTGAAGGAAAGGTTAAAGATAGGTTGGGAATTAGCCAACACTAACCTCCGACAAGCTCGTGCCAAGCATGCAAAACGGTACAATAAGACTGCGAAGGAAAGAGTACTACAACCTGGAGAGAAAGTACTGCTGTTACTCCCAACAGGGAATAACAAACTTCAGATAGGATGGCAGGGACCATTTGAAGTACTCGAGAAAATCTCTCGAACAAACTACAAAATCTCCATACGAGGGAAGGAAAAGATTTATCATGTTAACTTACTTAAAAAGTACATGGAACGCCTCGCTGCTCCTCAAGCACATCTCCTGACCTTAGCGGTTGCAATGGAAGCGGATAATGACCCCCACGAATATGCTGAATACCCGCTAAAACAGTAAGAATCACACACGGATGTGAAGCTCTGTGAAACATTAACTGAATTGCAACAGCATGATGTCAAACAACTGTTAGCCGAATATTCAGAAGTGCTCACCGATAAACCGGGACTAACCAACCTCTTGGAGTTTGATATAAAAGTATTAGATCCTAAGCCTGTCAGGACTAAGATTTACCCAGTCCCATACGCTAAATCCAACGCTTTACGAGAGGAGATTGACAAGCTACTGCAAGATAACATAATCTCTGAATCGACATCCCCTTACAGTTCACGTGTAGTGCTTCTACAGAAACCCAACGGGGAAACTCGGTTATGCATCGATTATAGGTTACTCAACACTGTAACAGAGTTCCAACCAGAACCATTACCGAGCCCTAATGAAATCTTTACAAAGTTGAGCAGAGCAACCATTTTCTCTAAAATAGACCTTAGTAAAGGCTATTATCAAATTCCGGTAAAGGAAGAGATTAGACCATTGCTCGCCTTTAGTACCAGTGACGGACATTACACGTTCAATGTAATGCCTTTTGGATTACATAACGCACCTGGAGCTTTTACCCGGATGATGAGAAAACTATTACACCCTTTACAAAGCAATACCATTCATAATTTTATGGATGATATTCTCATCGCAACGGCTACATTTGAAGAACATGAAGAAGCGTTAGCCCTGCTCCTCAGGCGGCTCAAGGAAACTGGTTTAACAGCACGCCCAAGCAAGTGTCTGATTGGATTCAGAGAACTTGAATTTTTAGGACATACGATCACTCATGGTTGCTTGTGGCCAGTAGAGAAAAACGTTGACAAAATCCGAAATGCAAAGCGACCCATAACGAAAAAAGGACACTAGGTCGTTTTTGTCACTCTGTGGTTATTATCAACGGTTCATTGAGAACTTTAATAGTTTGACTGCACCATTGACTGACCTCACAAAGAAAGGTCAACCTGAAAAGGTAACATGGACGGCTCAATGTGAGAGCGCCTACACCACACTCAAAGAAAAGCTGACGACGAAGCCCATATTACGCCTCCCTGACCTCACAAAGACCTTTGTGCTAAGAGTAGATGCCAGTAATCTTGGAATAGGATCAACGTTGCTTCAAGCTGATGAAAACTACCCGGAAATGCTTTTTCCCGTGGCCTATGCTAGCCGAAAATTGAACGCTGCAGAACGCAACTATTCAACCATTGAAAAAGAATGCTTGGCTCTAGTGGCGGGAGTAAAAAGGCACCACGAATTTCTTTATGGAGTCTCATTCGTAGTGCAAACGGATCACGCACCCCTCACGTTTCTAGCAGCTTGTAAAAACAAAATGCAAAAGTAATGCGATGGGCTATTTTGCTAAGTGTCTATTCCTTCAGGGTCGAGTACATCCCCGGTCCTGAAAATGTAGGAGCCGATTTTTTAAGCAGACATTCAGTAGAGGAACTCGCTAGTGGTGGAGAAAATAATCTTCTAACGCCAGCAGATAAGAAACAATCTGAGGAAACCTCGGAAGAAGTACAAAGAAGGAACTAATGGACGATACCGGGAATGATACACACAAGCCAAATTATCATCTCTCTCTGATTTAGTTGGGCAACTAACTTAAGTTCGGGGTATCTGTCGCAGAGTGAAGATAATTTGCCTATTTGAAATTTTCTGTCCATCCTGTATATTCCTTTATTTTCTGTCTACCCTAAGTTTCTGAAAAAAAAAAATGTTTCTCACGCACTTAACTCAGGTGAAGATTCGGTCAACCGGATTTTCCAGACTCGTCTGTCTAGAAATTTATGGCCTGTCTTCTTCCTCATTGTTAATACTTTGAGCTCGGAACCCACAGCACGTACAAGTGACATTCTATATGCAAACTAATTTGCAGCGATACTTTTGGCTATCGTGGGAACGTTTAAAATGTAGCGGGTAAATCGAAAATAATTCTTTCTTTAAGAAACTAGTTTTTTAGACTTCACTGGTGAGAAGCATACTGGAAGAGTAAGACGCATTTCTTAGTCTTGTAAAGTAAAACTGTGCATAAGGGAGACTTGAGTTAAACACACATAGTGCCCTCTAGTTTAACTTACAGACTATCTATAAATTCCGGAGCGGATTTATGCAGTGCAAAGTCTTGTCTCGTATTGCTGAAAAGAGGTTACCTTTGGCCAGTGGCCATATAGTCCTCGTCCACCAGTCACAATAATTCCCTTCAATCATTTCAATCATTTCAATCATTTCAATCATTTCAATTACTTCAATTACTGCAATTATTGCAACGATTCTCAACACCAGATATTACCCTTAACAACCATCACCCTACCATACTCCACCCATTTTAACCCTCCATCCCACCTTTGGAAGCAAATTTGTTATCTGTGGATATCGCATCAACTGTGGATACGTTACACCTTTCTTGGATTTATAAAAATCGTGTTCAGATTCTGTGCCCTTTGTGGATACCTTATTCGAACAGTGAAGTCGTTACCCCAATCTTGGATTTATAAAATCGTGTTCAGATTCTGTGCCCCTTTGTGGATACCTTATTCGAACAGTGAAGTTAATTTCAAGCATTGGATTACGATATATTTTTTCCAAGAGAACCCCAGGATATAAGTTGTTTCCAACATTCACACCAAAGGAACAAAGGAACAAACATTCATTTACACACAAACAGTATTTCACATATTTTCCAGCAAAAGCTTATCAGGCCTGCCGGGAACTTTACTAACACAATTCATTCATAATCCTTGTTTTCACTATTTGTGTAATAATTCTTTTCTCTTCTTTAAAATCATCAAATTGTTGTGAGTTTGTTTTCTCGTGTTAATCTTTATTATTATGTGCTGTAAAATCCTTATTGATTTATTTACATTTCTAAATTGAAATAAATTGAGTTAACCTCGACAGGATTGTTCGTTCAGTTCAGACTACCAAATCCCCAATCTAACTTTACTTCTTTACCCTACTATTTGTGAGTGACACAGTGTGTGCAAAAGAGTAATATTGTCGCCAGAGAAAACAAGAAGAGCTGTGTGTGTGGTTTTCTTAGTGAAGAACTCACTGACTCAGCCTGTGCCTTCTGCCTATCTCTCTTGCGCATCACTATCACACGTCCGTGTGCACTATTGTCCATCACACCTATACAGCTGTCAAGCTTTACCTACTATAAATTATATTTTCATGCGACAATGACACATCGATTGCACATGTCATAGGTAGTTGAAATGATTAAAAAAACTCAGTGTTTCAGTCTCCGACGTCATATTTCGTATACTATTGTATATTATATAGATGTATCGTAGAACAAATGAGCTTCTCGTGACATCTCCCACAATTGAACAACCACAATTTATTATCTCCAGACATCGGCAGAACAACCCAACAGGAACCACTAAACACAAACAACCTTCTCGTTTGAGAAAAAAACATTCGACTGCCCTGTACAGCTCGCACACTCTCGGTTTCTCTCGAGCAGTGACCTCTTCTCCATTCACGCTTATTTTTACCAATAAACAGAACTCACAATATTGTGTCCACTCACATCACACTGACTGATGACAACTCATACACTACTTTTGTACTTCACTTAACAAAAATATCACGATTATTCTGAGCTCCCAGTCACCTCACGGCTATCAAATATAACCACGCTCCCAATTGAGTATCCATCATAAACAACAATCTATCTTCTAAATACAAACATCCTTTCTCACCCCTTTTCACCTTGTTAACAACAGGGCAGTTGTGAGAGACTTTACCTTTTTTTTGTATTTGTTTGTTTTGTTTTTGGAGAGGGGATGGTACACACATACATTCACACAATTTTACAGGTTTGATTTACTAATATGGACTGAGTGAAATGTAGAGCAGATGCTACATTTGGATATTGGAAATCTGATTTTATCATCTTGAATTTACTTCACTGCAATCCTATTTTTAACGCATCAAGGGTTGAACGGGATACTTTGTCCTTACCAAAAAAAAAAAAAAAAATACAAAAAAACAAAAACATACGCACACAAAAATCACCATATATATATATATATACATGACTAGCTCAGAATGGTTATAAATTCTTTCAGACATCTACAGTGGTCGTTGTACTAATTAAAAGTGGAAACGTATTAACTAGGAGGGCCTGAACGGGGAATCGTAAATCTTACACTCTTGTCTAGAATAAAGGGACCCAAAGATGCAGCAATAGAGAATGCATTCAGTTTCCTGTAATCTATGCACAGTCTATGTTCCCCAGATGGTTTTCGCAACAAAACCACACTAGAGCTATAAGGAGATTCACTGTGAGAAATAATCCCTTCTTGTAACAAATAATCTATCTCATCTTTCTAAGCTTTTTCCTTAGCGAAAGGAATAGAATAGGGCCTCATACAGATGGGTGTTGGGTCTAGTAGTTTCATATCATATTCCAACAAATTTGTGTGCCCCGGCTTATCCATTAACACGTCTGTATGTTTCTCTAGGACCTTTTGAATTTGCTCCCTCTGTCCTTTTGTCAGGTGATTTCTGATCTTCACCTGTGCAAACGTTTCACTTGGCTTCAGGGGATATTCAAATGAGGTGAGAGGGTCATTTTTCATTTCGGTTGCGATAGACAAGGCCATTAAGTGTGTTCCTTCCTGGATTTGCCTGTCCAGATATTTCTTCAGAAGGTTCACATGATAGACTTTTTCCTTTCCCTTCTTGTCTATCTTATAGTTTGTTCTGGATACCTTTTCCAAAACTGTATATGGACCTTGCCATCCGATTTGAAGTTTATTGCTGCTGCCGGGCAATAGAAGAAGCACCTTCTCCCCTACAGCAAGCTCCTATCCTTCGCTTTTTTATTATAATAAGCAGTATGCTTTTTCCTGGCTTGTCTCAAATTGTCATTTGCCAGTTTCCAACTAGTTTTTAAACGAGTGGTCAGTTCGTTCACATATTGATATGACCTTTAATTTTGCTGACTTATTTTGCATGGTACCTGTATGGTCCCTGACATTGGAAGCCTTATAGTGAGGACGTTTCTTCCTTGTATCATCACTCACAAATCGTCCACTGCCAATTCTTTTCCGGGGGTTTTTCTCCCCACTTTAATTTCATTGTCAGAGATCTTCTCTCTCTTTTATCTTTCCCCAGGTCACATAATTCCGACTGAGGGATTGTCGACTTATTCTGGGTTAAAACAACTCTTTGTACTCGACGCATAGTTGCCATTTTAATACATTCAAGTGAAGACTGTGTGTGAAAAGGGGGCTCCCATTCCACTTTGTCTACTTTATTATAATTATTTTTCCTTCCAGGCCTAAGTTTGCCCCGTGGCGTGTCTAGGTCCTGATCATTTTCCCCACTTGTGGGTGTTCCCTCATGAAATATGCCGCAGGCTTCTACAAAATTCTCAATAATTATCTTTACATCTGGCCAATAATATTTTTGAGAAACCTTTTGGCAGATGGTACCTACTTTCTCGTGGTCCCCATCTTTTCCAACAAGTAATCTCCTTATTACATCTGCCCTATATGCCTTTGGAAGTACCAACTGACCGTGACCATTAGATTCAGTTCCAGCCTTCCTATACAACAATTTGTTCTTCATATTCTTCTTCTTCTTCTTCGTTCGCCCTGAAAAGGACGGTGGTTGCGTTGTGTCTGTTTACAACGTAGCTGTGATATCTGCACCTTTCGGTCGACACATCCGACTTCTGACTTCTGCTTGGAGGTGTGTGGCATTTAGGTAATTTTTTAAAGCAAGGCTTGAGTGTCCTGTCTTCAGCCTGTGCCTTCCTCATCTCTTCTGGATGAGTATTTATTGGTTCATCTTCTTCTTGTCTGGATTGTGAACGGGTCTGGACTGCTGCCAAGACCACAGGTCTCTTGGGATCCCCCAAGAAGACATAACGACACCCCAATATTAGAGGGTAGATGGGTGCGTCTAACACTGCTGCTCTGATTACTCCTTCCACATAGCGAGTTTTCACCGTTATCCTGGCAATGGGAAGTGTCATAAGTGGTATGTCCCTGGTCGCCCCTTGTATCTCCACTGTTTCTGTGGTATACTGATCCGGGTTCACCAAGTGCGAACTTACAACAGAATCAAAATCCAAACCGGTATCGTAAAGGCACCTAATGGTGACCCCATTACATACAACATCCTCACACACTGGGGGGTGATAAGGTTCCTGCTGTCCAGTAAGTTTTACCTTTACTTCCTTTTTCCCCAACTTCATAGCAGCAAATCCAGCAGGTTTCCTATTACAAACTTTGGTGTCATGTCCTTCCCTCTTACACCATCTACAATATAATCTACCTTGATGAAAAGGTTTTCTTTCCTCATACTTCATGTCAGTGAATTGTGGGTTTTTATTTTTATAATCATTGCGTGGCCTATCAAAATTTTGCTTACCCTTGTTACCCTGATCTTTGTTGTCAAATCTATTAGAGTTTTGTGGAGCCTTATAATTGTCTACATGTTTCTTTTTGGCGCCAGCTACCTCTGCCTGGGCTGCCTGATACCTCTCAGCGACATTAAGTAATTCACCCAGCCTCTCTGCACCCTGTTCCATGAGAAACTTTCTCAAGTCTGGAGCCATGGACTCTCTCAATTGCTCAATCATGATCATTTCTTTAAGATCTTGGGTTTTCCCCAGAGCAGTCCATTTCTCCAAGTAAGTCTCTAAACGTGCAGAGAACTGGTGATAGGTCTCACCCGACAGTCGCTTGGCATTTCTAAACTTTTTCCTGTAAAATTCACCTTTCTTTTCATATCTTAACAAAAGAGCCTGCTTTAACATGTCATAATTGTCTTGGTCATCCCTACTTATTTTTGAGAAAACTTCATAAGCTGTTCCACTAAGACCTTGCGATAACTTCAGGCTCCATCTTTCCTTTTCTAGCCCATAAGTTGTAGCTAATACCTCATACCTACTTAAATATGATTCAATATCATCATCTCTCTCAACAAAATAATCTAAGTGGAACCCCATAACTGAGTTGGAGGCCCCCTGACTAACAGTAGCATCAGAGGTAGCGGGGCTGTGACCATTTTCAGGAGCATGGCCTTGCAACTCTAACTCCCTTAGTCGCAACTCATGCTCCCTTTGTAATCTTTTATCTTCTGCTTCCCTCTCGGCAGCCAATCTCTTTTCTTCTGCTTCCCTTTGCAGTCGTTTTTCTTCAGCCTCAATTTTTCTCTCCTCAAACTGGAGCCTCTTGATCTCAGCCTCTCTATCAGCCTCTAAGGCCCTAGCCTCCTTGTCAGCCTCAATTTGTAAACGTTTAATTTCTTTATCTGCCTCTAATTTCTTAATCTCCCTAGCATCTTCTAACTGCATTCTCCTCTCTTCAGCTAACCTATGTTCTTCCCTAGCAATGAACTTATCACATTCTGAGGTGACATAGTCAATCAAGACTTGACCCTCCATGTTCATGTCTCTGGCAGTCTGCACAGCAGCAGATCTGAACTTTGCCAAATCAGCCATATTATATCAAGCAACGTTAACAATATACTAAGGTAACTTATCAACTCTAATTAAACAACAACTACAAGCACCAACAGTTTATCCACTATTTAAATTCCACAAAAGAATACTTTTTTTTTAATTATCTGGGATTCCTATACATGTATTAGGAGAAGTTTAAAATCCCAGAAGCTAGTTACCCAATATAGCTGGTGCTATGAGAAATTTCTAACATATATATAAATATAGGACTGAGTCAATACCACAACCACAAACAAACTGACACTCTATTATATATCTTATAGAAGTCTGTGGCTGAATATTATGTAACAATCTATATTACAATTTATTATGCCCTGATTCAGAATTTTCTGTGTCAGGACCAACAACAAAATGAATTTTATGGTTTTATTTACATAAAGATTAATAACACAATGGATCTTCTGTCCATACAAAGGATTATTATAATCTAATTATATGTAGGTGTGTCTCTAAACTAAGTAACGCTGGTAACTAATGGTGGCGGTGGGGTGTTATCATCATCCCCTCTCTTTATATTAGTCTCTTGTGGAATATTTATTGGATAATCAATTATTTTTTATGTTCTTTTTAATAAAGTCAGTGGATAAACTTTTGAGTGCCGACACATAGGCACTTATCTGGATGTAGATAGTAGGTAAGATGCTGACAATTTCCTTTCGTTCACTCGAATGACCAGACTGACGCAGTCCCTGGGTGGTATAGTATAGTAGACCGCTTGGCCCAGCAAAGTTTCTTTTTCTCTCTCTCTCAAGTAAATTCACCAGGGTTCTGGCACTAACGTAGTACCAGAACAAAAAACCCTGAAATAAGGTTATGATTCTGTACAACTGTCGTGAAACGAGTGTGTGTAGCCCCACTACTTTGTTAAATCATTATGTCGGGATACAAATTTGCCCCAGCCAATCAACGCACAGTTGCTGAGCCGGAATAAATTACAAGAAGTTACGCCAGGAAAAAACTTAAGCCCTGTTTTTTTCGGATGTGGGTCGCGGCCATCTTGTTCACGCAAGATGGCGGAAAAAAACTGAATAAAATTAGGCTGTACGACGCTTGAGACGAAATTAACACCCTATATACCCCAATTATAACCAAACTTTCAGGTTGAACAGGGTATTACAGCAGCATAGTAGACGAAAACAACAACAACAACAACTTGAGACGAAACTGCAGACCACCAATCAGCTTGCCCCGCCAGGAACCAACCAAACGCTTTCCTTTACCAGTAGAAGTTACTTTACCTGCCTATATAATCGGGCGAGATTTTATGCTAAAACACGCAACACCAGACACGAAGCCAGAGATACCGACCGACTGAAGAGGAGCTGTCAACTTTGATTTATAGCTTACCTGGAGTGCATTGACCTGCAGCCTGCTTCACTAAGTCGAGTCAAAACCTGGCCGGTTTAAAAAAATCTTAGAGGGTAAATATAATTTACTATAAACTGGTAGGAAAATAGGTACAGCAGGTCTATAATGTTGGTATTTGTTGTGTGTCATTTATAATACCTACACCTGTATATATTTAATATATTTTGGTTCACTATGAATGTATCAGGTTACTGATTGTATCTTGGGGCATTAGGTATAAGGATTGTATTTCCTGATATGATTGATGAAGACGAATATTAATAGGACTCATACTTCAATCTATTGTCTCCTATAACTTCAGTCTATTATCTCAGATAAAACCAACTGAAATATAACCAAAACAGTCCTTGTTAGGACTCAATCTATTGTCTCCTATAACTCAATCTATTGTCCTATAACTTCAGTCTATTATCTCAGATAAAACCAACTGAAATATAACCAAAACAGTCCTTGTTAGGACTCAATCTATTGTCTCCTATAACTCAATCTATTGTCTCACATAAATTCAGTCTATTATCTCAGATAAAACCAACTGAAATATAACCCAAACAGTCCTTGTTAGGACTCAATCTATTGTCTCATCTAACAC
Organism: Oreohelix idahoensis; assembly: GCA_024509875.1. Taxonomy (NCBI): domain Eukaryota; kingdom Metazoa; phylum Mollusca; class Gastropoda; order Stylommatophora; family Oreohelicidae; genus Oreohelix; species Oreohelix idahoensis. The sequence goes on along the minus strand of JAMPIV010019600.1, from coordinate 383,379 downwards.
CAATCTATTGTCTCCTATAACTCCCACCTGATATATCACCAAACAGTCCTCGTCTCATATACTCCTATCATAAGAACATAACAATATTGTTAGGATATATGGTACCAGCTTTTATAGCACTTGTCAGAGAGGGCCTGGTATATTATAGGGGGAAGGAAATGGTTGTATCACACCTAGGTGTACATATTATGGGATGTATTCATGTATTGAATTTATTATGGGATGTATTCATGTATTGAATGTATTCTTGTATTGAATTTATATTATTGGATGTATTCATGTATTGAATTTATATTATTGGATGTATCCATGTATTAATTTATCAGACAGAATGTTTTGCAAGTAGACACCAGTCTTGTCTCGCTATATCTAAATCATACTGAGCCATGTTGTCATTCATCCTACATGCAGACACCTGAGACACGCTCATATCATATACACTAGAAATAGGTGGGCTTGAGGACAGAAATTAGCCCCTATTTTTACTTGTTACAGGTTTTATTCGTGTCATCAAAACTGAGATCGTGGGTCGTCAATCCAGCTGCCTGGAACTCCGCAGGAGCATAGAGATTGCACAGAATCGACATCTTTCGTCCCCCTCAGTCTTGGGTGGGCTAAAGTAACGATCCTCAGCAGCTGTTGTGTGAACCAAACTAAGGAGAAGAGAACGTTTTGAGAGATGAGTACACATTAGTACCATTTCTGTCAGCATTGTGAGCAAATTAACTGTCAGTGACGAAAAAGAGATTTAGCGTAGAAAGAGACAATATTAACAGCATAGCTAATAAATGATATATACTTAATTAACAGCACAGCTGATACATGTACTATAATTGAATAACAGCACAGCTGATATAATTTTTTGTTCCTATAATTGGAAAACTTGTTGTAATATATTTATATATCTATATAAATATTTGTAAATCACATGTAAACTTACAAAACCATTACATTCCATTTTTCAACATTCACCCTTCAGCACAAGAGTAGATAGTGTATATACTAAATAAATAATAAGGAAATTGTATTTGAAGACTTGTCATTTTTATCATTGTTAAGTAAAATCTGTTTCCTTGTCTTAATATCACAGTTAGTTACACAGCGGAGGTGGCAAGTTATGTCGGTCTCCACTCTACTAATTTTTCGAGATCAGATCATTCACAGCCGTAACTAATTTGTGATACCAGTAGTTCTCTCAGACACTGGGACTTCACCATTTTCTGCAGAAATTCTATTTCTGTAATTGTCAGTACTATACTGATCCAAGAGCCAAATAAAAACCTCACGCCACAACAACATATCTACAATATTATTCCACAAGCAATACATGGCATAATTCAATAAAAGAAAAGGGTCAGATCTCTCTGACCACCCCATGTCAACCATTTTCTTCTGAGATAACAACTCATACCAGTGCTCCTATTCTTTTCCCTAATGGCTACAACGCCTCTGACACTGCAACAATGATTCTCTCCCATAGAATAATGTGGGTTAGCCTTCCCACTGGTAACTGTGGAAATCATTTTAAGTTATACAACTCGTGTCAATTTTTACTGCTTGTCTGCAACACCACAGGCCCTGCATAAGTCTGCTGGGGATCTCTGTACTCAGTCGTAAAGCCTTCCCAATCAAGCAGTATCTCACACACCAAATTTTGTTGTAATAACAAGATTAAACCACAATTCAAAGAAATATCACAAACATACATTGACTGGCATTAGCATTAAGGTATAAGTTTAGCTGTGCCCCTGTCCAGACTGCCAAGAATTATTATTTCACTCTTAGCACTGCTGTTCTCAACGCAGCTTGCTTACAAAAACTTCTGTATCAACTGGCGACAAGCCTTTGAAAGCTTTTGACAATATTACTAGCCTGGCCCAATCACAGCGAAGGTCTAGCTTTACAATTCAAATTTAAAAAACAAAACTCCAAACTTCTAGGAGTGAGACTTCAAAATATATTTAGCTTTTTTGCCTAACCAATACCCTCCTTCCTATACTCTTCTACCAGCCAATCGGATTTGAATCAATCTAATGCCTCTTTTTTAAACTTGCGTCCCCAACTAACGTAATGGATAAATGAGCAAAAACAACAGTCTTAGCGTTCGTAGACATATAGTATTATTTCAATATCTTGGCTAATAATTAGACTACCATATATATTAAAACATATTATTGATCAGGAGACACTAAGCTATCTATATATATGATTTTTATGGCTATATTATTTGTCGTTTAGATTTTCAGTTTTGTCACTGTTAATCGTCAATTACAACTTTTCCATAAGTCGGCCATCTTCCCCCCTCCTTCTCTATCATTTTTTCCATTCCAATAAACTAACTTGTTTGGGTTACGTCAGAAATACACTACTCGGCGAGAATTGAAAAGTGTCTGTGTGTTTATATATTCTGGCTTGTCCCACAGTGTGTCGATGTGTATGGAACGGCGTGTTGAGCGAAGAGGGGTGTTTGCAAGGCGGCGTTAATCTTGCGTTAATTCTTGCCGCAGTTTCGTGCCGCAGATCAGGAAAAATGTTAAAATGTTAATTATAAGTCTTGCCGCAGTTTCGTGCAGCAGATCGGGCAAAAAATATTAAAAGGGTAATTATAAGCCTTGCCGCAGTTTCGTGCAGCAGATCGGGCAAAATGTTAAAATGTTAGTCTCAAGGACTAAACTAGGAAAGCGTGTTAGATTTTACGGCGGGATCAATTTATAAGCATTTCCTCTGCACAAAAGGCAGCGCTATACTGGCGTAGAGACGACTTTCGGCGAACACCCAAGGGCGGGTTTATTTATTATCATAGGATTAAAATCTTACTGAATTTAGCAATTATCTCACAGATTTCGCTATACACTCTACACTACAACCACACTACAGAAACAGATTCGACGCTGGAAATCTCAGCTAATTTGATATCTGCACTGGAACTGAAAAAACTCCTACACATTATCATGATGATATAGCAGTGGCACAAACTCTATAAATTTGAAATCACCTCACACTAGCATCAGTAACAGATACTTTCAGATATCAATTGTTTTATTCACTCAATTTTTAAACTTCACTCATTCATTCAGTATACTTCCATTCATTAATAAATAACGTTTCTTTGTAATTTTCACTGCAACTTCCGTGTCCAGTGTATAGTACATTGATTGTTAGTATTGGTTGATATGTATCTGATTGTTTGTTTTGTACTATTTTATGGGGGCTTATTTTATTAAACTATTTTCAATACGTATCAGAAGAATCAAGATGGCCAGCAGACCAAATTCCCTCTTGAAATTGTCACTGTTTCTTTCTTATGCAAGAGAAATTTAAGTTGCTGTATTTTCTTCAATATCTTTCTTCTTGAAACTCACTATCTTAGGGAAACCTTCACCCATTTTTACGAGCCATATTCAGTGCTGGGCTATAATCGGGATATATATTGTCTGAAATTTTAGACAGTTCAGTTTACGCTATTGTTGTGGCTTCATCTCTCCTAGTAAATTACTGAATATAATAGTGTAACTGAAAATGTCCCATTTGTGTGACATGGGTACATCTACAATTTTTCACTCATTTAACGTTTTAACAATTATGAATTTATTTTGTAAATTTTTGTCCCTTTCAATTTAAGGTTGCAAACGACCAAACACAATTTAAAAAGAAAGAAAAAAAACATTTGGGGGCAGCAAAGAAATTGGCTCGGGGCGCTTCTAACCTTTGCTCCGATTCTGGCTCTCGAAACCTCCAGGTTCCGAGCCAACACTGGTTGAGAAACACTGGGTTAGTTCTTACAAACTAAATGTCTCTGGTGTGCAAAAATTTGAGCCCGTTTCCCCGATTCCCTCCGTGGCGTTTCCAACACGGACCGGCTTTTACGGCTCGAGCTGGCGGCCAGCGTAAACGGATCGGGCCGGCATCGCGAGGTTTCCGATTCGTGGAAGGGGGTGGGGCATCGCCGTGGCTTTCATCGATGATACGGACCAACAAGTGCCCATCATAACGCCATCTAGCGGATATGAAATACAACAGAAGCAGAAGTAATAACGGATAACAGCCTCGGGGGAGGTAATGGAAGCTCAAGTTTGGGGTAAGTAAGTTAATGTAAACTTTCACTTCTTTGTTGTAATGGTATAATTGTAACTACTGATTTAAAATACTAAGTTGTCTGTGTAATTTTTTTTTTCTTTCACCCTTCCAGCCTTGACGTTGATTGACGGTGTCGAGTTATCGTTAACTTTTTGCCTCGTTGGCTCATAAACAAACATGGCGGAAATATGATGGTACTGTGGGCGATGACCAGTGGCGAGAATATTTTGATCTGTCATATTTGACGCAAGGTAAGTCCTTTTATTTGATGGCATCATTTGGTAACCTCAAAATGTCTTAAAATTAGTGCGGCTTGAATGCATGGTTAAGAAAACAATAAACACCGTGACTAAAGACATCCAAAGCCATCGCAACCCCGTGTCGAAAGTTTGTCCCCAGGCAATCCTTTTCTCTCGCTGCGCTACGAGTAGCCGATAACGCACGGCGAGCTCGGCACCGCTACCGGATAGAACATGTTGTAGTGGGGTACGATTGACACTCGAAACTCGCGATAAAACGAAATAACTGCCGTTCTCAAAGGAATTCAGTTTGCTTGCTTCTGTTTCTTGACTTTCTCACTTTTGGATTGAGCGAAGGTCTCCGTGGTCTAAAAGTCTAGCACCTTGGAATTTTTTTCGCACATAGATTTGGGGGAGGGGGGGTTATAGTTATTGCTTGGCGCAGTGTTCTGTTTTCCCCTTTCAACTCAGCCGTCGATTATCACTGGAAAGGCACCCCGCTGCGCCCGACAAATTTGTACATTCATATTATCACTAAAAATACTTTTTACTGTTTTTGTGTGTTAGGCCTAAGTTTGATGATGAAAAATATCCCATTAAACCTCTGATGGGTTATAAATTAGGATATAGGCCTATATTGTTTTCAATTCCAAATAATGTGAATAACTGCCGATACGTGAAAGGCATTGTAAATAGGGCAAATCAAAATGAACAATTTTGCGTGTAGGTCTATGTTTGAAAAACAAAACCAAACAAACACAAACGAGATAAAACAAAACCAAACAAAAACACCAAACAAAAATAATATTCAGGGGGAATGGTGTAGGCCTAAAGGCCTGGTGTTTCCAGTTAGGTATTTAATTTACTTCCACTTGCTATAAGTCATGTATATTGTAAGAACATCATCAGACCTGTGGTATTCTATCTTAGTCCTCTAAATGAACCAATGCTAGACTCTTGTCGTTCTTAACATTTATTACACAGAGATACAAACATGTCTAACATCTCATAACCGCCATTATTCCCAAGTGCAGTAACTCTCTCCTCATATCTAAATATAGGACACTACAAGACCACCTTACCAATTACTATATATCAGTGTTTCTCAACGGGGGCATTTTCAAGATGTCTGGGGGCGTTCTGATGGGTTGCAATGATTGGGGGTCGCTACTTCCATTCAGGGGGCGTTGTGTACATTTTTACAAGAATCAATATGAAACAATTACAAAGATATTCCCCTTCGCATAGCTTGTAACATGATAGTTTTTATTTGCCCTGCATCGCATGGAGTGTTTCAAGGATTCCAAAAGCAAAATTTTAGTACCTGGGATGTTACCATTGTCAGGAGACAGTAGGCGGAGATTTATGTCCCTTCAACACTCGAAACATTCATTAGCCTCTCCACACAACCAAGCTAAACTTACATAAGGAGAGGCTTAAATATTCAGATTTGAAGATATATATGCAGTCATTTAGGTGCTATTAAAATGATATGATTATGATAGTTATAGGGTTGTAAGAAATAATTTTATATCATTTGCTCCGCCAATTTGTAATTCAAGGATAATGAACTTGTGGTGTATATAATTCCATACTTAAACACATATTTAATATAACTATGCTTTTATAAATGTGCTTTCTTTTCTTCTTTTATATTATAAGAAAAGATAACTCATTAACTGCACTGCTTTTTTTAAAGTATGGTGGAATATATGTGTGTGTGTTTGTGTATACACGATAAAGAGCAAGGGGGTGTTAAAAGGGTGGGGGGCTTTTTAAAATATTAGTTGTCAAAAGGGGGCGTTGCTACTATCAGGGTTGAGAAACACTGCTAAATATTAACTTTTGTTCTTGTTAAATACTGTTTGACAATATTATGCAGTTTCCTAGGTCTGTCTATTCTGAACATGTCTTCTATATTTATAGGTAAATTTGATGCCTGCAAATAATTTAATTTTGTGATTCTCATTTGTTCACACCTTTTACATTTTAACAATAAATGTTCTATATTATTGTCTTGAAGACATCCTGCACAGTAAGGTTCTTCTATTCTGAAATAGCCTTTTCCCAGCTGTAATCTGAGAAGTTTCTTATTACTGAGAATGTTCAATTCCCTAGATATCTGAAATTTTTTTGTTGGAGCCTTGAACATCTTATATGCATGTCTTCCTTTCAGATTTTTATCCCTCTCTGCTTTCCATTCATCTGTTAATATTTCTTTAATTAAGCTTTTAATTTCTGATTTACTCATCCCTACATTTATTAGATTTTTATCAGATCTACCTTTCTTGGCTTCTTTATCTGCCTTTTCATTTCCTTCTATGCCAACATGTGAAGCTATTAAGACTGAACATCCTCTGGAATATAAGTATGTAGTAGCCAGAAATATATCCTCTGCTATGTCAGGTCTACAGCATTCTCGTAAGTTTCTTAGTGCTTGAATTGTTGAGAGTCTATTAAGATTGTTAGTTTCTAGGGAGTGTTATTAGAAAATATTTCTATTGCTTTTAGTATTGCCATCATCTCTGCAGTGAAAATGAATGTATATTCTGTGATACTATATTCTTTTGCAATTTTCCACATTGGAATATATATTCCTATCCCTAATTTGCCATCTCCTTTGGATCCATCTGTGTATACAATAATGCTGTCCTCTGATATTTGTTGTGTATGTTTTTTGGCAGTGTTTTTAATGTTTTCTATATTATTTGCTTTATTATGTATTTCTGCAAGGTGGTAGGTAGTATGTGTCTGGTTTCTTGATCTCCAAGGGTGGAACACTGGCTTGTATACACAACTGTTATTAATTAATGTAATTAAAGTACCAAGATGGACAATTTCCTCCATACACTTCCATCCTGTAGGGTATCTATTGATGTTCATTGGATTGACCTGAGTTGCTAGATTTGGTAAAATCTATATATGTTAGGTGAGACTTATCTAACATAACTTTGTTCATGTCTTAACTCCTTTCTCCGTAATTCCAAGGGTAGAATTCCTTAAGCACCTCTAGAGCCCCCATTAATGTTGATCTGATTGCTATTGTTCAGCATTCATGAGAGCTCTTATTTACCACATTTCTTAAACCTTTCAGATGTCAATAGTGATGAAAGTAACGTCAGACATACTGATCTCAGTATTTTATTTATTTTTTTAATTTATGAAGGAAAATATCTTGTTCACCTCAAGTGGGTTATAATTGTATATATAGTGTGTCTGATTCCAGATAATATGCTCCATTACCTATACCTACTCACAGCACCACCCATCCTTGTCCAGTTATTGTAGAGTTAATGAAAATTTCCAGATTGTGGGTATGTGTGTGTTTTTTGTGTGTCTCAAAATGGTAGATTCTTCATACTTATTTTGGTGTTAAAAAGGGGGGGTGTGTGAAAGCTTGGGGTAATTGTGTTAAAATTTAATTTATTCATTATTTGACATTAGTAATATGCGATGCCAGAGCCTCATATTCCCACCGTACCCCCACTAACCATTAGGCCTATATATTAATATCTTTTCTTTTTTAAATACAATACGGTTGGTCTTTGTGAGCCACGGTAGCATAGTGGTTAGTGCACTGGCTTCCTAGCCCGGTGGTCCATGGTTAGATCCTCAGTTGAGGTGGGATTTTTTTAGACCGTAAACGGCTCCAGGGTCAACCCAGCCTCATAAATTGGGTACCAGAGCAACTCTGGGAAGGTTAAGGCAGTCGGCGGGATGCTGACCACATCACCCCTAGTGTGCCGTATGGTTAAGAAAATATGGGCCTAACACCACATTCCCAAAATGCCTCAGTGGGCGTGTAATGGGATCCTTTACCTTTTTTTTTTTTACTGTTGGACTATATTGTGCAGTTCCCTAGGTCTGTCTATTCTTAACACCTGTTCTATTTTTACTTTATGTACTTGTCGTAGATTTTTGGATAGGAGAATTAAGACTTGGGTTGGTCCCTTCTGAATAGGTTTGAATAGGTGATAGACACAGTGCGAGTTAGAAAAAAAAATAGAATTTCCACAAGTGAGATGATAGACTGTGATATAGAGGCTGTCTCTGAAAAATAGAGGAAATCTTCTCTCTTTCACCTATCTTCTACGACGGCTTTTAAGGCGTCAGACAGTCTAAACACAGATATATATATTACATATATTTCTATCTACTCACGGGCACGCACATACACGTGACGACAGTTAAACACACAGACGTGGGAAATCTATAACAATGAATATATATATTAGAACGAGCTGACCAACACGCTGATTAATTCCAAGGGAAATTTTAATTATCATTTAAAATTTCTTCACAACACATAGAATTTACATCAAAACATATACAAATAGTCATAAAATCTCAAGAGAATGCTACAAGGATGATAGCCCCGTTATGATATTAACTCTAGGTTTAGCCCATAGCCCCGTTATGAGACAGATGATGGCCCAAAGAGTCATAAATACACATGATTAGGGTCTAATATTGTCCTTCAAAAGGAACAATTTAATCAAGCAGCCAATCTTCCGTAAGGAGATTATAACGTGGGTGAATCAATAGTTATCAACAAAAAAAAACTCACTCAGTCCACTTTCACTCGGTTCTTTCATCAGGGTACCCTGGCACACGTGCTTACCTAAAAAAAACTTGAAGTTGTTCACCGTCTGGCGCAACCGTAGGACACTTCTCTACAGTGAATCTGTATTCTTTGGATAAAGCGAATCCCAGCTCTACAATTACAGGTTTCTTCCACTGTTTTTCGGGGAGCGTTCACTTCACCAGTTAAATTTTTGATTACTGTTAATGTCACTTGAATCAGTTTGGATAGGCAAGTTTAAACGGGCACACAGAGTCAAAAACACGAGGGTTCCCTTAATTTGGAAAGATGACCAGAGGACAACTTCTTTCAACAGATAGTCTTGGTTCACTATTCACTCTTTCAATACTTGTCGGAAATCTTAATGTTATTTCTTGTAATTTTTCTCGCCACCAAGCAGCATGTATATTTGAGTTTATTGTGAAGAAATAAAGTCTGGCTCAAAGGCCCAGTATAAACATTTAGTCTTTAGAAAACCGTTAGTGGGATTAGTATTACTGTCTCTCTCTGATGGCACATGCATTGTCAGACTAGTGTTACTTGAAACAACCCACGTGGTTAAAGATAGGAAATGTCTATTCTTCTCACAAGTATGACTCTTTACTAAACGCCGGCAAGTTTGGGTCACCCCAGTATTCACTGCATAAAATGGAAAAAGCACATATAAAATAATTATACATACTATGTATAAGGATATAACTTATAGTTTAAACGGCAAGCCTACAGCTTGACTTATATTTAAAGCTTCCCGTGAAATAAGTTATATAAAAAAATCAATCATCATGAATTTGAAATACATATAAATATATTTCGTCAACACTCATGAGACATCTAGCAGTTATAAGTTAGTTTAGAAAATGTATCTCACCTGAGTATTAGCAGTTAAATGGAATTATTTTTATTAGCCGAATGGGTTTAGCTAGAAATTTATAATTTATCTTGCTTTCCACTGTAACTCGTCGACTAAAGAATATAACAAACTACTAAAATAATCACTCTGCACACAGAACTAGTTTAAAATTAAATAGGCGATTAAACACTTTATCACTTCACAAAATACTAGAGATCTATTATATATAATATTTACCTCACGCAGAACTACAGACTAAACCATGAACTAGAATACTGTAATCTAATGGTAATCTAGAACTCGGCAAATGCCCAAGAAACTCAGACTTCGCCAAAACACAGATATTAAATCTAGCATAGCGATCTGTCTACTGCGAATTTAAGAGTCAGAATGAAATTAAAGTTTAACATTCTGGTTATATCTATCAAACGGACAAAGAGGTGAATGTTTATTTCGTAGAACGAAATGCTCTCCCCTTTCCGGCTTTAACGATACGTTTAACACCTAAACGCATGTCGTAACTGCCACGTACTGACCGAGATGTATGCGTGTCAGTTGCAAATCTCAGACACCCCGTCTGCAGTGCGGAGCGCAATTTCACACTTCGCCGGACTATCCTGACGAAAACTCACGCAGTTGCTGCAAAAGGTAGACAATCCGTCTGCCTGCCATGTCCGACGGAGCGACTTCTCACACCCCCGGCCCAGAAATCTGGTCAGGCAGCGCTCTGACCGGAGAAACTGCAGACGTTCTGTCTGGCGAGAACCGTATCTTCACAGCTATCGTTCGACCGGCAGAGACTGACATCTACGTAATCAAGTTACTCTTCAGTATGAGAAAGAAAAACGATGATGGGAAGGAAATATATTTTTTCGCAACGAACGAATGCGAAAATATAGGAAAAAGGTAAAGAGAGATAATAAAAAAAAAGGAGGACACGGGTGGAAGGAGAGAAGAGGATGAAGAAAATTTATAGATCATAAATGTCTACGTGACAGTACTGAACTGAATACTCCGCTGTTAGACATTTAAGAGCTACCTGCTAACAAACATTGTCTTCCTATAATAACCAGCAATAATTGTGATTTATTAGTTGAAACAATGGCATCAGTAAGCTTTAAGCCCATACTGCATGTGTCATTGACAATGTTTCTGTATTCATGGACCTCCTCCTGTCTGGAGGGAATTTTCTTCACCATGGAGAATGACCTTTCACTGTCAGCATTGCTTTCAGGCAAGATCAGTAGTCGCTGAATAAATCATATTTAGATTTGGTAAGTGGATGCCACCAGTACTTATTATGTGGCTAACAATTTTCATCCAGCACCTACACAAACTCTTTTTATGGCCACTTGCTGTCAGTACGTACACACACCTATCACAATAATCATCAGATTTATCTTTTAGAGCTTCATGAATGAAATATGGAGCAAATGCATCTGCAAATCTACAGATGCACAGATACTGCAGATTATCTTTAATGGTTGGCTCTCTCATGCTTTGAATTCCTTTAGCACCTGATTGTCAGAGGGGAATTTTGTCAACTATCTTTTTTTTTTATCACAGCACATACACATTTCTTTCATCCTAAACAAAATGACCTTTTGACAGCACCATTAAGCTCCATTTCTTTCATTATTGTTTTGTTAGAGAGTCCTTTTGCCATTGTGCTGTCACTGTACTGCACCTCTTGATCACTAAATTTGATTAGCCACAAATCAGGCACCAGTTTGACCTATCCTATCTGAACTTAACCAAACCACACAAATTTCCTAAGCAATCTGTACATCTCCTCCCTCATACATACCACCTATATGTAACTCATCTTTATAATAGAGTTTATTAAACAATGGAAAGTGGCAGAATGAAATGAAGAACGCTGACAATCCAGATTTTGCTGACAACCTTGCACTTCTGTCACATAACTGTAACCAGGTGCAAGACAGAATGAAAATATTTGAAGAACGCTGACAATCCAGATTTTGCTGACAACCTTGCACTTCTGTCACATAACTGTAACCAGATGCAAGACAGAATGAAAATATTTGATGAGCAAGTGCATGTGAAACTGTGCAGAGGAAAGATAATGAGAATAAATACAGGGAACGATAACAAGATTGCTCTGGAAGAAACACTCCTGCAGCATATTGAATCATAAAAATTATCTTGGCAGCAGTATAGATATAGTTGGAGGGACAGACATTGATATTAAAATAAGGATACTAAAGGTAAGTGAATCTTTCAATCGCTTGGGAAGTATGTGGAAATCATAAGAAATCAAAGTCCTACACAATAATAAGAATCGTCAATCTAAATGTCATGTCAGTCTTGTTGTATGGCTCTGAAACATGGAGAACAGCCACCAAGAAGTTACAGACTTTCATAAATGGTAGCTTGCATAGAATAGAAGGATTGAACTGGTACAACAAGGTCACCGATGTAGCACTGATGACGAGAATCAGACAAATGCCTGTGGAACAAGAAATGAGAAGAAGCTGGTGGCAATGGATTGGGCACATATTGAGGAATCATGTTGATAGCTTGACCAGGCAGTTCTTGTTCTGAAATTCCCAGGTAAGAAAAGTACAGGTATACTGAAGAACACATGGAGAAGATAACTGAAGACAGGAATGAAAATGATGAGAAAGACATGGAAGGACCTTGAACTAATAGCCCACAACAGGAGGGACTTTGGGGAGAGGGGGGGGGGGTGTTTGTTGAAGGTCTGTGTTTCTTGGGGAGCTAAAGGGAATTGATTTATTGATGTTGTTTCATTCTTCTCCCATTTCTTGTTAAAAAAAATATAGATAATGGATATATGAAAGACAGCAAACTTCAGTGCACAGTGCAGTCTTAATGCTGTTGTTACATGTTCGATAACATTACAATGTCCCTCCTTATAGTTCTTCTTCTTCTTCTTCCTCGTTCGTCCTGAAAAGGACGTTGGCTTGGTCAGCTCTGGTTCGCTGACGCAAGCAGTCAAGCTATGGGTCGCTGACTGCATTCTCTATTGCTGCGTCTTTGGGCCCCCCTTATAGTTCCACATGCACGGTAAGGCTGCAGCAGTTGGCTGGCATTGATTTCAGTTTTGGGTCATCAACTTAAACAGCTGTGGGAAAAATAAGAAATCGTATTTAAACATAAGCAGATGCAGAAGTTTAAGAACCAGTGTCCATGAAATATGCATAGAGGTGAACAAAGAAGTGTCAGAACAAACAAAAGAAAATGCATTGACTAGTTTGCAACAGAGACAGAGAAAACTGCTGTCACAGGAGATATGAGGACAACAGCACAAATAAAAAATATAAAAAAAAATATTTTAAACACACGCTTTTAATGCACTAAAAACCCAAAAATATTTATTTATTTTTTTACTCGGCTATAGGACGGGCTTCGCTTTTTAACGTAAAAAAATGGGAATAAATTTCTCTCGTATATTCCAGTATATACGGTGTATCAAATACGATTTTGGTATTAAAGAAATATGGTTTTTAAATATTCTAAAACCGAGAACGAAATGTTAGTGAAACGGGATATAATTAAAACAAAAATAATAATAATTGAAGGTTATCAGAGCAACGAGGTGGCAGAGTTGGGCAGACCAGGTGAGGATACCTCATTTAGTTAGGGAAATATAAATGAAGAGTGGCTGTCAAGAATGACCTGCAATACAAGAATGCTGCTGGCAATAAAGAATAGGGTACATATACTTATTATATAAGCCTTATCATGATGTGGGTGTTTCCAGTGACGGTCGTGGCCTAGGCGACTAGGACAACAGGGAACATCAACCATTACGGTTCAGATTGTGGTCACGATTACGCGATGCTACAGTGGCACCGTTTGCGAGTAGCAATTTACTTACTACTTACTTAGTCGTTCCCCTTCTACCGTGAGGTGTAGAGGTTTGGAAGAGAGAGCGCCAGACTATCCTATCCTCTGTCTTCCTCCTGGCCTGGTTCCATTCTAGTCCTCGGTCCTTCAAAGATTGTCTAATGTTGTCCTCCCAGCGGACTCTGGGTCGTCCTCGGGGTCTGGATCTTTGGCTCTTTGTTTCCCATTTACACCCCTGGATATATCTCAAGAGAGCGTGCCCAAAAACGCCTTTGCATCTCCTGCGTAACGACAGAAAATAATGAGTTACGATTAATGCTGCCTCATTACCTTCAATCGTGTTGACGTCACACCCCCCAACCACCACCACCACCACTGCAGTTGGATTCCTTTGTAGGAATCTTACTGAAGCATTTCATATCCTGTTGCTTTGATGGTTCCTGTAGCATTTTATTTTCGTTTTGCATGATAATGTTCCGAGTACTGTGTGCAGCCCTCCATAGGGCGTAGTAATTCTTTCACGGAGCGTCCGATTGTCAAAGCGGTTAGAGCGCGTTCCTCTCGTCACACAGTTAACGGATTCCGAAATCGAAACCAGGTAGCGTCACGCTCCAGCCTACCCAGCTGTAAATGGGTACCTGACTCTGCTCTTGAGATAGGGGAGGCAAAAGCAGCGAGGATAGAAACTGGTCACCCCACCTGGTAAAAAAAGCTGGATCTAGTATTTTGACTTCTGTAACATTTCATTTCCCTACGACAGTATCTGCTATGGGACTGAACCTTAGCCTTTTAGAGCATCAGATTGTCTAAGCGATTTCCTCTCGCAGCGTGTTGTTCACGCTCCAGTAAGCTGTAAGTCGGATACCTGACTCTTCTCTTGAGTTAGGGAAGACCAATGGAACTGGTCACACACACACACACACACACACACACCCCCCCACCTCATAGGACTGGACCTATTATGGTGAAGTCTCTATCATTTCACTCCCCAACGGCAGTTTCTGCTACGGTTCTACCTTTACCTTTACCTCTTATTCTTGCACGCTTGACAACTGCAGCCTGCAGCCAAACTCATCGCACGAAGTTGATGCCTAATTTTAAGAATGTACGACCCTCAGATATGAGTATATATGGATTTAATCATCAGTAGTCTAGATAAATACATGTTGATTTATATTCGTACACTGTAGGATTTTCAGATCCATATTAATCTTGTTCGTGTCTGATTTTGACGTGTTGTATGGTCGTCTTATCTGGCCACATTTAACCGAGTTAAATTCGACCGTTAATGGCTCTAGTTGAGGCTTCATTCGTACACATTCACTTTATTTAAAACTGCCAATCTCTCGTCTTTTCTCCCAACTCCTTTTGAATACCTCCCGAACTGGGGAGGGGTGGTGATATGAGCATATAATAAGGATTCGCTTTTGTAAAATGTAATCTTTTTGTGTAAACTCGGTTCATTCCGGCATGTCTCACCACACCTCATTTCAAACAGCGCATTTAGTTTAACAAGTGCCTCTACTTTGTGGAGGATTTTGATCAGAACGTGAACACTGGTTTGGGAGGGAGGAAAAAAAAATCTCATATCCTGCTTGTTGGAGTATTCGTTAAACTGTACACACAGATAGCTGTGTACACATTCGCCAGATACAGAATAGAAAGTCGGAGGGTACGGCACACAAGGCCCACCAGGGGAATGAAAGAAGCCGTCTTTTCCTTGACTGCACCTTGTATAGATTTCACTTGCCATATATTCATGATTTTCCTTGCCGTCTTGTTTCCCTGGTACCCACATTCTCGTCTTCTGTTTCTCTTTCTTTACATCACCTCACTATTTAAAAAAAACCAAAACAACCTCGGACGCCTTTTATACGTGCATGTACCCGATCTTCTGTTTCCTGCTCTTCAGAGCTCGCTGGAGTCGCTCTTTCATTTTGTAGGCATTGTTATGTGTGGGTTTAAAATTGGGTCTTTAATAGGGGGGAAGGGGAAGAATTTTTAATGGCGAATGGTGACGGTGATATATCGATTTGTAAGTCGGTGACTATCTGTACCATATTCGAAAAATGTACATTGTTTTATTTATGGTTTGTGTATCTTTTACTGGGCGCTTATTTATGTTGGTTTAGAATTGTTTGATAAATCATTTTCCTTTTTGCTCGTGGTTTCCAACCACACGCACAACCTCATTAAGTCGCCCTTTTCGATTTGCTTGAGGGAGCAGTTGTCATGTTCTTTCTCTGTCTCATCAGATACCCCCGGGAACACACGGTGGGCCTAAAGTCAAGCCCCATAGGCAGTTTACCTTCCGCTACCCGGTGTGGGTTTTCTGTGGCCCAGTATCGTGCATTATGTCTGTTGAGTGAACCATTAAAGTATAACACTGCTTCATCACTGAACATGGTACGTTTTTCAAGCATCCAGATGCTGCACAAACCACTCACAATACTCCGTACGACGGTCTCGGTCATTGCCGTGTAGTTCTTGATCTAAGTGGATTTTGTACGGGTGAAAATGATTGGATGAAATGATTTTCATGTAATGGGGCTCATTGAAACATTTATTTCTTGTGACACTGAGTAACGGATGGTAAATTGCCTATGGAGCTTATATATATACATATATATAACCGCGGATGCTCAAGTCCCTTATATAAAATGGCGTAGTATTTGCATCTCTAGATTACTTATAATACCTAATACAATGTAAATGCTATGTAAATAGTTGTTATACTGTATTGTTTAGGGAATAATGACAAGAAGAAAAAGTCTGTACATGTTCAGTACAGACGCAATATATATATGATGATTTTGTCCATCGTATTCGATGAGGACCATCGACATCTCTCGTAATACAGTTCGTTCTAAGAGGTTAAGTTGGTGCGCACATGGCTGATCAAGCCATATAAGATATATATATATATATATATATATATATATATATATATATATATATATATATATATATATATTATATATATATATATATTCATATATATATATATATATATAGGCAGGCATACCTCGGAGATATTGCGGATTCGGTTCCAGACCACCGCAATAAAGCGGGTCACACCCAATTTTTGGCTTCCCAAAAAGCCTAAAATCATGTTTACACTATGTCTATTAAGTGCGCAATAGCGCTAGGTCTAAAAAAAAACAATGTACTGTAAAATGAAAAATACTTTATTGATAAAAAACAATGCTAATCTTCATCATCTCAGCCTTCAGCGAATCGTAATCTTTTTGCTGGTGGAGTCAAAATCTATCGGAAGAAGAAGGCACGTTCTAATAAATAACATGATTAATTTGAAAAAAGCGCAGTATCTGCGAAGCGCAATAAAGCGAGGTATGTCTATATATATATATATATATATATATATATATATATATATATATATATATATATATATATATATATATATATATATATATATATATATTATATATATATTATATATATATATATATATATATATATATATATATATGAGCGCTTGATAACTTGATGAGCAACTTTGAGAGAAGATTACAAAGATAACAGGAAATGAGAGAAACTCATGGCATGCCAGGAGTTGTATAAGATGCAGACAAACGTGTCCAATCACATATTCTCACTAGGGGGGAAACTTCTTGACACTGTCACAGCAGAAATTGTTTTCTGTAGTGCATAAAGGAGATATAGAAAATACTTCATTCTTTGGGATGGACCCGGTTGATTAGAACGTAAAATGCTTCATTTCAAAGTTACAGGATGAAAAATTGGTTGGGTTGCAGACGTGACATATAATACTTCGCTGGGTGCAAAAAGATATGAACATATATATTCATGTGATTCATTGGAAGAATATGCAGAGTGTGAAGAGGCGTGTAGTTTTGAATGGTTCTCAGCGATGTGTGACGGATAGCCTTTGAATAGGTAGAATGGTGGAGCAAGCTTGTGAAAAAAGAGCTTGTATGTGTGAGGATAGAGGAAAAAGTAGCGGGGGGGGGGCGGGGGGGGGGGGGGGGGGGGGGGGGGGGGGGGGGGGGGGGGCGGGGGAAAGAGAGAGAAGTGCGGAGTTAGCTAATGGGTTCATAAATTAGTTGGTGTTGGCTAGATCAATACGCATCTACTACTTGAGAAAGTAGCAGTTTTACAAGTCATCTTGTCGGGCCATTACATATCGTCCCTGTCTTCTGCTTCTAATACCCTTAAACTTTCCCGCTGTCACGTGTTTTCAGATACCACCCGTCCTAAACAGAAGCGTACCAAGTTAATTTTCTACTTGGAGCAAGTGACTTAACTATACCACAACCAGCATGTGACTTGCCAAGTTGTCATGCAGCAGCCTTCTGAAGAGAAAAATAATTTTTTGTCTGTTCTAATAAGCATTGTGCCGCCCCCAGGACCAATGCCACACGGGGAAAATGCCTCGGTTGCCACCCTCTCCATCCCCCATTTTATTTACCGTTGTTTTTAAGTAGGTGAACAATTAATTTTGCCGTCTTCTATTTTTTGTTAGCAGTGATATTTGTCATAAAATTAACAAGTGATACAACGTAAAAATATCTCCAAAGGATAAAATGTAAGGATAAAAACATAATGCGTAGGCTGCTGATAGTACATGATCGCCCTGACCGCGGGTCATCACCCTCCATAAAAATTGACTTGCTTGACGGGAAATCAAAACGGTTACCATTTGAACGGGATGAGAACGGCGGATCAAAAGGAAAAAAAATATGACTGAAAAAATTGCGTGAGACTAGCAAGGCTAAGGAGACGCAATCGGGGGGGAAACGGAGAAAAGTCACGTTTCCCAAGTTGACATAAAGTAAGGAACTCGACAGAAGGGACCTTGGATATGATACGCCACAGTCATTTATTGGACGCTTTTGCGATACCAAGCCTTTTATTTGAATTCAGCGGCAAACGCAGATGCTTGAAATATTACAAAATTTAAAAAGTAACTTTTTCTTAATATTAATGTTAGGAATATAAAAATTAGCTGGCCGGATGGCCCATTCTGAGCAGTGAAATAATATGCTTTTATTTATACAGACGGATAGATAATATTGAAGATAATGACAAAAGACAGTGTTGTTCACATCAGCGACAGACTGTATGGAATAGGGGGGAAACGGAGAAAAGTCACGTTTCCCAAGTTGACATAAAGTAAGGAACTCGACAGAAGGGACCTTGGATATGATACGCCACAGTCATTTATTGGACGCTTTTGCGATACCAAGCCTTTTATTTGAATTCAGCGGCAAACGCAGATGCTTGAAATATTACAAAATTTAAAAAGTAACTTTTTCTTAATATTAATGTTAGGAATATAAAAATTAGCTGGCCGGATGGCCCATTCTGAGCAGTGAAATAATATGCTTTTATTTATACAGACGGATAGATAATAATGAAGATAATGACAAAAGACAGTGTTGTTCACATCAGCGAAAGACTGCATTGAATCTAACATGTCACTATTTGCACAAAAATCGCGACCTTGAAGACTCAAGTGTCCAAATCTAGTTAGAATGAAAGAGAAGGGGAATTGGTGGAAGCTGTGGCTAAAAATAACTTTACAGACAAAAAGTGTAGAGGGGACGAATAGGTTGGTTCAAAAAAAACAAGTACGTTTTTGTGAAAACGCAAGTAGAGACGGACGGACTAACAGATAAAAATCCATACTTGACTGAAGCATGACTGAAATGACTTGAGTGTAGGAAATTTGAATTTAAAAAAAAAACCAAGGCATTGATTGGCCACAGACAATCATATTATCCGCGCTCAGACGAGCTTTTTTGCCATTCCTCAATAGTTGTCCAGTGATAGACACAGTAAATTTCAAGTGTGGTGATTTCCAAATGAAATAAATTGAAATAAGTTCAGGGACGCCATACTATAGCCAGCAGCTCAGCTGAGTTTTGCTAGCATTTCTGTGTTCTTTATTCATAATCTGGTAAGATTGAAATTATTTCTTTGCATATTTTGAATATTGTTTCATGTTTGAGTGATTTGATACTGCCATATCGAAATCTAGCCTTACAAACAAGTAAGGATTTGCTCTAGACCCCCCGCCCTAGTTCAGGGTCTAGGGACAAACAATATATATATACTCCAGCAATGATTAGGAAGGACAGATCAAGTGTTGAGATCAGTGGAACATATCACCTATCCTATCCTAGGGCAAGAAGCTAATAAACATATTTCTGAATATGTAGTCTGGGAGAACTTATCCTATGGGAAACCAACTTGGTAAGATGTTTTTGTATGGTCAGAGAGATCTGACCCTGTCTAAATGGTGTTATTGTAAATTGTTACGTGTAGAAGTGGCTCCTTAGGTAAGGTTCTGAACCCAAACCAATACTTTATTTCAGAGCTGTGAGTTTTATGTTGACACCAAAAGGTGGTGTCAAATGCTGGGTAGATAATTGACAGTGAGGACCCGTGCAGTGTCGCATCTCGGCAGAACAGCCTTGTATTGCCCCCAAGCCCGGAGAGGTGGGGCCACCCGATATATTGCCCCCAAGCACGGAGAGGTGGGGCCACCAGATTCCAGCACCAGCGCTACACCTTCAAAGTTACGTAAGCAGGCTGGTCTGCTGGATTTACACCAACTTCATAGACATAACACCCAAAGTGAATTCCTACTAAAACATCCCATTTACTTCCATCATTAATGGACAATGTTTGGTAAACTTAGACAGGGAGGGATGAAGCCACCCCAACAGCACATCTATTCATCGTTCTCCCAGGGAAAATAAAATTATAAACTGTAGAAATACTAACTAATCTTAAAATTTGTATACGTACACACATTTTATTTATCATGTCATTTATTCATGCCATTCACTCATAAATTCCAAAATCTTTTCATATGTTCTGGCCAAATAAAACCTTGGTTCAGAACAAATAAATTTAAAAAAAGATTTACTTTCTAAAATTTCACCAGCTGAATTTAGTTCATTGTGTTCTAAATTTTATTGATAATATATTATTTAATATCTGTGTGTGTGTGTGTTTGTATATGTCAATACAACACATTACATTCAGTACCCTAGATTATAACGTAGCCACATTCATTAGGAAAAAAGATAGGTGTGAGGTCGTAGTGGTAGCAAGAAAGGCCTTCTGAAAATTCACAACTACATTTTATCTCAGGAGCCTTCACAGCTGACCTCATACATTACACTTAGTAATATCACCATCATACAATACCAACAAAACCACTACAATATTAATAGTTGTCATTGTAATGTTTCCTAACCGTACATATGTACAAAGAACCCAGTTTCTGTCACAGCAATTGATTTTTCTGTTTATTGATTGCTCAGAAATCCAATTCATACATTTTTGGTTCTGCTTACAACCTTAGGAGCCTTTTTCTCAATGCCAGATTCGGATTTGTTTGTGTGGTCTTTTTTTTTTTAGTTTATTTTTCATGGAAGCATGTTTTAGCTTGCCTGATTCTGTTTTTAATTTGTGCATTTCTAAATGTAATTGCACTTTTTAAAAATTGTATACCAAGCTAGTTAATATTATTTAGGTGCTCTGAGCTAATGTTACCATGTGCCTCCTGTTTTTAATAGGGTCATCTCATTTCTTCACCGTGCATGCAGTTATCTACACGAATATTTTATATAAAAGGTAACGGTAGTCATATAGCAGATACTGCCGTAGGGTAGTGATGTGCTAGAGGCTTCACCATGCTAGGCTCTGTTTAATGAGGTGGGGTGACCAGTTCGCTTCTTCGCTGCCTTTGTCTTTCCTAATTCAAAACAAAAATGACAGGCAAGAAGTCACAGGCTGTAATAAATGGGTTCTCGCGCAGAATAGTAGGATTGAAATGGTATGACAGGATCACCACAGTTGAACTTAACCAGACACATACCTGTGCAGCACAAGGTGATGAATAGATGCTGGCGGAGAGAGTAGGACACACGTTACCAGACAGTCCTAGTTCTGTGGTATGCGAAATAGAAGGAGATCTGAAACAAATGGAGAAGAGGGCACTGGAGACAAGACGAGAAAAGGGTAAAGAAAGCTTGTGATGAGACAAAGAGATAATAGGGCTACTGTTCCCTAAGGCATGTCGTACAAGGCGACTAATGTGAGGTTGTGTATGGGGCTGGCAACTCATCACGTAAAACACAAATTGATACAGAAACCACTATTGCAAGAGCACATGAATGCTTGGTGCAGAGTTCCTGCAGAAGGGGGGGGGGCGTGGTAGTAGGCGCTCAGTGTTTGTTACACATTGTTTGTGTCTTTACATTAGGTGTGTAGTAGTCGCTCAGTGTTTGTTACACATTGTTTGTGTCTTTACATTAGGTGTGTAGTAGTCGCTCAGTGTTTGTTACACATTGTTTGTGTCTTTACATTAGGTGTGTAGTAGTCGCTCAGTGTTTGTTACACATTGTTTGTGTCTTTACATTAGGTGTGTAGTAGTCGCTCAGTGTTTGTTACACATTGTTTGTGTCTTTACATTGGGTGTTTAGTAGTCGCTCAGTGTTTGTTACACATTCTTTGTGTCTTTACATTAGGTGTGTAGTAGTCGCTCAGTGTTTGTCACACATTCTTTGGATCTATACATTAGGTGTGCAGTAGTCGCTCAGTGTTTGGGTCTCTATATTAGGTGGGTCAAGATTACGTAATAACATTGTCCGTGCTGGTATTTTAAAAATTAAATTGTGCAGTAGCAATCCAGATGGTTCAAAGGAATGGAGGAAATCCGATGGGTGTAATACAGAACGCCGTCTGCTAAAGGTTAGCGGACGTGCAAATGTAAAGGTTAAGACATTTAATATATTGCGATAGATGTTTCAATTATTGAACGCTCCATACACGATCGATTATGACGTGTCTAGCGTTGTTTGGGTCACAGTCGGTAACTAGGAGACGCTACCCTTTGTTACTTGACCGCCAAGCTGAATAGCTGCGTTTTGTTAACCTTCCAATTCAATGGCATGATATAGCCATTTATATGTGCATTATGATGGACCAGGGTCAGTCCTAGAACTCTACATGAGAGGAAACTTATGGAGGTTAGTGATTAACTAAATCCTTGGAAGGAGAAAGATAATCGTCTACTTTATACGAAGTAATTAGACTCACAGTCTCACTGTCGGCAGGTAGCCATTCTATCTGCGCGTGCATATAGCTGTGATGTTCTGACGACAATTACTGCATTGTATCCTTAAACGGACATTGACATGTAAAACAGCAGTCTACGCTATTGATTGATTGATGCATGTACCTCATGTGTGAATTGAACTGTTTATGTATGTGTGTAATCCATATTAAATTGTGAAGGACTCGAACCGGAGGCATTATTCGTTGAATCACGTTACACCATTCAACCATTATGAATTATGTATTTTATATCAAGTTGCTGAGTTAATAAGATGAACAGTTGTTTACATCTTGATGCCAAGTTCAGGCATTACGACAACCCAAAGGTGAGGTTCACCCCATTCGCGTACGAATATTAGCACGATCAGAATTCAAGCAACACAACCAGTAACCACACACGAAAGTCCTTCAACAAAAGTGGTGGCCAGTGTGGGGGACGACAGAAAAAAGAAACAAACTTCTGTTCCTTACGCACATGTTAACCACAAATATTTACGATCAATTTTCGATCACATGATCCAGTCGAAGATGACGCAGTACTCATTATAATGCCTAACAACGTGACGTCACCGAAAGTCGTGTAGGTGAACTGTCGGAGAAAACCAAAGCCGTTTCTAAGTCTAACCAGGGGAAACATGAGCCATTGAAGCAAACACACGATATGGACTACAGGAGCAGACAGTCAAAGGCACAGGCCTAGCCGTCGACGACAACGAGCATCAAGTGAAGCAGCAAATAAAGATAAGTTTTAGCTCAATAACTATTGTCGTTAACGTGACAGTGCTAACTGAGTCCATGCCCTCTGCCTACATCGGCATGTTTTTACCTATGTTTAATGTACTTTTTGTTGTCTTAATGTGTTGTTAATTAGTGGGTGGTAGGGAGGATGAACCGAAATTAGATTCTGTGGCTCTCACGATGCCTGAATTGATTTCGGTCGTTTCTTAGGGCAGTTAAACGATTGCACTTTTGGAAGCCCCATTGAGGTTTGCCATTGGACTGTCTGTCCAAATCTGCTGTCGTTTGACGATTTGTGTTAGCTGTACCGTTCCGTAGATAACTGGTGTATTTTATTCGTACTCAGTTCACAATTTTATTCAGTTTTGTATCATGTTCGTTAACTATTTCGTCCAGTCTACTCTTACTATCAATTTATTTTATGATTGTTAAATGTTCGTCCGTTATGAGTCCTGTGATGTCATCATTTTTTGCAGTCATTTTTTTTTTGTGTACTTTGCATATTAAGTTGACCTCGGGTCAATCTTTGACCCTTCGTTTTCCGTGTGACACTTCCGCTTGTTTTATTTAGTTCATAAATTCATTTTTAATTGTGAAAATGTCTTGTTTGCGTCTTGACATTGTTTGTACCCTTTAGTTGCATCATTGTTTTGTTTGTCCTCATGATATATATTAAATGCTACATTAATAATATAACATTATATTCAATAATACACTTGTAATTTAATTTAATTAATTTTTTCTGACATTTAAGGTTAATATGGGACATTGCATAATTATGCAGTGATAGTCCAAGAAATTAGCACTGCAATTTATAAGAGATGCCTAGGGCATAATAATATAATATATATATATTGACCAAATAAAATAATCTTATAGTCTACCTTTGAGGTAATAGACCCATTGTATATTATTTAATATACTTTTCTGGTACTAAGAGAGTGACTTAGTACATTGAACAATATAATTACTAGGAATCATACCCAACATCATTGGATATTGAGATTAATTGTGTGATGTAATTACATTATAGTTAACAGATATCATAACTATTTATGATATAGTTAGTACTTAGATACAATATTGTTACAAAATATTGTCTATTAGTTGAACTTAGACATTAGAGTTCAGTACTATTGTGATTATTTATATTGAATATTCCTAAGTTGAGTAAGTATAATAATTACTCTGAAGCTACTATTGACTATTTTAATCAGTAATTACCAATAATTACTTACCAGATAAAAGTCAAAATGCTTACTATAGACCATTTCGTTAAAATTGGTAAGGAATATGGTTATAAATCTCAAGAACTTCGTCAGTTTGCTGAGGCAGAACTGGAAAAACATAAAGCAGAAATGGAGGAACGTGAAAGAAAAGAAGCAGAGAAAAAGGCTGCATTAAAGAAAGAGGAAGAGGAACAAAAGGCTGCATTAAAGAAAGAGGAAGCAGAACAAAAGGCTGCATTAAAGAAAGAGGAGGAGGAACGTGAGATGAAGCAAATTGCCAAGGAAAATAGATTAAGAGAGATTGCTCAACGTGAAAGAGAAGAGCAAAGAGCAATTACCAAACAGGAAGAAGAGAATAAATTGAAACGAGAGGAAATTATTTTACAACAAGAAATGGAATTGGCGCGTATTAAATTGGAGACAGCAAGATTACAAGCACAAAGTGCTGATGCAAACCAGAATAATAACGCACAAAATGGATCGTCATCCAGCCAAACTAAACATTTCTACAACTTTAAATTACCCACTCTCAACTTAAACGTGGACGACCTTTCATCGTTCCTGTCACGTTTTGAACAGACTTGCAAAACAAATCATTTGCCTGAAGAGTCATGGGTACTCAAGTTAAATGAATTCTTGGTTGGAGAACCATTGACGGCTTCTCAAAATGCTGACCCATCAATAGCAAATAACTACGGTGCTATTAAGTCCTTGCTTTTACGAAGGTTTCACCTGGACGAGGAACACTGTAGGTTGAAATTTAAGGGAATTTTACCTGAATCTCCAAAAGATTTTGCAGGATTCATTGCGAACATACGCAATACATTTAATAGATGGGTTGAACTGGCAGAAGTCAACAAATCATACGACAAATTAGTTGATTTACTACTACGGGATAAGGTATTATCTTCGGTTAGCCAGCCATTTTTTGCATATTTGCAGGAGCGTAAACCAGGTACTATCGACGAGTTAGAAAAAATTTCTTTAAACTACTGTTCGGCACATCCGAATGCAACCATTTCTAACTCCTCATTAAGAGAACCTCTACCTGTGGCGTCTAATATGGCCTCCAATCATAATAACAAACAAAGACATCACAGTGTAGACAGAAGTAGGTTCCAAAGAAATCACAATGTTAACTTTCAGAAGGGACATAATAATGATTTCAACAATAAAAATGAGTTCAACAGAGGTAGATCACGAGATAGAAATTATTCACCTCAAACAAACTACCACAATGGTCAACATAACACTAATTATAATCGATCACATACTCCCAATAATAACAATAACTGGAATGGTAATAATCATGGCTCGAGACATCGAGATAATAGTTACTATAGAGGACGACGAGATAATTCTAACAATTATACTCGGAATCGATCTCATTCTCGGGGATCATCTCATTACAACCATAATACAGGGGCGGCAGTTACAAATAATACTACCCCTATAGCTCAGGTCCCACTTGACAATAATACAACACAGTCTTCTGCTGCATGTTTTGCTATTAATTATGATGTGGCAAATAGTTGCCAACAATGCAATCTTATTTTTCAGAAGGCGAAAGAAACAGTGCTTAACTGCGGACATATTACACCAGAGGTAGGTCTTGCAGTCAACGATGGAACAGGCTTACTAATTTTTAACAGGGGATTAGTTAATGGATCCGTCGTCTCAGTGCTGAGGGATTCAGGATCCACGACGATTGGTATACGTCAGTCGCTGGTACATCCTAGCTGTGCGACAGGAGAATATGTACGCTGCATGACATTTGGTGGAACTATTGAGTTTTACCCCACAGCTATTGTTCATATTAGAACACCCTTTTTCACAGGGAATGTAAAAGTATGTATGCTAAAAAAAGCCTATAGCTGATCTGATGGTTGGTCGTATACACGGTAGTAAAGATTGTACTCCAGATGAGATCATAGAATGGGAGAAACATAACCTATGCACTGGAAACGCCGTGACGACTAGAGCGCAGACTCAACTCATTGAGAAATTTAGTGATAATAAGATGGATGCAGACAACCAAGAGGAGTTTGTAGTCAATTCACCTATTGACAGGGAAACATTTGCAACCAAACAAAAAGAGGATAAATCTTTAAAAAAAATTTTTTAAGCTGGTTGATAAAGTTGACAATCTATCCTCAGGTAATAATAACAAACATTGGTTTGTTATTAAAAATGACATATTGATTAGATGTTTTAATGACAAATCACAAATGAAACAACAAGTTATGGTCCCGTATACTTTTAGACGGTACATTCTTCAACATGCACATGACTCACATTGTGCTGGACATATGGGATATACTCGAACACGATCTCGAGTACTGTCTTCATTCTTTTGGCCAGGAGTGTCAAGAGATATTTCGCAGTATGTACGTTCCTGTACTACATGCCAAGAAGTGAAAGCACGTGGAGCTTTTCACACGGCGCCTATTCAGGCTTGCGATATCTCAGTAAGACCGTTTGACAAGATGGCCATAGATATTATTGGTCCATTGCTACCATCGGCCAGAGGACATAGATTCGTCCTTACGTGCATTGATTTGTGCACACGATGGCCAGAAGCTATCCCATTAAAAACCACCACTACCACAGATGTAGCTGATGCACTACATCTCATCTTTTCTAGAATAGGGTTTCCTAGAAAACTTTTATCAGACCATGGGTCACAGTTCATATCTGACACCATGAAGGAAGTCATGAAAACTTGGAACATTGATAGGAATTTAAGTAGTATTTATCATCCTATGAGTAATGGTGCGGTTGAAAGACTTAACCGTACACTTAAACAACTACTACATAAGGTTACTGCTAAGCACCCTCATGACTGGGACAGAGCACTCCCAGCTGTTCTATTTGCTTATCGGGAGGTACCGCATGAACAAACTGGCTTCTCTCCCTTTGAATTAGTTTTTGGTGCTCCCCCAAGAGGTCCTATGGGACTAATAAAAGACTTATTAATTGACGAGGAGATGACTCAGGACACTCAGTCATCTTACGAGTATGTGATTAATCTTCGGAAGAACATTATTGAGTCTTGCCAGTTGGCAACAGCTTCTTCTGAGGCTGCAAAAGCTAAGGCTCGATCTCTACAAAATAGGTCTCGACGATTACGCCAATTATTCCCAGGCGATGAGGCTTATGTGTTACTTCCTCACAATAACAATAAATTATTGATATCTTGGAATGGTCCTTACAAAGTCATTGATAAAATTTCCGACGTTGATTACGTCTTAGATATCAAGGGACACAAAAAGATATTTCATATTAACATGCTCAAGCAATTTCATACACGTCCTGAACACTTACAGTCAATTTTTCATGAACTAGATGACAACACAGTATCTACTTGTTATTATTCCAACTTATCTGTCATCCAGGAAGAAGAATCTTCTTTTCCTGAGGTACAGTTACCGTTACCGGTACCAGTAGTTCAACCTACTGAATCTTGGCGGGATGTAACCATCTCTTCAACGGTTACACCGCAACAGCGTCTACAGATTGCTAATCTATTACAATCTTATCCAGATGTGTTGACCGACGTCCCGGGTCGCACATCGGCTATTAGTCATGACATTACTCTCAATGATGATACACCTATTCGTGTACATCCCTATTCGGTTCCTTTACATTTCCTTGCTAAAACTACTAAGGAACTTGAACAGATGTTGTCTCTGGGAATCATTGAGACTAGTAATTCGCCATTCTCTTCTCCATTAGTGATTGTCCGGAAGAAGGACAATAACATCAGACTATGTGTTGACTATAGAAAATTAAATGCTAAGACTATAGTTGACAGCGAACCACATCCACTTATCGACGACTTACTGCCACGTCTATCCAACGCAACTATATTTAGTAAGATAGACTTAACTAAAGGTTATTGGCAGATACCACTGACCGAAAAGGCTAAGTACTACACCGCATTTTCCACTCCACAAGGTCTATACCAGTGGAATGTGATGCCTTTTGGGCTTGTTAATGCGCCAGCTACCTTCATTCGCCTGATGCGACAAATTTTATCAGGTAGACCAGACGTTATTACATATATTGACGACATATGCTTGTTTAGTTCGTCGTTTGAGGAACATGTTTCGGGACTTAGATATGTTTTCGACACTCTAAGGAATTATAATCTAACTGCTAAACCTACAAAGGTTCAAATCGCGTGTAATGAGATAACCTTTTTGGGACATATCATTGGATCGGGATATATCCGAACGTTACCTAGTACGGTCTCCAAAATTCTAAACATAGCAGTTCCTCAGACGAAGAAACAGGTCAGGAGTTTGTTAGGACTTGTTCAATATTACAGTAGATTCATACCAAACTTGTCATCCATCACGGCTGTATTGTCTTCATTGTTAAAAAAAGACATGCCGGTGAAGGTGACATGGACTGGTATATGCAATGAAACTTTCAACAAAATTATAAATTTGTTCTCGCATGAACCAATTTTAAGACTTCCCGATGCTTCCAAAAGATTTTTCTTACGAACAGATGCTAGTAACTACGGCATTGGTGCATGCCTGCTCCAGAACCATGATGGCGTTCTACATCCTACCTTATATATTTCAAGAAAGCTAAAGCCGGCAGAAACAAAGTATTCCACAGTGGACAAGGAACTTTTATCAGTTATATGGGCAATAACTAAACTTGAAAAGTTTTTGCTTGGTGCTCCATTCACCATACAAACCGACCAACGTGCTGTAGCATCTTTGCGTCGATCTAACCACAAGAGCCCAAAACTCGCCAGATATGCAATCATCCTACAGCCATTTGAATTCTCCATTGAACATATTCCTGGCACTGAAAATATTGTGGCGGATGCGTTGTCACGTAATCCTATTGACGACGAATGATCAACATTGACATTCCTAAAACACGTCAATCATCACTACATTGGATATAACGAAGTATCAACTATAAGGGAACTAACCTTGCCTTCAATTTAATATTTATAAACACTATATGCATCACAGAATTGAACTAAAGACAATCAAGGTATACATATTGACATTGAAACTTCGTCTAACGTCCATACACAATATATGAATATTCGTTGAACAATCATGGAACAATATCTGACGACAAGTCGAACTTATTATCCTATGTGCACTTAATTCTTGGATGCTGGGATAAATGACATTTCTTTCCAACGTAAACGTTTGAACATTTTTGCCTAAAAGAATTCATCAGGATCAAGACTACGGATGGATCATCATATCCTATACTAATTAATTAGTTAACTTAACTTCTTAATTGAATTATTATCAATAAAATGAAATGTGAGAAAAAAATGAAATGAAAGAACAAAAAAAAAGAGAACGAAATATAAAAAGAAGAAATTATGAAAAGAGAAAATAAATCTCACACAAGTATTAGATTAATATTTTTTTTTTAATGTACCTATACGTTATTTAGTTAGTTAAATTAGATAGTTATTATTCACTAACACTTAACACACCCAATTAAGTTAAACTTATATTCGAATTTCTTTCTATTTCTTCTCACTTATTTTGTCTTTTCTTCTCTCATAACATCGCGTTATATTAGAATCTTAATAATTTAACTCTTAGTTTAATTAATTAATTTAATTTTAATTAGTCAAATTAATTCCTATATGACATACTAATACGACAGACCTTACTTTAATTTAATTCTATCATTCACTATTAACATTGGACATTTTATTTAGTTGATATAATAATATGTATAATATTGATATATAATGTGATTAATGTTAGATGACTATGACAAATAGTTAGTTGACATGACCGCGACACGGTTCTACTCAGAACATCGTCGGCCATATGTCACGATTGTGTTAAATTTTTTTTTTTTTTTTTTTGAAAAATTGTTAAGTCGGATAGATCTTGAAAAAAAATCTATCGATTTTTTTTTTTCCCCGGTGTACAGGGAATTGTTACGGTATATGATATTAACGCCGTCTGCTAAAGGTTAGCGGACGTGCAAATGTAAAGGTTAAGACATTTAATATATTGCGATAGATGTTTCAATTATTGAACGCTCCATACACGATCGATTATGACGTGTCTAGCGTTGTTTGGGTCACAGTCGGTAACTAGGAGACGCTACCCTTTGTTACTTGACCGCCAAGCTGAATAGCTGCGTTTTGTTAACCTTCCAATTCAATGGCATGATATAGCCATTTATATGTGCATTATGATGGACCAGGGTCAGTCCTAGAACTCTACATGAGAGGAAACTTATGGAGGTTAGTGATTAACTAAATCCTTGGAAGGAGAAAGATAATCGTCTACTTTATACGAAGTAATTAGACTCACAGTCTCACTGTCGGCAGGTAGCCATTCTATCTGCGCGTGCATATAGCTGTGATGTTCTGACGACAATTACTGCATTGTATCCTTAAACGGACATTGACATGTAAAACAGCAGTCTACGCTATTGATTGATTGATGCATGTACCTCATGTGTGAATTGAACTGTTTATGTATGTGTGTAATCCATATTAATTGTGAAGGACTCGAACCGGAGGCATTATTCGTTGAATCACGTTACACCATTCAACCATTATGAATTATGTATTTTATATCAAGTTGCTGAGTTAATAAGATGAACAGTTGTTTACATCTTGATGCCAAGTTCAGGCATTACGACAACCCAAAGGTGAGGTTCACCCCATTCGCGTACGAATATTAGCACGATCGTGCAAGAGGAAACTTAACCAGCGGTGCAAGAGCAAACTTAACCAGGGATGCAAGAGCAAACTTAACCAGCTATGCAAGAGCAAACTTAACCAGCTGTGCAAGAGCAAACTTAACCAGGGATGCAAGAGCAAACTTAACCAGGGATGCAAGAGCAAACTTAACCAGGGATGCAAGAGCAAACGTAACCAGCAGTGCAAGAGCATGCTTTGGTGCAGGATTACTGCAAGTGCCAGTTGTAATTTTGACTCCATGCTCCGTGGGGAGCGAAAAGGAAAAAGATTGGGGAGGAAAAATAGAAGTCCTAACAGTGAAACGAAGAACAGTTTCTTCATTAAAACCACACCCGTACCATTAGGGGTTAGTGCCTAAGTGAGCAGAAGTATACTTCTTTTTGAGCAGAAGCAAAGCCTAGTTCTGCCAACTTTAATTAAATCATGACATGTCGCCCAGGTATACTAAGCACCTGGTCTCTGTTGCTGAATAGTGCTGACCTAGAACGTATACAGGCGAACTATGAGGGTAGGCGTATAGCAAGCACATCAAAAAGAAGGGTAATAAAAATGAAACTAGCTTAGAAAGAGAGGAAAACGTATGCTTGGTTTGAAAGAAGAGGCATGGGCCAGTGGGTTGTAGTGGAATCTGCAGAGAGAAGGGTTTACGGTACTGATGTGAAACGTAAATTAAAAAAAAGGTTTATAAGCGAGTATTAATAAAAAATAAGTATGGGTGTAGGCTGTGTTGCTTGTAATCGAGCTATTCAAGAATAAAGATGTATTCTTATTGTCTACGAGTGTTTTGCAGTCGGCATGGCTGCAGATTTGCTGTGTATGGCAGAAGTACTTGCAGATTTCTTGTGTGCATGATGCCGCGATAGAAGTTTTTAACGCGCGAGATAATTCTTGCGTGCCAACTGTTTTTATAAATGTCAAAAGAAATACCGTATACCAGACAGTCCTTTGTATTTGGACACGTGCCCTGATATATCTGACGGACCTTGTGTCTTGGTTGAATTGCGCACCCCTCGTCAAAACCTCTAATTCCTCTAATTAAAAACTACTATTCGTTTTGACCTATTGCAGTTCATCTTGACAAGTATTAAAATATTATATTAAATAATTAAAACTTGCAAAAGCCGTGTTGCAAGATTTTCTTTAATTAATTACGGGGTTCGGAGTGGTTAAGAGGTATATCGTCCGCCTCTAATTCTAATGGTCCCGGGTTCGATCCCAGTACAGGGAATATAATTGATGGAAATTTTCTTCAGAACCAGTGGTTCGTAATGATGTCATACTCGCCCCTGATCTCCTGGGTGGTGAGATCGGATGCCTAGCCTTCTCGGACAAGGGCCAAAAAATAGGAGGTCCCAGTGTGCAATTTCCGTACGTTAAAAATCCCTTGGCAGTTGGAAATCATAAAGAGTAGGCCATGCGGCCGCTGCCCTGGCAACATAAAAAAATTAGAAAATCTGATAATAATAATACTAATGACCCCTTCAGTCATAACTGACTATTGTCGTAGATTTTTCGATAGGAATTTAAGACATAGATTGGTCCCTTCTCAGTAGGACTAGAACAGGTGATAGCTCAGCGGGAGATAAGGCAAAGAAATAGATTTTCACGAGTGAGATGGTGGAAAATAGGTAGAGCCTGTCCCTGAAATTCGAGGAAAAGAAAAACTTCTCTCATTCAGCCTATCTCTACAACAAGACTTTGGTAGTCAGACAGTCTACCCCACTATATATTAATATATATATCCCCACTCACATACACACACACATAAGTGACGACAGTTAGACGCACAGACGTGAAAACTATATCTATGGGATAGGGATCTTTTGGGACAAGCTGACCGACACACGCAATAAAGTTTATGTAAATTTTATTTATCATAAAGAACTTTACAACAACAATATCCTTTGAATATCAAATCAAATACAAATAAACATAAGTTAATGAATTAATTAAAGAGTTAAGTCCCTAGGTGTAAGCCTCCCTCCCTCTGTTGAGACAAGATCCCGTTATGAAGAAAGTTATTAACCCCCAAAAGAGTCAAAGGTTTATACGCTATGGTCTAGGGTTTCCCTCTACAATAAAGAACAGAGTTTATACGTTAATCTACTCTGAAAGGGACAGCATTAGCAAAACTTGCATAAAAAAATACAAAAGTTAGTACATGGGTTATACAATGAAAGAATTATTTATCCCTGCTTTCTCTCGCTCTGACAGACCTGTGATCACAACCATTCACTCTTACCTAATAGGTGCTTTCACAACATCTGGAACAATCATGAGGTACATGCAGCCCATCCAAGGTTTGGTTATTGGCGAATCAAGCCCCAGTTTCTCCAAAGAATAATTAATTCAAATGATGGGAAACGCTGGATTCGCGGCTGGTTGTAGGATGCTGATTATGTCACTTCAATTTTTGTCCAGGTAGTAAAATAATTTAAGAGGTCTAATGTTCACAGTGTACAGTAGCTTGGAATCTTCAATCGTTAAATCGAGTGTCAGGTAAATAAATCGGTTCAGGATAAATCTTCTTCACAACACAGTGGTTGTTATTCAGGTAATGTCAATGGTTGAGTTTATCGCCACAACTGGCTGAAGGTATATGAACTTTGGAATGAGAAATCTGGATATTCTATAAGTCCAGTTACAATTTATTCTTAATATTCTTTGGGTTTGGTACTCTGTCTCTTTCTTGGTGTAAAACACGAGACCAGACAGGTCACCTTGAGAAAACCCAATATTTATATCAGAATGTTCTTTTGTAAAGTTATTCTCAGATTCATATGGAAGCAGCTGGTAAGATTTAGGGTTTGACCCAAATACTGTATAAAGAAAAAAAGATATCAATACTTGACATAATATATTATACACAATCCTATCCTTACCCCGCGTAACATAGAATATATTTATTCACTTTGGTTATTTAACTTTAAAGTATAAACTACAAGCTTAAAGCTAGTCTTATCGTTTAAAACTTCCGTGAAATAAATTCTCGTCATTTAAAAAAAAAACCAGTCATCATGAATTAGAAATACATACATATTTCGTCAATACCCATGATGAATCAGTGCATTTACTCAGTTGGTTAAAATATTCTCTGACTGGTTACTAGCAGTTAATAAAATGTATATTATAGCTGGACGAGTTTAGCTAGAAATTATTATTAGTTCTGCTATCCACTGTAACACAATAAAACTTTGAGAAATATAATTGTCGGACCTAACTAGTAAATCACTCTGCACAGAAAATAACTAGTAAAATATAATTGACGATTAAACTAGTTAAATCACTCAAACTACTAGTAAAATAATTACCACAAGCCAGAAATACAACGATCTCCAATCGAGAACTAAATGATACTTCTATTATAAGAGATCTTTAGAATCGAAAGCTAGATGTTCTCTGAAATACTGGCGGTACAGGATAAATTTTAGTTAGAAGGCTGGGATATATATATATATATAATTATATATATATATATATATATATATATATATATATATATATATATATATATATATATATATATATATATATATATATATATATATATCCGAAATCAAAGGAAATGTTATAACTATAACCCAAAAACCGACTCTCTGCCAGATGTTTACACCTACGGTGAATTATACGTTCGGATTTGCAAATGAAAGATCTTTCTCACATTAAAAGCCGAAAACCAGAACCCTATTCATTCTTAGATCAGGCATCGGCAATTCGCTAATCAGTGTGAGTTTCCTACGTCTCTGCTCAATCCTAGCGAGCAGGGTCTTTTGATCTGCTCGTTCTCACCGTGGTTTAATTACTTTCTAGCGACCAGTTTACAAGGGGAGTAATAAAAATGTTGTCTCCCTTGGTTCCAAAATTATCTCCACCTTGATCGCTGTCTGATCCCATTTCAACAAACTTCGATCGCTGGTGTAAAATACGAGGGGCGTTCAGAAAGTAATGCACCACATCGTTTTTCTCAGGAGCTGTTTTTTCAAAAAGCATGAAATTTATACACAATATACATGGATATGTCATGTAAACATCGGTATTATTCAATATAATCCCCATCAACTTGTACGGCTTTATGCCAGCGCAAAACAAGTGCATGTATTCCTAGCCCGTACCAGATTTTGTCTTGATCATGTAGCCATTTCTTCGCTGCATGAATCACTCCTTCATCATCTTCAAACCTTGTCCCACGGAGTGCATCTTTAAGTGGACCAAATAGATGAAAATCAGAGGGTGCCAAATCGGGACTATAGGGTGGATGGGTTAGTACAGTCCAACCCAATTTGGTGATTGCTTCCCGTGTTGCCAGACTTGTGTGAGGTCGCGCATTGTCATGAAGGAGAAGCAGGTCTGCTGGATTCTTGTGCGGCCGAACTCTGCGAAAACGTTGATTGAGTTTTTTCAGTGTCTTAATGTAAGCTTGCACAACGGGCTGATCACCCGTTTGCCAGTCACTTCGATTACGGAAACAACAGCAAATGGGTTGATTTGCCGTTGCCCTAAAGACGCCACTAGGCGTGATAATGGGTTGATTTGCCGTTGCCCTAAAGACGCCACTAGGCGTGATGGGAAACAATGGCAGGGAAAACCTATCTGCTGTTGCCCTAAGACGCCACTAGGCGTAATGGCCACTGACTGCTTTGACGGTCGGTGGCAAAGGACGGAAGAAGAAGAATGTAAGCTTGCGAATTGATTGTCTCTCCTCTTGGCATAACGTCCACAAGAATCACACCTTCAATGTCCCAAAAGACAGTGATCATGATCTTTCCAGCTGAAGGAATTATCTTGAATTTCTTTCTTCGTGGTGATTGCGGATGATGCCACGCCATTGACTGTCTTTTTGTCTCAGGTTCAAAATAATGTGCCCAGGTTTCGTCACCTGTAACGATCTTAGCCAAAAAGTTCTCTCCATCAGCATTGAAACGCTCCGACAATTCAGAAGAAATTGCTTTCCTTTGCTATCGGTGGTCATTTGTGAGACTTCGAGGAACCCATCTTGCGCAAACCTTAGAAAATCCGAGAGTTTTTATAACTGCATTTGCACTACCAATGCTGACTGACAGCTGTAAGGCCAATTGTTGAGTAGTGATTCGCCTATCAGTAAGAATAATGCCCTCAGCGCATTTCAACATTTCTGCGTTGGTGGCTGTGGCAGGACGTCCACAGCGCGGCCGATCAAGCAGCTCCGTATCTCCACTTCCTGATTCTTTGATTCTCTAAACCCAGCGACTGACTGTACTCCTGTCGACTGCAAAACTTCCATACACATCACATAGACGCTTGTGAATGTTCACAACAGTTTCCTTCTCTGCAACGAGAAATTCTATCACAATTCGCTGCTTATAACGCAAGTTGCTAACACGCTCCATTTTAACGGTTTAGGGCAACCGTATTATTTGGCCGGTTGCGGTGCAATTTGGTGCACACAATTGGCACATGCCATATTTGAAGTGTGCAAAATTTCATGCTTCTATCTTCATTATTAGCTGAGAAAAACGATGTGGTGCATTACTTTCTGAACGCCCCTCGTAATAGAGCTCACGTTAGCTAATCGGTCTCTAGTAAACTCTCATCAAAGGGAATAGCGAACAGCAATAACATATGCGTGCTAATGAGAAAGAGAGACGGATATCTGAGCATATAGGGGTTTATGTTAAAACGTGCATAGGTGGAAGAAAAGGTAAAAGAAAAGTGTAGATAATGAAAACGATATATGAAGCTATTTTCATAATATGTCACAACTATGGGAATGCGCCCCTGAGGTGACAGCCCTCAGCTGCTTATTTTCCTGGTCTTTCTTTCGACG
Source organism: Oreohelix idahoensis (assembly GCA_024509875.1). Classification (NCBI taxonomy): domain Eukaryota; kingdom Metazoa; phylum Mollusca; class Gastropoda; order Stylommatophora; family Oreohelicidae; genus Oreohelix; species Oreohelix idahoensis. The sequence continues at coordinate 346,192 of JAMPIV010019600.1, read as the reverse complement.
TGTTCTCCTCTCTTCTGCTTGTTGTGTGAGCTTCTTTTCGCCCAGTCTGAGGTGGCGCCGCAGATAGCATCGCCACTTGGTGCGACCGGCAGCTTCATCCTCCCATGTTTCTGGATTTATGTCCAGTGCTCTCATATCTCTCTTACACACATCTTTGAATCTCAGCTGCGGTTGCCCAACTGTTCATTTGCCATCTGCCAGTTGTCAGTAGAAGATATCTTTCGGGATGCGACCATCTTCCATGCGGCAGACATGGCCATGCCAGCGTAGTCTGCGCTGTCTAAGCAGTGTATACATGCTTTGAAGGCCAGCATGTGACAACACCTCGACATTTGTCACTTTTTCTTCCCACGAACCGCCGAGGATGTGGCGTAGGCACCGTAGATGGAAGGTATTGAGCCATCTTTCTTGCTTAGCATAGGTTGTCCACGTCTTGCTGCCATACAGAAGTGTGCTGGTGACGCTGGCGTTATATGCCGCATCTTTGGTCTTCATTGTGAGTTTGGAGTTTCTCCAAACAAGCGATGTGATGCGGGCAAAGGTAGCTGCAGCTTTGCCAATGCGGCTGTCAATTTCTGTGCCCAGAGAGTTTGTCATTGATGATAGACCAAAGGTATGTGAAGTGGTGCACCACTGCCAACTCATGGTTATCGATAGTGATAACTGGTGCAGCACCCACTTCCTGGCTCAGCACGTTTGTTTTCTTTAGACTTATTGTGAGGCCAAAGTCCTTGCATGCTTGGGTGAAGCGATTCATCAAGCCCTGAAGCTGCTGTTGGCTTTGAGTGACGACTGCAGCGTCATCAGCGAAAAACAAGTCTCTTATAGTGACCCTTCTGATTTTTGTTTTTGCCTGCGAGATTGAACAGACGGCCATCTGACCTAGCGTGAAGGCATATTCCTTCAGTTGCATCTCTGAATTCATGTTTCAAGAGTAAGGCAAAGAAGATCCCTAAGAGGGTTGGAGCCAGAACGCAGCCTTGTTTAACGCTACTGCGTATGTCAAAGGACTGTGATGTGCTTCCAGCATATTGGACAGTTCCCTTCATGTCTTGTAGGAAATATACCCACCACAAAAATATTATAGAATGTGTGATTCCTGTATACACACATTGGGATTCTCGCCGGTGCTGCGGAGTTCGTGCACTGTGCCGAGATCCTCCTTGTGTGATCTAATGGTAGAGATCGGAGTAATGATGGAGTTGTCCATGTGCAATGAAAATGGTCCTTAAAAACTACCAAAAACCAAACCAAACTTTAATTAAGCGAACGTGTTCAGTAGGCTATGTTGTAAGTTCATGTGTATATAACAGTAACAGTCCAAGATGGCAGCTACATTGTTTGTTATAACTGTTGTAAACTATTGACAAGTAAGAAAATGGAGGAAAGGGGGGGGGGGGGGGTATTTAATCATCATTTTCCTTTGCGCCTTCAGGCGCGTGCAAGACGACTAATGTGAGATTGTGTATGGAGGCTGGCACCTTCATCGTGTAAAACAAATTCCCACTGTAACCACCGCTGCAAGTGAATGCTTGGTGCAGGCTTCCTGCAAGAGTACTAGCTGTTCTGGTGGCACCAGATGAGGAGCGCAAAGAAAAATGATCATTGTGATGAAGCTAGTTATTACAGTTGTCATTTTTAATGAAAAAATACTTGTTTGTCTTAATTAGGTCATGCACTTCGATTAAGGCTTATCTATATGCGATTGAAGTTAAAAAGAAGCAATCCATTTTTTTGGGCATGTTATGAGAAGAGGAAAGCTGGAATATATCATCATCTCATCATCATCTCAACCCGTAACCCGTCATGGGTCGTAGGGGTGCCATGGTGGAAGCATCAGCAGACAGGGTCCTCCACTGCTCTCTGTCCTCAGCAATGCGTACAAGTGTGGAAAAACCGTGTCCTGCCCATTCTTTGATGTTATCAGCCCAGGATTTTCTTTGCCTTCCTCTTCTCCGTTTACCTTCGACTGTTCCCTGGAGGATCGTTTTCGAAAGGGAGTCATGACGAGTTACATGCCCAAACCAGGCAAGCTTTCGACGTTTCACTATTGACAAAAGTGGTTCTTGGTGGCCTGCATAGGTGTTTATCTTCTCTCTAACATAGACATTTGTTTTGTGCTCTTTATAGCAAATGCGCAAAATTCTTCTATAACATTTATGCTCGAAAGCCTGAATCCTTACTCCGTATCTGCAGTGAGTGTCCAGCCCTCACACCCATACAAGAGAATAGATAATACAAGTGATTTGTATAATTTGATCTTCACAGGAAAACTGATGTTACTTTTCCAGATCACATTCAGTCTTGTCATGGCAGCTGAGGCCATCTCAAGTCTTGTCTTGATTTCTTTACTTGATCTTCCATCACTACATATAGTGGACCCGAGATATTTAAAGGTGTTAATAACTTCTTCTAACGTTTGCCCATTTAACGTAATGTTGGTCGGAACATGTTTCTTAAGGCTATTCACCAATATCTTGCTTTTTTCTATATTAATTTCCATCCCATATGTTCTTGTTACTTTCTCCAGTCTAGAGGTAAGGTCTTGAAGTTCTGATTCTGATCCAGCTATCAGATCGATATCATCAGCAAAACGTAGATTGCAAAGAGGTCGGCCTCCAATCGATATGGTTGTTTTATAATCATAAAGAGCCTCCTGCATAATATGTTCTAGATATATTATATCATAACAACGGGTAAAGTTGAAGGAAAACTGGAATATATCATAACAACAGGCAAGGTTGAATGAAAAAGGACAGCTGGAATAGATCATAACAACGGGCAAGGTTGAAGGAAAAAGGACAGCTGGAATGTATCATAACAACGGGCAAGGTTGAAGGAAAAAGGACAGCTGGAATATATCGTAACAACAGGAAAGGTTGAAGGAAAAAGGAAAGCTGGAATATATCGTAACAACAGGCAAGGTTGAAGGAAAAAGGACAGCTGGAATATATCATAACAACAGGCAAGGTTGAAGGAAAAAGGACAGCTGGAATATATCATAACAACAGGCAAGGTTGAAGGAAAAAGGACAGCTGGAATATATCATAACAACAGGCAAGGTTGAAGGAAAAAGGACAGCTGGAATAGATCATAACAACGGGCAAGGTTGAAGGAAAAAGGACAGCTGGAATGTATCATAACAACGGGCAAGGTTGAAGGAAAAAGGACAGCTGGAATATATCATAACAACAGGCAAGGTTGAAGGAAAAAAGAAAGCTGGAATATATCGTAACAACAGGCAAGGTTGAACGAAAAAGGAAAGCTGGAATATATCGTAACAACAGGCAAGGTTGAACGAAAAAGGAAAGCTGGAATATATCGTAACAACAGGCAAGGTTGAAGGAAAAAGGACAGCTGGAATATATCGTAACAACAGGCAAGGTTGAAGGAAAAAGGAAAGCTGGAATATATCGTAACAACAGGCAAGGTTGAAGGAAAAAGGAAAGCTTGAATATATCATAACAACAGGCAAGGTTGAAGGAAAAAGGAAAGCGGGAATATATTGTAACAACAGGTAAGGTTGAAGGAAACAAGAGTAGGGGAAGATAAAGACAGCAACTACTGGACAGTTTGACATTGTGGCACGGAAGGAGGTCAGCAACAGAATTGTGCTGGGGACAGGAAGTTGTGGAGAGACATGGTCTCCTACGCTACTAGGCATGGCACTTGATGATGTTGATATTCAATTGTTGATTCATCACCCTACCAGCTCCCCAAGCGGTATAGACCATCAACAAATTCACACCAAGTCCTCTTTGTCTAAAAGTTCTTCCATGTCTTTTTGTTTATCCCCGTTAACAACAAAAGTAACTGTGAAGTTACAGACTTTCATTATTTTGCTGCTTGCACGGAATAAACAAAAGTGCCTAGTTGGCAGGGAAGATAGTGTGATTTGCTTCCGTGACTAGGCGGTGTTGCCGTTCGGATGATCCTGGGTTCGATTCTCCGGCGAGCCTATCACTTCTGTTGTTTTTCTGTTGTCTAGTTTTGTACTTCTTTATTTCTCACGAGTGCCTGAAACTTACCTTTGTGTGTGTGTGTAATATTGATTTATTTGAATGGAATAGAATGACTGCAATGGTACAACAAGATCACCAGTTATGGCAATAGCCAGACGTGTGCCAGTCAAACAAAAAGATGGAAAAAAAAAGACGCTGGCGATGGATAGGACACACATTGAGGAAACATGATGATAGCTTACAAGGCAGCCCTTGTTCTAGAATCACCAGGGTAAGAGATGGAGGAAGTCAGAAACAACGCGGAGAAAAGAACGGAAGACATAAATTAAAGATATGAGGAGGACATGGAGATGCCTTGAGATGATGGCACGGGATGCGTGCTGTGCTGATGTCTTACTGCATATTTCTCATGTAGTTGATAAACTTCGGGCCACAAAACTTTGTTGATTGTCACTGTGCTTGCAAGTCCTTTTTTTTTTTACTGTTGGTAGTTTTGTAATGGTAATATATACTGTACAGGGTGTTTATAAAGTCGCTGTGCAGTGAATTTGAAAAATATTTTAGAAATTACGTCACGAATGATGCAAATTTACGTCATGATATTCTGTGTTCCACAATCCCGTGTGCAGCATTACACAACAAGCCCCAATTGAAAACCACATTTCTGGTGACGTAGTCTCGCCCGGGCGTAAATTTCACTGCACAGCGACTTTATAAACACCCTGTATATATACATATATATATATTTTTTATTCAACTGAAGTAAGCTCACTGTCCTTATTTTCACAATATACTGTCTTCTTCAAACTTGGGACCAACCCTGACAGTGGTTGTTTTACACGAACTGATTTTATATATTCGAAGACAGTTTTCGAACGTGAACTTTTTGCCTATACAGTTGTCGGTCTTGATGAAATAGTTCAGCAAATTCGAAATTCCAGGCCGCCTTCTAAATTTGTTGTAGATCATGTGACGTCCCCTGTCAGTAAACAGCAGTGTCATTTGTGATTGAAAGTAAGATTGTCTCTCCGCAACCAGACGATACGTTATGGCCTCAAAAACCCAAACCCTGCAGACCCAGGTGGAACAGTCTCACTTACGATGGTTTAGCCATGTCTGCAGAATGGGAGAAAATCAGCTACCACGACATATATTGGAAAACCAAGAGCTAGGGATCCAGACCTCCGGGTCGACCCAGAGTACGCTGGGAGGACAACATTAGACAATCTCTGAAGGACCGAGGTCTGGATTGTAACCAGGCCAGGAGGAAGACAGCCGATAGGATAGTATGGCGCTCTCTCTGGTAAAACCCTTCAACCCAGGGTAGAAGAGAAACGAAAGTATCCGTAGTAGTAGTGAACATTTTATTTGTCTTGTTCATCTGTCCATTGATTTTTCTGTCCTCCCAGTTTTTAAAAAAAAATATCTTTTCGTTTGTTTATTTTCGATTTCGCTACATCACGCCCCATTCCTAAAATCAGAACTAATCAAGGCGCGATGTGTGTCAGTGCTGTTAATAAAAGGTTTCATAAGTCAGTTGTATGCCTAGCAAGTCCACTCAGTTATTTTTCACCACTTAATGCCAGTCCTTTTCTCTCCCTGTCTCTCTTATGTCTTAAGACACGATCAATCTCACTATCTCATCTCTTTATCCGTTTTCCCGTATGAGAAACGCTTGCTGATCACCTGATAAAGTGTGGGAATGTTGGGCTGTATGGAACAACTCTTGTTTTTTCTCTCTCTCTTTTTTGTTTGTTTGTTTTTGTTTAGGTTTGTAAATAATGCCATAGTTTTTCGTAATGTCAGTTTCAAATTTGTATGTTTCACGATAAACAGAGCTGCCCTGTAAGTCTTGCGCCAGTAACGATCGTTTCCATTCTTGTCTGGGGCACATCTACGAGACAACATCCCAATCATTGCAGACTTCTCATGCATACAGAATATCCTCTCAGGCAGTTGGTTTTTCGTTATTTCTGTTTGCGTTATCCTAGCTCTGCTGTTCTAACTTTAAGACTTTACCGCGTGTGCTTCCCACCCTTTCCTATATATCGATATGCACGTGAGGTGGGAAGGGGAAATGGAAGGAGGGAACGTGATGGGGAAATGAGTTGGAAGTATTTTCTGTTTTCCGCCTTTTCCGTCTTTTCATTCTTTGTAACAGGGTTGTGGAGTCTGCTAAAAAATTCTGAAATTTTAGAAGTCCAACTCCGACAACGGTTTTTTTTTTTTTTGACTACTCATGTCATAAAATTCGGAGTCGGAGTCCGAAATTTTTTTACCATTTCGAATCCATTAAAAACAAGACCGACTCCAAGGCTGCCGACTCCAACTCTACATCCCTGATTTTTAGTGTCATCACAAAGAGCACTTGTGTCTCAGATCTGCAGGCGACTTCTGGTTGCCTAACATATATTCTTACTGTATGTGCCTAAACAGTTAGTATGTGTTGTAAATATTTTACGGACATATGACAAGCAGTGTTCTCTCCCTGTCTATTTTTGTAGAGAGCAGTAGCATATGACATGTTGATAATTCGGCAGTGTCATTTATTGCCAGTCTTATACCACCAAGCTACTCAACGATGTTGTGATTGTCGTCCTTATACCACCAAGCTACTCAACGAAGTTGTGACTGTTGTCGTTGTTTTTGTAATACCGGTAGTAGCAGTTTGTGTTTTGCAATAATAATAATACGTAAGTTTCATCTTGAGCGTCCGATTAGCAGAGCGGTTAGTGCGCTGGCCTCTCGAGGCAAATGTACCGGGTTTGAAACACCGCGGTGGGATGAGTGAAAAAAGGAATGCCAAAGGCATCCAATTGGACCACCAATTTAGTGAGGTGCAGAAGTAGTAGGATAGACAAGATCACTGAGTGGGATTTTTGAGTGACATACGACAGCCCAGATACAGGATTCCTAAATGACCTCGATCTAGGTTTCACCTCCACGCTTTTATGAAGTAGTCACTCACTTTATCTATGATTCTGACGACAAATGTAAAGAGGAACAAAGAATTAATTGTGAAAATGTTGACTGGTTTGGTCTCACTCTTTAAAAAAATTTATTAAATGAAACCACTCAAAATGATATCTATCAAGGTACATAAATCAGGTAGATAATGAAAACAATATTATCTCCCTGTATAATTTGAGGAAGTAAAATAAATCCTAATTTCAGCACACATGAAGTAACAAAGTAAATTTACATAGAACACAGAACCAACAATAAAGTTACGACACTGAACAGCACACCACTCTCACACGTAAGACTACACACAGATTGTCACTAGGTAATCCCGCTTTTAATCTATCGAGTTGCGGCGAATGCTAAGCCTCTTCGAGTGAAAATAAGTAAAACATGTGAGTAATCCTAATACTGGAATGAGATCTGTCCCAGCTCACTGGAAGTAGACTATCTTTCCTCCCGGTGGTTCCCTGGAGAAGGATGACAGTTTAAAAAAAGACTGCTCTTTCAGGTCTATCAGTGACTGGATAGTGAGGTTATCTGGTGAGGGGGCCCGAGTAAAATATCCCGAATGTAATCCACAGAAATAAAACCAACTTACCCAATATACTGGGGCTTTTTGGGGGCCAGATGTGATCAAGGGGCCTTAAGAGGTAATCCAATTAAGCGACTGATAAAAACCTGTACGGCGATGTTGAGCGCGTTTGCAAGCTCACTATAATGCGTGTACTAGCACAGTTGTCTTTTAGTTTTAGTGGCTCTCCTCTCCCCGTAAAATTAAAACGATGTTTACTCCCTGACTGGCGAGCGATTGAACTGGCTGTTTGTCTGAAAAGAGACATATGACCACAATAACATATTTATCACCACGTTATACCCAATTATTAACAGAAACAGAAAATATAATTCCGGTTGGCATTTCGTGACTGAGATACGGACTCGATTATTCACCTATCACAATGAACCTATTCCGTGTCACAGTGGCTTGGCTGCTAGCGAAGGTAGGCAATGGTTAAGTACATCGCTTATATAAAGGAAAACTGCCCATTCATTTAGAGCATCCGCATCATCATCTTTACTTTACTTCATAATGCAAGGTGAACCACAAGGTACGGCCGGGACTTCGGGCCCCAGTGACAAAGGCTCTGGGGACACGGAGATTCTCCCCGATGCAACAAGATAAAAGAATAAGGTCCGCGGTTGACCGGAGATTTTTTAGAAGCGTCCGGGCCTGCAAAGGTTCCGCAGAGGGAGCAAGCTCAGGGAATATGAAAAAGGCCCTGGTCGCACAAGTGTTCACGTTTTCCTGTCTACTCGCGGAAAGTTAGATATAAATGAGTGCAGAGGAATGCTAATTGGGTAGCTCTCCCCTGAATCAAAGGGATCTGAAGATACACAGTGACCAGCATGAAAGCATTTCGGTTGCCTCTGTGTAGACGAGCAAAAGATGCACGAGTGTGCTGTCTTGAGCAATGATTGGCGGAGTCAGGAAGATTACATTGATTTATGGCTAAAAGAAGAGGGGAGAAGACAAAAATCAAAGATAAGAAAGGGGCGGTTCTAACGAGGAGAAAAGAGAAAATCAACAGAAATTCTGAGTCATTTTATCTCAAACACGATGGCGTCACGCTCCAGTAAATGGATACCTGACTCTACTCCTGAGTTGGGGAAGGCAAGGGCAGCGAGGAAAAGAAAAAATGGTCATCTATCGTCAACCTCTTTGAAAGGGGGGGCTGGGATGTAAAGGGATAGGAAGTCCTATATAACCCTTCGCTCCCTCTACAGCAGATAATCCTGCTATGGGACGACTTTTTACCTATTATTTTACCTCTTCTCTTTCCCCTTTGAAAGAGGCGGAGAAACCATTAACAACAAAATTATAATCTGATTATCACAGGAATCTTGTAAGCGTGTTCGCTCCTTGTGTCAGTTATCTTCCCGTCCTCTATGTCAAGGGCCAAATTTTTTCGCGTTCACGGATCCAACAACACGAATTCCACGGTTTTCTTTATCACCTGATTCGAGACTTGGAATCCCACGTTTTTTTGCCATCCCTCCTCATTTTCCAACGTGTGTAAACCCGCAGTTTTTCTACTCCTTACAGTATTATACTGTACTTGCAGTGACGTTTTCTTTCTCACTGTCACTCACTTGTATTCATGTTTTTCTCTTTCTGCATTCCGACACTCTTAATCCCGTGTTCTCTGTCTGCATTCCGACACGTTTAGTCACGTTTTCTCTCTCTATAATCCGACACGTATAGTCACGTTTTCTCTCTCTGCACTCCGACACGTTTAGTCACATGTTCTCCCTCTACATCTCGACACTTGAAGACACGTTTTCTCTTTTACAGTTTAACATTTATAACTACTTGTTCTCTACTGTCACTGACGTTTTCTCTCTCACACTGCAACCCGTATGACCACGTGTTCTTTCTCGCTGTCGGACAATTTTAGCCATGTTTAACAGTAACACCCAATATCCGGTACTTCCATCAACATTATCTCTCCCACCGTCGCATACTTGCAGTGACGTTTCCTTTCCCGCTCTTGTCATCACGTTTTCTCTTCGCTTTCCCGCTCATGTCATCACGGTTTCTTTTTTATCTCATACTCTTGTCATCATGTTTTCTCTATCAGTAATCTGTGTTTACCATCACGTCTGTCTGTCGCGCCTGATCTTGTCGGCATGTTTTCTCTGTCGCTTTCCTGCCCTTGTCATTACGTATACTGTATCATTCTGTTACCCTTGTCATTACGTATACTGTATCATTCTGTTACCCTTGTCATCACGCATACTGTGCCACAATTCTGTCCTTGTCATCGTGTATTCAGTCACATTCTCCTTTTGTTATCATGTTTTCTCTGCCACTGTCTTACTGTCAGTCTGCTGTCATCACTATCAACGCTTGCTGTCACGTTTTTTCCCTGTAACTCTACAGTTCATTCTGCTCACTAGTTTGTTCTAACTCATCCACTTTACAGTCGTCGTCATTATTATCTCTTAGCTGCCTGTAAAACACATAGCTTCAGCAGAAACACTGCAAGCTATCTTGTCCTGTGTCATCTGTCCATGGTACATCCATGATCTTATTTATCCCTGTCTCCAGCTCTTCTCCGTGTGTGTGTTTTTGTTTTTTGGTCTCCCTCTGTACTTGTATATGCCCACCATGACAACAAAGTGGCGCGTGTGTGTTACCGGGCTCTGGAACATGGAGAACAACAACAGCGGTAACCAGAAAGATAGAGTGTATTAATGGGTGCTTGCGTAGAAAAGGGTTGAAATATACTGAAGCACATTAAAAACGCACCACTATTATATATACTGATGCCGAGAAGCTGGAAAAAAAAGTGTGGGAATGGATTTTCCCCGTGTTTGTCATGAGGTAGAGAGCGAATGGCTGCTGGAATGGAAAGTGCATGATTCAACCCACGGGTTTGTGTACAGACTACATGAAAACAAATGAAAGTTACACGTGCAACACGATTCCCAACAGCTATGACCCTGAAAATGTGTACGCGTTGTGGCAGTATACTCGGTATAAAAAGGCCGTTGAGACAAAGCACCCAGTACATGTGCTTGAAATGCCACGACTATCTGAAAACGACCGCCAACGAGCCATTGGTATGTTGGAGACCGGAATGAGCTCGCGGGCCATTGCCAGAAGGATGAATTGCCACCACAGCACTATTGTACGTCTCAATGAACGCTACGGAACCACTGGCAGTGCCCGGGATAGACTTCGGAGTGGCCAACCACGAGTTACTACCCCTGCGCAAGATCGTCATATTGTGCTGAGTCGCCTAATGAATCGTTCTCTCCCGGCAAGTCAAACAGCAAGAGCAATAGTGGGTAGACGTGGGCAAGTCTCTCGAATGACAGTCATACGACGACTCAGAGATACAGGCCTTACTGCAAGACGACCTTATGTATTGCCAAACTTGACTCACAGACATCGTCAGCAGCGCCTGCAATGGGCAGAGCAACATGTCAGATAGACTAGACTGCAGTGGAATGCTGTCCTATTCACAGACGAGAGCAGATTCAACATATCCTTTGCTGATGGACGTATGCGGATTTGGCGAAGGTGTGGAGAGCGCTTTGCAGATTGCTGTGTTCGTCAGCACAACCGATTTGGAGGTGGCAGTATTCACATTTGGGGAGTATTCAGTTTTCACCATCGCTTGCCTCTTCACGTCTTCCGTGGAAATGTTAATGCTGTGACATATCGAGATGAGGTTCTGGATGCATTGGTTGTTCTTGCGTTCACAAATTATCCAGACTTGCAGCTTCTCCAGCAGGATAACGCACGTGCGCACACCGCATGCATTACGCAGCAATATCTACAGCAGCAGAACATTGTGACGATTGATTGGCCTGCCCTATCACCAGACATGTCCCCTATAGAACATCTGTGGGACGAGCTTGGACGCAGAGTCTACAGGCAAGGTTCTCCAGCTAATCTGCAACAGCTCGAAGCTGCTCTTACACGTGAATGGGACTTGATTCCCCGGAATTTCCTTCAGAGACTTGTGCGTTCCATGCGGAGCCGCTGCCAAGCTTGTTTGCAAGCACACGGTGGACAATACCAGATACTGAGGATAGTGTGAATGAATTTTTTTATTGGTTGCATTTTTGGTTTTCTCCCTTGCCTGCACAGAATGCAATGAATTTCATAACAATCAAATGTACAAATTAATGACCAGCATGGATTCATAGGAAAATGAATAAAGATTCCAAATATGTAAACTTGTAAACACTTATACAGGTATTTACATTTCACACTCTGTTCCTGGATTATACAGGTGGTGCGTTTTTAATGTGCTTTAGTATAGTATGACAAGATCACCACTGTAGGTAAAGTCAAGGGAGTAAACCCTACAAAAATTCAGTGCAGGAGAAGCATGGTAGTCTTTGGTGGACATCCAGCTAAGAGAAGGAAAACTTCACACAAACCCGGGTAGGAAAGAATCGTTAGTCCAGAACGACAGCTTTCCTAGGAGAGACAACTCTGATGACAAACAGTGGCTGCATTGCAGGGAGGTCACGGAAAACCAAAGGCTAGGGAAGCAGTCCCAAATAAATGCATGCTAAAGACGGATGCTCTGGGCCGCAAGGAACACAACATAGTGCAACGCAAACCGCTTTGAAAGGCGAACGAGGAAGAAGAAGAAGAACTGACTTACCAGTGGACTAAGAGGTGAAGAGAAGACGCTGGAGTTAATTAGGGCACACATTAAGTAAAACCAGTTGATAGCTTATCAAGGTTGTCCCATTTCTGAAATTCCAAGGGTAGGAGAAATAGAGGGATGCCAAAAAAAAACACCCGGAGAAGTGAATTGGAGACATAAATAAATGGGTTAAAGAAGACATAAAGACCTTGAGCAGATGGCACAGGACAGAAGATGTTGGCATGTGGTTGTTGAAGGCGTGTGCTGCATGGAATAAATCAGTCGGTCATACCCTTTAGCTCCCCAAGGAGCATAGGCCGTCAACAAACACACGCCAAGTCCTCCTGTCACGTGCCATCATCTTAAGTTCTTTCCTCGTTTTCCTCATTATTTTCACTTCTTTCTCCAGTTCTCTTCTCTCTGTGTTTTTTGGTCTACCTCTGCCTCTCTTACCCTGGGGGTTCCAGAACAAGAACTGACTTGTAATGCTATCAACAGGTTTCCTCAGTTTGTGTCCTATCCATCGCCCACCGTCGTCTTCTCAACTCTTGTTCCACTAGTTCTTGTCATCAGTTCCACATTGGTGACTTTGTCATACCATTTCAATCCTTCTATTCTACGCAAGCACCCGTTTATGAATGTCTGTAACTTTGTTGTTGTTGTTTTTGTTGTTCTCCATGTTTCAGAACCATACAATAGGACTGACTTGACATTTAAGTTGAAGATTCTTTTTTTTGTGTTCCATGGAAGCTAAAAGGTATTGATAATGAGAATGATGATGTAGTAGTAATTTATTATTAGGGTTTGTGTTTGTAGAGGCGTATACGGTTTGCATTACTTACTGTAGCGGCATTTAACATTTTGTCCAGTCTTTTGTTAAATTGTATTGTTGAATTACTGGTATTTTTGTCCGTCCAATAGCAATGAGTCTCGATCTGGCGTCAGGATGAGTGCCCAGTATAACCTGCCGTTGCAGCTGAACTCGCAGAATGGCGATGATTACGTCATCGACGACAGCTACCCACATGATGGTGTCACGTCCCCCGGAATGGGTTGGGATGGGCAGAGTGACGGAGGTGGGAAGTTTCGCCTCAAGAGAAGACGAAGGTGTGGCCAATGTGGTCCTTGTCAGGTAATTTGTTTTTCTTTTATTGAAGAATGCAACATTTTCGCTATGTCATTGTTTGTAGTGTAAAACAGAAATTCGCAAAAGCGTATGGAGTATAGAAAACCAGAATTTGCTGACAGGGGTCGCAGTCTGATTTATACAATCAAAGTTTTTTTATACAGTAGAAGAGGGATGACTAAGTACGTTTATTATACGCCACTTTTTGCAATGTACAGAGCTGTAGGTCCAATATATGCGTTGTGACTTACGGGAGCTACACTGAAATGCTATTTTCGTTATTAATTGCTGGATTTCAATGAAAATGCACAGACTTAACCTATATCAATACTAGATACGCAAAATGAAGAGTTTGATGGCACTGCACCACTGGTTGCCATAGAAACCGCGGCCATATTGGATTCTATTCTATTCTATTTCAATTTGCTAAGGCTTTTTTATTTATTAAGCTATGAATACCAAATTTGAACACAACGTTTATCATTATATTTTAAAACTTTTTGTATGATAGATTTTTGATAACTATAATACAAAAAAAAGTTGTTGGACTTTGAATATAGTGTCTAAAAATAGTAACAAATTTTGCTAAATTTTACATTAGTTTACTTTTTGCAATAAATCAAAAGTTTGATCAGATACTAAAAATCCATCACACAAAAAGTTTTAAAAGATTATGGGCAACACATGTGCCAATTCTCATGTCAATTAATACATAAGTGTGGAAGTTTTAAGAAAATTAGGATGAGAAAAATAGATTTTGAGAAAATCACATTTTTCTCCATAAGTAGACAACAGTTAAATAAGTGTGTAATACTACAGCAAAAAAAAATAACTTACTTGTCATTCAAAACATACCGGCCATATATCCAGCTTCCTCTGCAGCTTCTTGTCTGGCTTTCTGTTGAGATTTGTGCCTAATTTCCTTCCTTTTCTTAGTGCAGTTTTCTGCCGTTTTAGAGCTGAGCACAAGACGTTTACGCTTTCTTGCTCCTGCCAGTCGACAAGCCTCTTTTCCACTGTTCAGCCCCAGGACTTTCTTGAAAAATATAGCAGCCTCAGGTTCTTCATTAAATTCAGCAACTGCACTTAGAAGGCAGAATTCCACACGCTTTCGTGAATGGAAGATGCTCTCATTGGAGTTTTGGGTAGCCTTTCTTTCACAGCGACTCAACAGTTTCAGATTTGTCAGCCTGTCATACACTGGTGCCAAATGTCTGTTCAACAGCTTAAAGTCCAGGGGCGTATGTATACGTTTTTGATGCCCAAAAGCATACTCATTCCTAGATAAGGCTGCTTTATAGAAACAGCAAGAGTCTTGGCCAGTAGGACAAAACTGATGCTGGGGATAATCATCAGTTGAATAGCAATGATGTAGGCTAGCCATAATAGCATTCTTCATATCAGCTGCAGTAGCATGTTGCCTGATAGCCCTGGAATAATAAATGCCAAGCTTTCGGTTGGCTGCATCTGTCCTCCAAGCGTAACTTTTTGCTTGCGGCAATCAGCAACTAAATTACAAAGAGCTGTATGCATTCTTTTTCCTACATGATTGATACACTCTTCTTTGATGATTTCAACATTAGGGCCATATGGTTTAATTTCCATGATCTTATTGAATGCTTTGCTATCACCATCACTTAACATGGTGGTGTAGCGAAATTTGTGTCGTGTCACAGACCAGCTCCATAAAACACTAGCTGCATCAGCCTCCATCACACCTGAACTTCCTAGAAAGAGAAAAGGTATGAATTTGTAACACTTAAAATAATGATGTAAGCAAACATTGAACACTTTCCTTTACAATGTAGAAGCAAATGTAGTACAATGGAAGCAAAGCAAACACATGTAAGTAATAAATTATGTTACTAAAACTGATACTTATAGAGAAATAAAAATTAAATCAGTTTAAATTTTTAGACAAGGAGAAGGAGAAACCAAAAATAAGATTCAGAAGTAAATACCTTCAAAATGTATATCACATCCTTGCTTCACATGCTCCTCTTTCCATTTGCTGAAGTTTCCCGGGGCTTCCTTCTGGTTCCAAGAACCAGTTGTAGCACATGTCTGACAATATTTTGAAAGCACATGGGCATCTATAACAGGACCTGTCAAGATCTCCACAACACAACCAATACCAATTTTTGAACTGTGGCCCCTTGTGAGCCAGCTGCCATCAAAACTGACTCCAATATCCATAATATATTCATGATATGGTTGATTGCTCTGAGCACAGTTTACGCTGCATGCTAGCTTAGCAGGGTGATCAAATATTAATTTTGCAAGTTCTGGTGTTTGCAAATAAAATTTTTTTGCAATTGTGTTGAAAGTTTTTTGATGCAGGCCAGGCAAATCCATGTTCTGTGCAAAGTAGTTAAATTTATAAGGTCCCATTCCTGATAACAATATGTTCACACTGAATGAATTATGTTCATCAACCAATAATGTGTACGTTGATGCAACGGTTTTGTTGCAAACACAATTCACTTTGATGTGTTGAACAAGACCTCTCTTGGCCTGATTATTAATTTCTGCAGACAGCTTCCCATAGCATTCTGGACATGCAAGCTGACTAACAAGGTTGCATATCTCAGACATA
Organism: Oreohelix idahoensis; assembly: GCA_024509875.1. NCBI lineage: Eukaryota > Metazoa > Mollusca > Gastropoda > Stylommatophora > Oreohelicidae > Oreohelix > Oreohelix idahoensis. The sequence continues at coordinate 330,376 of JAMPIV010019600.1, read as the reverse complement.
TCAACTATAGTTCTGGAGACCATATTGTTAGGCTTTGAAGCTTCTTGCACCGATGAGGCACTTAGTTCCAGCTTTTTACAGAACCGTGGTGTGCTGTTAGATAAAGAGGTAGAAGTTATAGAGGAGCTTGTGCTGGCTCCTTCATTTACAGCTGAAGCTGACAGTATAACCTCAGGCAGACTAGGCTCATTAGGGGGACCATTTAGTTCTGAAAAAAGTACATAAGAAATAATCACAGCTCAAGAAACATATGTCACATGCTTATAAATACAATGATAATTTATCGTATAATGTGGAATCATGTTATTTTGTCAAACCAGAAAAATGTGATCACTCTTTACTGCCAACGCGTTTACTAATAGCTTGCAAATATATAAATTAAAAAAATAATAGCTTATTCACACGTGACTTTTTTTAAAAAAGTATATCGTTGAACCCTTTATGGATTATAATTAGGACATATTGTGTATTAATTCAAGAAAATTAAGTCAGATTTCCAATATCCAAATATAGTACCTTCTTCCCCCCTCCACTCAGTCCTAACAGAGTAAATCAAAACTAAATTTGTGTAGCCTAAATGTTTTTGTGAGTGGCCTCACCAGTGGCCTGGCTTTCTACAGTGATTCCTTTTTTTTTTTTTTTTTTTAAATTAATGAAGATAAACAGAAATCCCGTTCAACCTCTGATGGGTTATAATTAGGATATATATTGTTTTCAATTCCAGATAATATGAACAACTGCCGACATGAGAAAGTGGCATCACATTTGAAAATAGGGATACTCACAATTGTGCTTAGGCCTATACGTTAAATAATAAAATAAAAAACAAACAAACAAACAAACAAAATCAAGAAGAAACTATGAACAAGAATAATATTAAAGGGGAGGGGTGTGTAGGCCTGGTGGTTCTAGTTATATAACGGACTTTACCAGATATTTAATTGACTTTCATCTGTTTAAAGTCACATGCATTGTAAGAACAGCATCAGACCTTCACATTCCCAGCCACTATATATTAACATGTGTTCGTGTTAAATATTGTTTGACTATATTATGCAGTTCCCTAGGTCTGTCTATTCTCAACACCTCCTCTATATTTATAGGTAAGTTGGATGCCTGCAAATAATCCAATATTGGTATTCTCATTTGGTCATACCTCTTACACTTTAACAAGAAATGTTCTATATTATTGTCTTGAAGACATCCTGCACAGTAAGGTTCTTCTATTCTGAAATAGCCTTTTCCCAGCTGTAGTCTGAGAAGTTTCTTATTACTGGGAATTTTTTCAATTCCCTAGATATCTGACATTTTTCTTGTTGGAGCCCTGAACAATCTTATGATGCATGTCTTCCTTTCAGATTTTTATCCCACTCTGCTTTCCAATCATCTGTTATTAAATCTTTAATTAAGCTCTTAATTTCTGATTTACTCATCCCTACATTTATAATTAGATTTTTTATCAGATCTTACCCTTTCTTGGCTTCTTTATCTGCCTTTTCATTTCCTTCTATGGACAACATGTGAAGGTATCCAAGCAATTAATACTGAACATCCTCTGGAAATTAAGTATGTAGTAGCCAGAAAAATCTTCCTCTGCTATAGATCAGGTCTACTACATTCTCGTAAAGGTTTTCTAATGCTTTAATTGTTGAAAGAGGAGTCCGTTAAAAACTGTTAATTTTTTGGGAGGGTTTATTAGAGAACTATTTCTAGTGCTTTTAGTATTTGCCCACCATCTCTGCAGTGAAAAATGGATGTATTTTCCGTGATGCTATATTTCTTTTGGGCCATTTTCCATATTGGAATATATATTCCTATCCCCAATTTGCCATCCTCTACCTTGGATCCATCTGTGTACACAGTAATGCTGGCTTTTGATATTTGTTGTATATATTTATTGGCTGTGTTTTTTTTTTTTTTTATATTATTTGTTTTCTTAAGTATTTCTGCTAGGTGGTAGTCCGTGCCATGTCTTGGTTTCTTGATCTCCCAGGGCGGAATCACTGGCTTGTATATTCACAACTGTTTATTAATTGATGTAATTAAATGTACCCAGATGGACAAATTTCCTCCATACACTCTCCAATCCTGTAGGGTTATCTAGCTGGTATTTGGGTGAGACTTATCCAACATAACTCTGTTCATGTAATTTAGTCTTAACTCCTTTCTCCGTAATTCCAAGGGTATGATTCCTAAAGCCACCTCTATAGCTCCCATTGATGTTGATCTGATTGCACCTGCTATTGTACATAAAGCCTGATGCTGAATTCTGTCTAATTTAATCTTGTTACTGTGTGCAGCAGAGTCATATATTATACTTCCATAATCTATTTTTCCTCTAATAAAAGATTTATAAAAAGTGAGCATTGTCTTAGTGCTTGCACCCCATCCATTACCTTTCAAATATCTTAATAAGTTAGTCAATCCTCTGCAAGACTCCACTAGTTTATCTATGTGTTTATTCCAGTTCAGCTGTTGGTCCAATATCATTCCTAGATATCGAGTGGTTTGAACTGTTTTAATGTTTTGCCCTTGGATATTTATATCTATAATTTTATTTTTTACAACCCTACCTTTACTGAAGATCATTCCCAATGTTTTATTTGAATTCAGCTGAAAACCCCATTTTATCATCCATTTACATACTTTATTTATTTGCTTCTGTAGATCCTTATATAATTTTGGCAGATGTCTCCCAGTCCTCCATATAGCAACATCATTCATTTTGTGATTCATCATTTTGTGATTCATTTTGTACCATTACCATAACAAAATTAGCGACTTTTACCTGCACTATCTTGGTTCCATCGCTTCGCCCTGGCCGTTTCCAGTTTTAGATGACGAAAGCTATTTTTTTTTCGAGGCATTTTCACACAAAAAGTTCTGAAAAATGAGACTAACTAAATGTGTATACAGAATTTATGAATTCGACGCCATAATGTCAACACTGCCGTTACAAGTCACGTGGATTCGCGCAGCCAATGAACAGTTTAGAATAGTGTACGAAAAAGGCCGATGTCAACGAACGCCTGCCGATTTCCATATATGTAAGTAATCGGTAAAAATTGCGACCTATAAATTCTCGACCTTGGTGGGTATAATTTTGTTCGATACAACACCCTATATACCCCAATTATAACCAAACTTCAGGTTGAACAGGGTATCACAGCAACATAGTAGAAGAAAACAACAACAACAACGTATAATTTTGTTACCGAAATAAATGAACTATATCACAGGATTCCCCAGATCTAGGCGAATCCAATGATGTATAATATGTAGGGGTGTAAGCTTGGTTGCTATGGAAGAAACTAGGTCTAATTAGACATATTTTCTCGAGTTTGAGAAAATCTCTCCATACCATACCTTTTTCAAAGTCAAAATACATATTGTTAGAATGCATTTTGACATTTAATTCTGTTATATTTAGATTCAGGAGATGCTAAAGTATCAGAAAATGGACTAATCCCAAAATCCATCATTTTTGTATTTTGACGTAAATTTAATGCCCGCTCCTCTTAATGAGGAGAAGCAGAATTATTCAGGGGAGTCTGGTATTGAGAGAAAGAAGAGGCAGACTGCAACGGAGAGAAAAGTCATAACCACAAAATACGTAGAGAAACATGACCAAAGAAACACCTGGACACATACATACACGGATGGATTACTTATTACTTTCTACAGAGTAGCCTACTGTCTTGCTGGGTATTTAAAAAAAAAAAAAAACGTCCTCAAAACTCTTGTACAGTAGAAAGAGTTAATTACCATTAACAGTAGATTACGGGTCAAACAACTTTTTAAATGTGCCTTTGTCCAACAATCCTGGTAGCTATCGTATCCTTGATACAAAATTATGAAAGCAATTGTTATTTTATTTATTTTTGTCTTGAAAACTTTTATGTATTAATATTTCATTTTTAATACTTATGTTTATGACTAGACATTTTTACCTTCTGCGATTTGGCTTTATTTTTTGTTTTATTGCAGCTTTGCTCTACTGAAAGTGTAATTTTTTAAAAGGACTTCTGTTTTGATACATCTTTTATGTAGTATAAGGGTTTCTTGAAATAATGCTTGAGACAATCTTTGAACATTTGTAAACATCTTGTTATATGGATCTTGTGATGTTTGAAAATCTAAGAAAGCTGGTAAATCGCTTTATTGGCTTGCTCATTTGCCAACGCTCCATTGAGTCTTTCTTCAGGGGCAAATATGGTGCCGAGTTGTCTGTTTTAACGGGGTCACTGATTTTATAATCTTTAACGGACAAGTCAATGTTCTAAAATGGTGATAGCATTTTCAATCAGCTGCATGTTTTCATTAGCCAGTCTGGTTGAGAACCAGCTCGTGGTTCAATGCCAGGCGTTACTTATGTTTGTTTTGTTATAGTGTCGCCATCACAAGTGATATCAGCAGTTACATCTGTTAACTCACACACACGCGCGCGCGAGCATCATGACGATGATTATCACCATGATTATAATTATTAGAATCTTCTTCATAAGCAGCGACAATGATTTAGGCGTAGGTTTAATGATTTCTTCTGTTTAGGCAACGATAATATCTTGTTGGGCGAACATCGTTCGTGTCACTGAAATAGAGGACAGAGAAACCACAAAGACTGGAGAAAGGAAAATCAAAGGCCACACGAAATGAATATGTAGGAATATTATCATCAAACTTGTAACTCATGTGAAAGGTCGATTATACAGAGTGTTCTAATAGGGAACGCCATTGTTTTATTTATCTAAAGCTTTTCGGTTAGATCAGGGGTTCCCAACCTGGGGTGCCCGCACACCAGGAGGTGCGAGATGGCATTTCAGGGGGTGCGACAAAGAAGCCTAAGGTCAAGAGTCTCAATTTGACTTATTCATCTTCAAATGTGATATTACTTTTGTAGGGGGTGCGAACATTAATCAAACATTTCCTAGGGGTGCGGGGCATTGAAAAGGTTGGGAACCCCTGGGTTAGATAGAGATTAGCACCGGTACCTGTCACGCTGGAGGCTGGGGTTCTCCTCGCCCGAGGTGCCAACTGCGACATGCATTTTATTGATATATGAACTGGAGTACATGTCCCCACTACGTTTTAAGGTACAGTATACGATTTAAAATCTGCCCTGCTTGGTGGCTCAGAAACGTAGCATGTCACCAAGAATATTATGTCCAAGCTCCAGTCAGCAGCGTTGATCAACAATCGCACCCCCCTTATTAAGTGAAACGTCAGTAACAAAGGCAGTCATTGCGTCAGACTCTTAGTCTATGCTTCGAAAGGTTTAAAATGGTTGGCTACGGCATGAATAGAAAACCTACATAGAAGCTTCGAATCTGAAGGAGCTGGTGTGGATCTACTGTCCTGGTCATGCATGGGTACGCGGTAACGAGAGAGCTGACAGTCTAGCATCAAGAGCACCAACAGTGGGAGGCACTGGATATGGATAAGGGAGAGATACTGAGAACAATTAATGATCACACTGCAATAGATGAATCATCGAGGTTAAGACTGTTGGAATTTGGCATCCAACGTCAGGCTAGAGATGGACGTATGAGAGGATGCATCCGTCGTATTTATAACCAGCGAGCTAAAGGAACAGTGATCATTCACACTCTTCGACATATACTGAGGGAGACTGAGCACCTATGGGTTTGCCCGGAGTGCAATAATGTCGATTCTGTTCAACAATAACAGTTCAGTGGCCAGATGTAATAAACGCAGAATAATGGAATAGAACCAGATACGCACCAAATAAATCAGATTAAAGAGAGAAAATGGAGATCGATAGAATACACCTCAGGAAACAACCAAGCAGTATAACTACAAACATACTTGGCTTGAAGCCACACGAAGAGTATAGATGAAGAAGGGTGGAAGAGGAAGCTAAGGCAGCCGGGCGGATATCATAGGCGGGGCTGAAGAAGACGGCCCAAAATAAAAATAGGTTGCGAGCTACAGTTGCGGCCCTATGTTTGGCGTGGAACGACAAGAATGAATAATTATAATGTCAAGCTGTGTAAAAACATCAGCACGGCCTTGGATAGTTTGTAACAGAATGTCGTGTTTGAAACTGATGAAAGATGGGATGACATTGTCAGCCTGGAGGATAAATAGGATGAGTAAATATACACGTGGAAAGATGAAAGATGGGATGACATTGTCGGCCTAGAGGAAAAATAGATGAGTAAATATACTAGTGGAAAGATGAAAGATGGGATGACATTGTCAGCCTAGAGGAAAAATAGATGAGTAAAAATACTAGTGGAAAGATGAAAGATGGGATTACATTGTCGGCCTGGAGGAAAAATAGATAAGTAAATATACTCGTGGAAAGATGGGATGACATTGTCAGCCTAGAGGAAAAGTAGATGAGTAAATATACTAGTGAAAAGATGAAAGATAGGATGACATTGTCAGCCTAGAGGAAAAATAGATGAGTAAATATACTCGTGGAAAGATGAAAGATGGGATTACATTGTCAACCTGGAGGATAAATAGAATGAGTAAATATACACGTGGAAAGATGGGATTACATTGTCAGCCTGGACGAAAAATAGATGATTAAATATACTAGTGGAAAGATGGGATGACATTGTCAGCCTAGAGGAAAAATAGATGAGTAAATATACTAGTGGAAAGATGAAAGATGGGATGACATTGTCAGCCTAGAGGAAAAATAGATGAGTAAATATACTCATGGAAAGATGAAAGATGGGATTACATTGTCAACCTGGAGGATAAATAGGATGAGTAAATATACACGTGGAAAGATGGGATTACATTGTCAGCCTGGAGGAAAAATAGATGAGTAAATATACTAGTGGAAAGATGAAAGATGGGATGACATTGTCATCCTAGAGGAAAAATAGATGAGTAAATATACTCGTGGAAAGATGAAAGATGGGATTACATTGTCAGCCTGGAGGATAAATAGGATGAGTAAATATACACGTGGAAAGATGGGATTACATTGTCAGCCTGGAGGAAAAATAGATGAGTAAATATACTAGTGGAAAGATGAAAGATGGGATGACATTTTCAGCCTAGAGGAAAAATAGATGAGTAAATTTGGAAAGATGAAAGATGGGATTACATTGTCAGCCTAGAGGAAAATGGGGGGTCGGAGTGGCTAAGAGGTATGGCGTTCACCTCGAGTTCTAGAGGTACCGGGTTCGGTTCCCAGCTGAGGGAATATAATTTATGGAAATGTGTTTACAGAACCAGTGGTCCTAATGATGTCGTACTTCCCCCTGGTCTCCTGGGTAGTGAGATAGGAAGCCTTGCCTTCTCGGATAAGGTTGAACAAATAGGAGGTCCCGTGTGTAAGTTGCGCACGTTAAAAATCCCACGGCAGTTGGAAATCGTAAAGAGTAGGCCTATCAGGCCGCTGCCCTGGCAAAATTTAAAAATTAGAAACATTTTTTTTTTTTCTTAACCAGCGGCACTTGGGCTTTCAGCCCTTCGGCCCAATGACATGTCATTGCGAGGCTGGGGAACCTGAGGACTTTCCTTCCAACCCGGTCAGGAGCTTCGCTCCTTCCCATCCACAGAGGGTTTATCACTGGAGCCGTTCAGGCTATTCAGTCAAATGTCCGGCCGTAAACATTTCTTCAAACGCCGACGCCCGGGTTTGAACCATGAACACCTGGTCGCCAGTACAACGCCGAAGCCATTATACCAGCGCGGCTCCCAAAATTAGAAACATACCCACCACAAAATTATTTATAGAATGTATACACACATTAAGGATTCTCGCCGGTGCTACGGAGTTCGTGCACTGTACCGAGATCCTCCTTGTGTGGTCTAAGGGAGGAGACCGGAGCACTGATGGAGTAGTCCGTGTGCAATGAAGATAGTCCCTAAAAACCAAACCAAACTTAGAGGGAAAATAGATGAGTAAATATACTCGTGAAAGATGAAAGATGTGATTACATTGTCAGCCTAGAGGAAAAATAGAGTTACATAGCAAACGAGAGAGACAGAGAGAGAGAGGAAAGAATGTTCACGCAAACGTATACATAAGAGAAAATAAAACATAACGTCTTAAACACCCTCGCTAAGCAAGGATCTTCCTCGCTTTTCAGTCTTACAGCGAAGCTTCAACATTATCTTTCTATATATCGTTTAAATTCTCTACATACCGTTTAAATTCTCTACATACGCCCTTTCTACCGACGCCGGCGGGCGTGTCAATCGGCAGCAACAACTAAACAAGCAGCGCTGGTCCACGGCTGTTATTTTTTGCCCCGTTATCAATTGTGGTCCGCGCGACACTTGCGTGCAGTTGCCGTAACAGCATGATCAATCAATGATCCGCTCGCCGACGATAAACCCTCGTCTGTCTTCTGTCCATCCTCGCTGTGGGATTTGTCTCTCTCCGTATACCCGTTCCGTATGTGGTTTGCTCTACATCAGGTGTAGGCAACCCAGGAACTGTGGATATCTACTTTAGAAACGCTGGGCTGTCTAAAAATCTACCATGATAAAATCATTGCCGTATTCTTGTTTCAGACAGGGCTGTGGAGTCGGAGTCGCGGAGTCGGTCATTTTTTAGTTGAGTCGTTAAAAAATGTCCCGACTCTGAATTTTACGAGACTTCAGTCAAGGCAGATCCACGTTTGATCCATGCAAGGGAAGGGGGTACTTAACAAAAAATTGGGTGAAATAAAATTTTAAAGTAGTAGAACTGAAACCACTCTCATGTTAAAAGCACATGCATTTTTATATTATGTAGGACAATTTCAGTTGCTTCTGATCATAAATAAAGTTTTTATCGCATCTGGAAATTTGTTGGCACATTTTGAAAAAGCACTCAATAAATGAAAATAAACTGCATACACTGTCAATGTTCCCGTCATAGATAAAATGAAACTATTTAACCTCATGGTGTTTAGCAAAGCAGTCATTAGTGTGCAGGTGTGGATGATTTGTTATTTTGTATTACTGTATGAATAGTTTAAAATGTAGTCTACGAAAGCCTCGTATTCATTTATTCACACACATACCATACTTATACATATAACTCCATATAAGTGCATAGTTTTATGCCATATCACAGTTTTAAAAATATGTAGTCGGGGTCGGACTTCTAAAATTTCCGGAGTAGAAATTTGTTGGCCGACTCCACAACCCTGGCTTCAGAGTGTTTATAATTTTTAATAGTTCAGCCTTGTCACGGATTTGCTCCCCTGATTTGCAGTAGTGTGGTGTTGTATGTAGTGTTTGGATGTGGTGGGTAGCTTGTTGAGGGGTTTGGGTGTTTGGGGTTGTTATTTGGTGATGATATATGGTTGGGTTAGGTGTTAGTTAGTTTTGTTTTTTTAATATTTTTTTTTTGTTATTTTATATTAATTGGTTTTTTGTGGTTTTTTTTTGTTGGTTTGTTGTGGTTTGTGTTGTTGGTGGTGGTTTGTGGTTTGTGGTATGTTTTTTTGCTAAGTCATAGGTGTGCAAATGGGTGGGGGGGGTGAACTGGGTAAAAATTATAAACCACCTGAAGCCAGTTATGGGGGCGGCCCCCCCCCCTATTGTGGGTGTGTGGCGGAAATTATAGTTGTCCGTTTTTGGACTGGGTATTTTTAAAGACGTTGATTATGTGTTTAAAGTTTGCACTTTATATGGGTTAAAGATTTTTTATAGTTTTATGGTATGTTGTTGGTGAATATAGATGTATAGTTCACTACGTATGTGAGTAATTAAATAGGAACTAGAAACAAGTACTGTGATTCTCAATAGATGGATAATTCTTCCACACCTGCACTAGACATGACTGTTTCCTCATAGCTTAACACCATGAGGTTATAAATAGCTTCATTGAGAACTATGGTACCCGGTAAACCAAGCATCAAATGACTGCTGAATCGCAACTATCAATGAAAATATAATCTCTACGAGCGCTCTTTCTAGTAGGTGCACTACATAAATAATATCCAGTATGCGATTTAAAAACTTTATTTAATGATCAGAAGACTCGTTATGTGTGATTCCCTACAAATAGTAAAAATGGCATGTGATTTTAACATCAAGTGGGTTCAGTTTCTATTTCTGCGTTTATAAACTTATTTCACGAATATATTTGTTTTAACTTGCTCCCCCTATCCCTTGGCATGGATCATACGTGTGAATCTATGCCATTGAACTGAATGTGCATCCGTACGACTGCTCGAGAGTAAACGATGATAATAGTTTAACGAACTAATATTTCTACATTCACGAGTAAACTACATCAATCATGTTAGTCAAGAGTCTACCGAATCGCATACATCCCTATGAGTTTCATGATCAGACAGCAATACCACGCATACTCTGACATCTCTCTCATCGGAGCTGAATTCACTATTACAAACAACACTTGTCTAGCATACAATAGTGAACACTGCATAATAAGCTTCACACTCGCTTATCCCTACACACTCGCACGCGTAGCAGAGATCACAAATATATTAATTCCGTAATCGGAGCGGTACAAATGAAGAGATACAGATATAACCACAAGAGCGTTATATGACTATATAGACCTGTCAGTTACCAACACGAGCGTAAGGTTCTACAAATATCATCCCCCGAAGCAACTCAATTGTAGTCATGACAACTGCACACATTAAAGCTGCTTGCTGACACTGGAAAGATTAAATGTCGGGGACACCTGATGAACATTGAGATAATCATAGCTCGGTACATCGGACCATAGACCCTGTAGTGAATTACGATGGCAAACAATCAAATATACCTTAGCGTTGGCTATCCCCGCCGCGTCTCACATATAAACACTGTGACTGTTAGAGATTGTAACTAGCGGGTAAGTCTTCACGAAACTACAGACATGAGATCGTACTACTAGTCGAGCTGTAATACTGTGATAGTATCTATCGACTGTATAGCAATAGAACACTGTACTCTGACACGCCGCGCATAACAGATTCAGATAGGACAGTTATAACTTAGATCTCCGATATTAAACTAGAAACACTAGATAATGATCTCTATGCACACTCACTATGAGGAACTTCAGAATTAGTCTTAGAAGACGAATAGTCCCTAGATAGAGCTGTGGAGATCGAATTTTCACTAAAGATTCTGTCTCCTCACGAGGTAGTCATTCTAGACTACGTCTACTAGAGATCTTCTAGTGCGTGCTACATGTCCGTGTTTAGATGCGGTAATAGAAATCTAGCTCTGATGTGTCTAATAGACAAGGTAATACGATTATCGACCGACGCTCCGCGCGACCGAGTACGCTCGCCCTAAGGCAGAACATACAGACACATATCGACTGGTGCTAGTCACTTATTCATGGTACGACCGAGGGGAGTAAGCAATATAGATTGTGGCTCATAGTCAGTCAGTCACATCGAAATAGACTGTGTATTAGAGGTAATAGGATTAGGCTTCATCGAATGTCATAATACTCAGAGATCCGTACATACACTGCAATACTTAGACTGTGTATACTCTGAGTAATAGTATAAAGACTGTGTGTCATATAGATGTAATAGATTAAAGACGTGGTGTCATATAGAAAGTATAGATGTATAGACTGGTGTGTCATATCACGGAGGTAATGAAATTGTAGATGTTGCAGTACATATAGAGTGTCTCTAGCTTGCTACCACTCTATCCTCGTTTCACTCCGTGTTGTATCATACCAGACACTGGTATTAGACTACATAGGACTTACAGTTTTCGACACCCTCTCCACTCTAACTCAAAAGGCGGAGTCTGAGGAGATAGATGTAGACTGCCGCGGAAAATAGTTGTCTAGTCTGGCTATCAGCGAGGATGTGCGCGCTCAATATCAATAGTGTCGCTAGAATCATCTAGCAAGGCGTGATGTGTCATTAGTAGAGTGTGGAGGAGAGGTGTCTGAACCGAAGTCAGACTGTGTTGTCATTATGAGGTAATAGAGATGAGGCCAGACTGCTCGGATGGCCATCCTAGATCCTGCCGTACGTGAATATTAGACCTGCACTGGCTCGGACATCTTAGCAGGTGTACTAACGTATAGCACGCACATATCAGTCAGTGCTATAAAGATTCGTAATAGAACTGAGACTGTAGTCACCCTATCGAGCGATAATACTCGAATCATGTAGATGTAGCCCTGCTCATCTATATGACGGTATATAACTATAGCGATGTTATCATATAGAGGTAATAGAATTAGACTGGGTGGCACGGCGTCATATAGAGGTCTGACCCCCACCCCCCCCCCACCCCCCCCCCCCCCCCCCCTCCACATAATAGAATACTACGACGTGTGTCATATAGAGGTAAAGGAGGGGGATATCAGACTGGTGTCTATAGAGGTAATAGAATTATAGATGTGAAGTCTCATAGAGGTCATTTAGGAATATCAGATGATGTGCGACATAGTCTTATGATGTAAATAGGAATATAGACTGTGTGTCATTATAGTGCGTAAAGACTCGTGCTGTCTCCCGACGAGCGCGCTCATATAGACGCGTCTAATAGATATACTGACTGTGTGGTGGCATATCATGAGGCATCCAATAGCACGAGGTGCTCAGACTGTGTTATATCTAGAGGTAATAGAAGCTAGAATTGGTCGTCATATTGACGGTAAATAGATTATGCCTCGTGGTCGGTTTAGTTAGGCACCGGATTCGTAAGAGATTATCAGATGTGTAAGTCTCCTCGTGATCCATGACGACGTTCATAGTTCTAAGGAGGTATAGTGTCACAAGTAACTCAGAGGTATCAGATTCTAGACTGGCAGTCCGTAATGTATCATAGAGAACGTAATAGAATATCCACACCACTGTAATGCTCCGGTACTCTCTCTCTGTCTACCCCTCCCCCCCCCCCCCCCCCGGCCTACATGCAATAGGGATAGATATAGGTATCAGGTGTCTAGAAAGACTGATATGTGATGAGAAAATCTACTTATTGAACATGGAATGACCACTCACACATTTAGTCGTGTAGAGCGAAGGTACTTACGGATCTACTTAGATCATATGATTGGCCTGCAGCTTCATGGTCTGTGGACACTAAGGAGTTGGACGAAACACTGTTGTCACGACGTGTAGTCATAGCAACCTACACAATGAGGATTTTCTAGATGTGTCTAGAAACACTGGTCTAGTTGTAGTCTAGAAAAACACTGGTCATAGCATGTGGTCTAGAATACATGTAAGGGCCGTGTCTAGATTGAGAGCCGGTCTAGATGGTCTAGTAGACATGTGGTGTTAAAGGGATACACGACATCTTGACTTATGATCTAAGAAACAATTTCATGTGAGCCTACTTGAGAGGTGCCCTATGATGGTAGGGGGGCCGGATGTAGGGATGGTTTGGGTGGTGACCGGGCCTCACTCAGGGGGGGAAGGGGTCCGGCGGTGGTGTCATTTAGGTATTTTTTAGCAGGTTTCATCCATTTACGTAGAGTTCCCTTTCTCATAATGTGGGCGGTTGATCAGAGGATGATTCAAATGGAGTCATATTAGCCTATCGAGAGATTTTGTTCAAGGACGCTACTTAAATGCACCGTGACAACTCCATGAGTTTGGAACTTGATCTGGTTTTACATACAAGAGTAAGTGGTCTGGGCACGGTGACTTGAAGTTGTCCATAGCACGCCCTGGTTTGGTTATGTGTATTGGTGTGAATATTAGGAATCACACTGAGTATCAATATTTTTGAGCTGTGTGGTTAATATTTTAGAATGCATGTAAGATGCGGTTCATCAGAGGACGGGCTAGCAGGACTGTGGGGTATTTGGTGGAAATTGGAGGCTAGAGAGGGAAGGGGATGAGTGGTGCATGGGGGGTCTGTTTACATAACCCAGAAGGGGAGACGGATTTGAGGTGGGGGGGTGGGCACACAGGTGCAGATGTACACGTACTCTTAGGACAATTGTATGGGGGTGAGGAGCACCTATTGGGTCTTGTGGAGTGGGCAATGATGGGTTTCTGTTCGAACATTGGTGGGTGGTTCAGTATAAATGGAGCCAGGCAGTGGAGGGGATGTGCACTCATACTTTACAGAATTGGGTGGCGGGGAGAGTGACTCATGGGCATAAACTTGACACGGGGATGGGGTGTCCTTTATGAGGTTTTAGGGGGGCGGGGTTATAGAGGGTGGCTAGTGGGGATGGTCATACCCAGGTCAGCAGCGAGGGAGTTTGAAGATAGGACACTGGTTCTGAACTAGGATGGTCATTGATTGTTTTCAGATCGTTACTGGACATCTAGAACTGGAGACAGTGGGGGGTAATTCAGGGGAGGCCATACCTGTTAGCTGACGGTGACCCTATCAGAGGACCTGGGGAGTAACATGAGTGGAGGGGTGTTTGTGGATTGAAGAGGACATATGATAGAGTGCATTTGGGTTGGTTTTGAGGGGGTAGGAGTGGTGGGGAGGATTCGGGGAGAATAGTGCGGTGCTAGGAATGGATGGATGGGGGGGGAATTGGTTCAGGGGGGGGGGGGATTCTGCAGTACGCTTACGAGGCAGTGGGAATCCCGTACTCAGGATGTTCAGGTTCAGTAGCCCGACAATTCTGTGAGTACGTGTCTTCCTCAGATAGACTGAGAGAACGTATTTATAGTAAACCTGTTTATTATAGGGGAATGTCATGTCAGTTGATTATTTTGCTGTTTTAAAAATAATATTTGTAATTTCTTAGGATTTTTCAGCATTCATTAACCATGTATGGGTAATTATTGCTTATGCCAGCCTTTATTGTAAACACACTAGGATTTTAAAAAACGACAGTAATATTTTTCTTTTCTGCTGGACCTCTCGCTATCGCCTTGAAAGATGGGGGTATGAGATACGTGATTTGTCTATCTTTACTCGGTGTGTAATATCTGACATATAGTCGAATGGATAATTTGCGATATTGCTTTTTAAATCGTTATATTAAGCTAGACTGGAAGTTTTGAGAGGGTGAGACTTGTAAAGGGTATGATAGGATTGTGGGAAGTTTTCTGGTGAATTGTTATGTAATGGGATTTAGTGTATAAGATTATGACAATGATCATTGGGATGCATAGTCATTCAGGCAACTATGTGGGGGGTAGATGGGTCAGAGGTGACTAGAGTTTGTGGATCAACGTTTGGAACTGGTAGTTATGTTTAAATTGTAGGGAACTGTCAGCTGGACCAGTTCAATAGTGCTGTTAGAGGACGTGTGTAGTATTTGGTTACATAGTTATTGGGTTGATGTAGTGGGGGTTTCAGTGCTGTTTGGATGACAATGGGGATAGGAATAGTGTCTATTGTAGACACGTTTTTATCTATATGTAGGGTGGGTAGCACATTCAGCTTGAGGATTAGATGAATGTGTGTTGATGTATATGATATAAAAGATTCTGTGGTAGTGAAGCGATTGATGGTGAGTTAGTGACGATTATATTTATATAGACTATTATTGTGAATGTTCGAACTAGGTGGAGTGTATGAGTGACTTTTTTAGTATAAGGTAGTGATATTGTAGAAGGTAGAGCTAGATGTTAATGGGAACGTGTTGGTGTAATGTTATTATGTTAGGAGGTGATAGTACTGAAATTAAGATTTTGTAGGAAGAAAGTGGACTATTCTTGTTGTAGATATATAGGGTGGATGTATTTAGCAGAAATATAATATACACATATGAGTGGGGATGTACTAAGATGGGAGATCAGATTTTATGATACAGTCTTAGATCGTTGGGTATTGTTATGTTAATGTGGATAAGGAGTGACAATTAGCGATTTGTATGTAGTTGATTCACAGATACGGGAAAGTTGGGACAGTTATGAAGACATGAATTGATACGGATAGTTTGTGCACACTAGAGTATTATAGTTTTCAGACCGGTTTATGGGTATCCAGTAACCCCCCCCACATTTTTATGGGTGGTGTAAGGGGGTGGGGAAGCTCTGTGGATTCGACTGATCAGACCATCATTATGATGCATAGAGGGCCCCCTGATGAGCCGACGATTGATGTTATAGCCTGTTGGGGGATTGGGTATTTAGGGGATGTTACTGGAGGTGTAGGACTAGTGACGGTGGTGGAGATCGAACGCCGACGAGCGTGGGGTAATGAGTGACAGTTGAGGGATTTAGTGGGTCTGGCGAACGAGTCGCGTGTATGAATGACGTATAGGTAGGGTGGTCGACAGGGGTAGGAGTGGAACACATGATAACAGATGGTTATGTGTGGGGACTATGACGAGAAGGACAGGACATGTGAGATAGATTGAGTTCGGTATCGTTGTGGTATGGTGTGGTTGGATAGTTTAGGGGTAGCGTTTGGTACTGTCAGTATGAAGGGGTGGCACGGGGGGTGTGTGCGGTTATTTGGTTACACCGTGGAGAAGTTTTGGCTTAGATGTAGGGGGTGGAAAAGGCAGGTGGATTAAAGGGTGATTTTGAGGCCGGATGATGCACAGGAGGATTGTCGTAGTTCCGAATATGAGGGGCATATTGGGAGGCACGTGGAAGGTGTTTTGGAAATTAGGATTAGTATGTGAGGGTATAATGTTATGTGATGGGTACACTTTAAGGTTTTTGGATGTTTTTTGTAGTGGTATCTAGTGTGAGTGTTTGGGGTTTTTAGTGTTATATATGACATGTGTTTTTTTTTGGTGCATTGGGCAGGTTTGGAGGAGGTTTATTATGGTATGGGGATGATGCGGTGAGATGGGATACTAGTAGTAGGTATCTTTATAGATTGTTAGAGAGAAGAGGGTAGGGAGAGTGATGAGACGTTGTTAGAGTGAGATACGGGGTCGATGATAAAGGAGAGTGACGTAAGGGGGGTAAGTGGGTGAATGAAGGACTACAAGATCCTATGGACATACCTGGGTGGATTCATGTAGATGACTGATCCATGGGGGGGACAGAATTTATTTACTTTATTATTTATCTTGACTTTTTTTTTTATAGGTTTGTTTTCTTTTTTTGTGTTTATATTTGTATTTTTTAGTAGACTTCTTGATTAGATGTAGACTTTATTAGTTTTAGAATGTTTATTTTTTTACTTTATTATTTGTGTTATATTTTTTTTTTTTATTTTTTATCTTTTTTTTTTCTTTTGTTTATCTTTTTATTTTTTTTTTTTGTTAGACCTAGGGTTTTTGTTTTTGGTTTGTTTTTTGTTTTTTTTTTTTGTATTTGTTTTTTGGTTGTTTTTTTTGTTTTTGTTTTTAGGGTTTATTTGGGTTTGTTATTTTTTTGGTTTTTTTTTTTTTTTCTGGGGGTTTTTTTGTTTTTTTTTTTTTGTTTTTTGGGTGTATTTTTTTTTTTTTTGTGGATTTTGTTTTTTATTTTGGTTTTGTTTTTTTTTATTTTTGTAAGTTTATTTTATTAGGGGTATTTTTTGGGGGTGTGGGGGTGTAGTTTTTGAGAGTTGGGTGGGGGGAGGGAATTGGAACGTAATAAGGTCTGGAGGAGTGGTAAACAAGATTAAAGACAGTCCCATAGCAAAAACTTCCGTAGGGGAGTGAAGTATTAGAGACTTACCCCTACTAGATTCAGCATATAGAGTAAAATAATGGTGCATAAAATATGCCACATAATAATGACAGGGGAGAGAAAAAAAAAGAAAATATCACTCGCACGGGAATGTAATGCAATCCTGCCGGAGTGGACTTGAGATCGCACAACCGTATCGTCACAGAACCTAGAACCTTCTTCATTATTTGCAGGAATTACAAACGTGTTATGCAGATCAATCAATCAATACCCTTTAGCTCACCGAGGAGCATAAGCCTTCAACAAACACATGCCAAGTCTTCCTGTCCGCTCAAGTTCTTTCCATATTTTCATCATCATTTTCACCTCTGTATCAGTTCTCTTCTCCATGTATTTTTGGGTCTACCTCTGCCTCTCTTTCCCTGTGGATTCCAGAACAAGGACTGCCTTGTAATGCTATCAACAGGTCTCCTCAATGTGTGTCCTATCCATCGCCAGCGTCTTCTTCTCAACTCTTGTTCCACTGGCACTTGTCTGGTTCTTGTCATCAATTCTACATTTGTGACTTTGTCATACAGTTTCAGTCCTTCTATTCTACACAAGCACCCATTTATAAAAGTCTGTAGCTTTTTGGTTGTTGTTTTTGTTGCTCTCCATGTCTCAGACTGCCATCACAGATGTCAATACCTTGTCGAGGTATGGCGACTTGCGTACCCTGATTACCCCCAGAGCTATGCCAGCGGGAGTTTTACTCCTGGAAGGTTCTACCAAGCTGGACAGGTTTGCGCGGGTAGGGGTCAGACTAAAGCAGACACACTGGTCCTCCAGGTTGGGGGTTTTAGCATAGGGCTGACACCCCTGTCTATGTAAAAAGAAACGAAGTTACGGAAACGACAACAAATGAACAAACTTTGCTGCGGGACGGACATCCGGAGTCTGAGGCTCGTATGACTGTCAGTGGTGAAAGCCGAAAGGAAGTCACTGACACGAGAACGGACGTCCTGACTGCAAAATGTGAAACAAGAATAGGATTTTGGAATGTCAGGACAATGAACGAGACGGGTAAACTAAAACAGGTTACAGCGGAAATGAGAAACTATAGATTACACATTCTAGGGATAAGCGAGAGCAGATGGACAGGGACAGGAAAAGTTAAAACAGCAACAGGAGAAACAGTACTTTACTCTGGCAGAGAGGATGGACAGCACAATGAAGGTGTAGCCATTATTCTACAGAAGGGAATAGAAAGGTCATTACTGGAATGGAAACCCATCAACAACAGACTGATAAGAATAAGATTGAGAGGGAGATTCACCAACACTACAATAATACAATGCTACGCACCAATGAAGCAGCGATGAAGAGGTCAAGGATAAATTCTATCAACAACTGCAAAAAGAAATGGAAGACACACCTAGATACGATCTTATCGTAGTAATGGGAGACCTCAATGCGAAAGTTGGAACACACAATACATATAATGAAAGAGTAATGGGGAAATGCGGCAGCGGAACAGCAAACGAAAATGTGGTAAATTAATAAGTTTCTGTAGCATTAACAACCTGGTCATTGGAGGAACACTTTTACCACATAAAGAAATTCACAAATTAACATGGGAATCACCAAATGGCCGGGACAGAAACCAGATAGACCACGTGATGATTAATGGTAGATGGAGACATGCATTACAAGATGTGAAGGTAAGAAGAGGTGCAGATGTGGGAAGTGACCACCATTTAGTCGTAGCAAAACTGAAGGTGAAAATCAGAACTGCTGGACCAACTGTAACTACACAGAAAAGGTTTGACATCAGCAAATTGAAGGACCCCCTTACCAGAAAAGCTTTTGCGGCTGAAATAAAGAAACGATATCAAATTGCCAAAAGTCAGGAAAAGACATCGACTGATGATATAGACCAGAAATCCAACATCATTTCAACAATATATAAGGAAAGCAGCAAATCATGCCTGGGATTCCAGGAAAGGAAGAAGCAAGACTGGATAACACCAGAAACATTAAACACCATAATGATGAGAAAGGAAATGAAAAGAAAGAAAACAGAAGCGAAGTTCCCCAGGATAAAGCAACTATATAGCGAACAGTACAGTCAGCTGGACAAGGAAGTTAAACGCCAAACCCTTACTTACTTACTTAGTCGTTCCCCTTCTACCGTGAGGTGTAGAGGTTTGGAAGAGAGAGCGCCAGACTATCCTATCGGCTGTCTTCCTCCTGGCCTGGTTCCATTCTAGTCCTCAGTCCTTCAAAGATTGTCTAATGTTGTCCTCCCAGTGGACTCTGGGTCGTCCTGGGGGTCTGGATCCCTGGCTCTTTGTTTCCCATGCTTGTCGTGATAGCCGATCTTCTCCCATTCTGCAGACATGGCCAAACCATCTTAGTTGGGACTGTTCTACTTGGGTCTGCAGGGGTGGGATTTTAGGCCTTGACGTATCGTCTGGTTGTGGACCATGTCTCTTGTTAACCACCTTCCTCAGATACCTCATTTCTGAGGTTTGGATCTGGCTTTTGTAGGTTGTAGTCATTGCCCATGACTCGCATCTATATGTCAAGACTGGGACATAGGTGGAGCGGTATACAGCCATCTTCATTTTCTTACTAACCTCTCTTTTGCTGAGGAATCCTCGATTTATGGCCTGAAAAAGTCTCCCAGCTGCTGCTTTTTGAGTGGCTTTCTTTGATGCCTCCCTTTCGGTCTATAATAGCTCCGAGGTATTTAAAGTGGTCGACCTGCTCCAGGACCTGTTCTCCCAGCTTAATCTGATGTTTTCTTTCTTTTCGTGATATCACCATGGATTTTGTTTTAGAGCTGCTTATGACCATTTCTCTCTTCTCCAGCTCTTCCTTCCAGACTTGCAGGTTGGATTGGAGATGTGCCTCTGATTTAGCAATCAGGGCAGCATCATCAGCTAATACCAGCTCTGAAATACAGACCTGTCTCATCTTCCAGTACCCCACTGAATACTTTCTTGTTCTTTCCTTACATGCCTTGATGATTGGTGGTCCTGAACTCTTCTGACTTATGGTTTGCTGTCCTCACATAATTTCTGCAAGACTTGTAGAAACTCTGTATAGCATGAATCAGAGATGCTGGAATGTTCTTCCTTGCCAAACAGTCCCAAAATTTGCTCCAGGGGACCCTGTCAAATGCCTTTTCCAGATCTATGAAACAAAGATGGATCTCACTCTTATACTCAAAGGCCTTTTCACTCAGCTGTCTGAGTATGAAGATTAGGTCTTGAGTACTTCGGTTTGCTCGGAATCTGCACTGGACCTCATCCAATTGTGGCTCAGCTAGGCGTCGGAGTCTCTGCTCTAGGATTCTAGAGTAGATTTTACCAGGGACACTGAGAAGGGATATGCCTCTATGGTTTCCACATTGTCGATTGTCATCCTTTTTGAAAATTGGTGTTATGATGGCAATCTCCCAATCCTTTGGTATGTTCTTGTTGCACCACGCTGCCTGTAGGACCCTTAAGAGTAATAGGTCGCCTGATGCCCCCATGTACTTAACCATTTCTGGTGTTATACCATCATGGCTTGCTGCTTTGCCCATCTTGATTTTCTCTAGTGCTGCCTTCAGTTCTTCCATCTTTATGTCATCTTCACCATCATTGGTTTTCTCTTCTGTGCTAGTGGTTATCATTTCTGATGCTTCACCATGCTCACCATCCAGGAGTTCTGAGAAATATTCTTTCCATCTTTCCATTACTTCGGGGCAGTAAGCTTTGCCTTGCTTGTCCTTTATAAATTTGAGAGGGCATTGTTTTTCCTTCCTCATGTTCTTTAAGGTCTTATAGAACAATTTCTGGTTTTCTTGCGCATCTTTTTCTAGCTTTTCTCCAAATTCTTTCCAGGACTTCTGTTTTGCTGCTAGCACCTTGTTCTTTGCTTCTGATCTGAGTGTCACATATTCTCTATATTTCTCCATTTGTCCTGTTGTGTTTTTAGCTCCTAAGTATTGTTTTCATGCCATTTTCTTCTCTCTCATTTTCTCTTTGACTTCCTCTGTCCACCAAGGTGTCCTCTTTCTCTTGTTCCCAAATCGGACTTCACCACATGCTTCTGCAGCAGCTGTCTTTATGATGTCCTTGAATTTAAGCCAGAAGGTTTCCAAGTCATCAGGTTGTTCTTCTGTGTTGCTCACCGCTGCAGCAATAAGCCCCTGATATCTGGTCTTAATTTCTGGCTCTCTCAGCTTGTAGTCTAAATGCTCATTTCTCCCGTTCGTTTACTTAGTTTCTTGCATGATGTTGGGCAGTTCCTAGGCTGAGCAACTCTTTCAGTTGTTCTTTTGATTGTAAGCAGGTAGTGATCACTTCCAATCTCTGGCCCCCTCCAGACTCTAGCATCCCGGACATATTTGAATGAGCTCCTCCTAACAATGTCAAAGTCGATCACTGACTTCTCATTCTTTGTTGGTTCACATGTAGTGTATGCATGTATGCGCTTATGGGGGAACTTTGTGTTTGTAATAATCAGATTCTGCTCACTGCAGAATCTAAGGAGTCGCTTTCCATTTTCATTGAGAGTATCTTCTCCATATCTTCCGATAACTCCACCCCATCTAGCATGGTCATTTCCAACTCTGGCATTGAAATCTCCGAGCATGATAATTTCATCTAGGAAACGCCAAACCCGAGCCAACAAGGAATTTCCTAGACGATCTTGCAAGACAGGCAGAAGATGCAGCACTGAGAAATAAACAAAGAACAGTATACAAAATAACTAAAACATCAGCGGAAAACGAGGTGCAAACTTCTTCTTCTTCTTCTTCTTCTTCGTTCGTCCTGAAAAGGACGTTGGTTGCGTTGTGTCTGTTTACAGCAAAGCTGCGATATTTGCGCCTTTCGGCCGACACATCCGACTTCAGCACGGCATTCCCTGGGACCGGGTTTGCCTTCCCTCTTCGATCCCTACTCTCTCAGCCAGACTGCAGTGATGCAGCCCGTTTCCAGGACCACCACTTGGAGGTGGAGTAGGGTCTTGGTCAGCTCTGGTTCGCTGACCCTGACGCAAGCAGTCAAGCTATGGGTCGCTGACTGAATTCTCTGTTGCTGCATCTTTGGGTCCCAGGTGCAAACAATATTACATTAGTAAGAGATGGGCAGAGCATTTCAGAGAAACTCTGAACAAGGAACCACCAGAGACACAGTTGAATGTTCCTGAGGCTGAAAACGATCCAGATGTTAATACAGACATTTCACGGAAGGAAGAAATCATCAGGGAATCAAAGGGTTAAAGAATGGAAAAGCGCCTGGCCACGATAACTTAAATGCAGAGCTATTTAAGACAGACCCTGAGCTAGCAGCAGAACTACTAGAACCACTATTTGCACAAGTCTGGAAAACAGGAACAACACCAACGGAGTGGAACAAAGGAATAATTGTCAAATTGCCCAAGAAGGGAGACCTTGCAGACTGCAATAATTGGAGAGATATCACCCTTCTCTCAGTTCCCAGCAAAATATTAGGCAGGATAATTATACAGAGAATTTCAAAAGCAGTAGACCACAAACTGAGGAAAGAAAAAGCAGGATTTAGAAAGAACAGAAGATGTGCAGATCATATATTTACCCTCAGGAACATTATAGAGCAGTGCTCAGAATGGTAGAGACAGCTATACATTAATTTCGTTGATTTTGAAAAGGCTTTTGACAGTATACATAGGGATAGTCTATGGAAAATACTGAGGGCTTGTGGAATTCCAAGCTGCATAGTGTCAATCATAAAAAGCCTCTATGCCAACTACGTATAGCGTAGGGCAGAGCAACCTAACCTTTGAGGTGAAGACAGGAGAATGACAGGGATGCCCCTTATCAACCACTCTATTTTTAAGTCATAGACTGGGTAATGCAACAGACAACAGAGGGCAGTCCAAGAGGAATAAGATGGACTACATTTTCTATATTGGAAGATCTGGAATATGCAGATGACATTGCACTACTAGCACATTCACATCAACACATCCAGGAAAATACGGATAGACTTAATAAGTATAGCCAGCAGGTGGGCCTGAACATCAATCTAAAGAAGACAGAGGTCATGACACTCAATGTGAGCAACCCCGAGCCCATAACAGTAAGGAATCAACAACTGGAACAGACAGACACCTTCACATACCTAGGATGCATAGTAACACCAGACGGCGGAGCAAGCAAAGACATAACAACAGAATGAACACAGCAACAACAGCCTTTTATAGTCTAAACAACATCCGGAAGTCCTCTCAGTAAAGCACAAGCACAAAATTTAGATTATATCAGAGCTGTGTGCTTTCTGTGCTTCTGTATGGTGCGGAATGCTGGAGAGTAACAGAGAAGGAAATGTCGAAATTGTCCTCTTTTCACACAGCCTGCCCAAGAAACATTCTCTGAATCTTTTGGCCGAATACCACAACCAACCAAGATCTGCTTACTCGGAGCAAGCAAGAGGACATGCGCACCATCAAAGCTGGCAGATGCTGGAGTTGGGTTGGCCTTGTCCTCAGAAGACACCCCGATGCCATCACAAGAACAGCTATGCTATGGACCCCTGAAGGAAAACGAAAGAGAGGCCGACCAAAAACAACTTGGCGGAGGACTGTGGAGGCTGAGTTGCAAAGAATGAACCAGAGTTGGGGCACTGTAAGAAGGATGGCCACCGACCGAGCAAAGTGGAATCAATTTGTTGCTGCCCTACAAGATGCCACCAGGCGTGATGGCCACTGACTGCTTTGACAGTTGGTGGCTAAGGATCAAAGAAGAAGATGCCTCAGAGCCATACAAAAGGACTGACTTGTCATTTGAGTTGAAGATTCTTATTTTCGTGTTGTACTTGATTTCTCTTGTTCTCCATATGTTTCCCAATGCTCCTCTTTCTTTTTGTATTCTTATTTTGATATCATTGTCTGTCCCTCCAACTCTGTCTATATTACTGCCAAGATGTGTGTACGATTCTACATCCTTTAGTGGTGTTTCTTCAAGTTCAACCTTATCATTTCTTGCATTTATTCTCATAATTTTTGTCTTTTCCCTGTGTATTTTCAGGCCCACTTGTTGTGACCTCTCATTGAGAATTTTCATTTTCCCTTGCATCTGATTATGGTTATGGGACAGAAGAGCCAAGTCATCTGCAAAATCCAGATCATCAAGCTGTTTAGTCAGATTCCACTGGATTCCATTTCTGTTGTATAACGTCGATGTTTTCACAACCCAATTTATTGCTAGTAAGAAAAGAAATGGAGACAAGAGACATCCCTGTCTCACTCCCATTCTAATCCTAAACGGTTCTGTAAGTTGCCCTTCATGAAGAACTGTGCATGTCATGTCTTCATAGGTCTTCCTGATTAAGTTAATGATCTTCATGGGAACTCCATAATGCCTCATCAACTTCCAAAGTGATTCTCTGTCTACACTATCAAATGCCTTTTCGTAGTCCACGAATCCAATGTAAAGCGGTGAATTCCATTCCAGACTTTGTTCAACTATTATTCTCAATGTGGCTATCTGGTCTGTACAGGATCTGTTTTGTCGAAAACCTGCTTGTTCATCTTTCAGTTGCTTGTCTATGGACTCTTTTAATCTCTCAAGGATGATTCTGTTTAATTCTTTTCCTGGCACTGATAGTAACATTATTCCTCTATAATTTGTGCACTCTTGTAAATTTCCCTTTTTAGGCAACTTGACCAGATAACCTTCCTTCCATTTTGATGGTATTTCCTCTCTCTCCCAGACTTTGCCAATTAGTTTGTATAATATCTCTGTAGAGGAATCAATATCTGTTATGATGGCTGCTGGAATTCCATCTGGACCAGTTGCTTTTCCATCTTTCAGAAGTTTTATGGCTTTCTTTATTTCTTCTCTACTTGGTCGTTCACAGCTGATTAGTAGCTGCTCTTCTGCTGGCTGGATGTCTGGGGGATTAGTTGGAGCTGGTCTATTGAGAAGTTCCTCAAAATGTTCTGTCCATCTCTTCATTTGTTTTTGTATATTACTAAGCAATTTTCCATTCTTATCTTTTATGAGGCCATTTGCTTGCTTATATTTCCATGTTAGCTTCTTTGTTTTGTTGTACAGGTCCCTCATATTTCCTTTGGCTGCAGCTTCCTCTGCTTCCCTTGCCATCTCTTCAATATACTTCCTCTTGTCTCTTTTGATGTTTCTTCTTACTTCTTTGTTTGCTTCTATGTACACTTCATGAGCCTTGGCTTTGGAGCTTCTGGTTTTGCTTCTGTTTAAATCTGCTTTCTTGTTTTCCTGTCTTCTATCTTACTAATGGGAATGCTTAAAAACAAGCATACAATCAGCAAATGCAAATTTACCTAAAAAGGAGTCTAAGAAAAATCAAATGGATGACAGATGACATCTTGAATAAAATGACCGAAAGAAAGAAAGCAAAAAACACGCCAGAATATAAAACAATAGACAATGACATACGTACTATGTGTAGAGAAGCAAAAGAACGGTGGATAGAAACAAAATGCAAGGAAATAGAAGACTTGGAAGCAAAGCACAGGACAAGAGATATGCATGAAGAAATAAAGAAATTATCAAATCGGTTACGGTTTGCACAAGGAGGAAGCTGTATCAAGAACAAAAATGGTGTAATATTACTTGATGAGAAAGACATATCAAACAGATGGACAGAATACGTAAAAGAATTATTCGAGGACAACAGAGGTAAAAAACCATCACCAGATTCTAATGAAGGCCCAAACATTCTCAGATCAGAAGTAGAGAATGCTATTCATATGATACAAAAAGGAAAATCAGCAGGCATGGATAACATAAAAATTGAAATGATAGAAGCTCTGGAGAGCTTTGGTATAGATACAATCACAGAAATATGCAACGATGTATACAATACAGGATATATACCACACGACATGAAGACATCAGTTTTTATAACATTGCCCAAAAAACCAAATGCAACAGAATGTTCAGACTTCAGAACAATCAGCCTGATGAGTCATGCAATTAAGATACTGCTCAAAATCATACAGGAAAGAATAAAAAGTAAAGTAGACAGCGAAATCCAAGAAGAACAGTTTGGTTTTAGACGGAACAGTGGAACAAGAGAGGCAATATTTTGCCTAAGAAGATTAGCAGAAAAATATACAGAGGTCCAAAAAAGTATGTATATGTGCTTCATTGACTATAAGAAGGCTTTTGACAGGGTCCATCATGAGAAAATAATTGAATGCCTCGAAGACATAGGTATTGATGGAAAAGATATAAGAATACTCAGTAACCTTTATTGGGAGCAAACTGCCACAGTAAGATCTGGAAGGAATTATTCACCATACATAGACATAAAAAGAGGTGTCAGACAAGGTTGTGTGCTGTCCCCCTGCCTATTTAATTTATACACCGAAAAAATGTTCAGACAGATACAGGAAATACCAGGACTGAACATCAGTGGAAGGTCAATAAACAACCTTAGATATGCAGATGATACCGTGTTGTTAGCTGAAAGCGAACAGGAGTTACAAGAACTAGTGAAGCAAGTGAACAGTATAAGTCATGAATATGGACTCGACATTAATATTGAGAAAACAAAAAACTATGATAATTAGCAAAACAAACGATAAACCCACATTAAAGATAAGCGTAAATGGGGAAATCCTGGAACAAGTCAAGAGCTACGTATATCTCGGTCATATAATAACAGAAGATGGCAGATGTGAAACAGAAATCAAGAAGAGAATAGGAATGGCCCAAGCTACATTCAACAACATGAAACATATACTGACATCCAAACAGTTATCTCACAAATTAAAACTGAGAATCATAAAGTGTTATATATATTCTGCATTTCTGTATGGCGCAGAAACATGGACGATGAATAAGCAGTTGGAAGAAAGAATTGAGGCTCTTGAAATGTGGATATATAGAAGAATGGGGCGTATCTCATGGAAAGAGATGAAAACAAATAAGGAGGTCCTAGAAAATCTAGGTATGAAAAGAGAACTAATGAGGGAGGTCAAAGTTCGACAGCTAAAATACTTTGGCCACATAAAAAGGCATAACACCTTGCAGAAGAACATAACAGAAGGGAGAGTTGAAGGCAAACGTGCAAGGGGAAGACAGCGCTATAAGTGGGAAGACAACATCAAGAGATGGACAGGAAAGAGT
The DNA here is from genome assembly GCA_024509875.1 of Oreohelix idahoensis. Classification (NCBI taxonomy): domain Eukaryota; kingdom Metazoa; phylum Mollusca; class Gastropoda; order Stylommatophora; family Oreohelicidae; genus Oreohelix; species Oreohelix idahoensis. The sequence continues at coordinate 302,830 of JAMPIV010019600.1, read as the reverse complement.
CTATCAGAGTGCACCATCAAGACAAGAGACAGAAGACGTTGGAGATCCATTACAGCCAACCTTCGTTGTGGAGATGGCAACTGATGATGATGATCTTACTAATGGTTTCTGTTGTTATCCATGCTTTGTGCTGATGTTCTCTTTGTCTCAGTACTTCTTCACATGTCTCGTTCCATATATTTTTTACTTGTTGCCAGTGGTCTTCCGTATCTGCTTCATCTTCCAGCTGTTGGAGTACTTAGTATTTGTTGGATACTGTGATTGAAAATTTTTCTCTTATTTCCTGATTTCTTAGATATCCCACATTATACTGTTGTCTATAGTTATATACTGTTGTAAATTTCTTGAGTTTTTAATTTTATTTTAGCCAACAGAAGATGGTGGTCTGCTACCACATCTGCTCCTCTACATACTTTTACATCATGCAACGATGACCTGAACTTCTTACTTATGCATATGTGATGAATCTTATTCTCAGTTCTGTGGTCTGGTGATATCCATGTTGCTTTATCTATTCTTTTATGTGGAAATATGCTTCCTCCTATAGCTAGTTGATTTGAAGCACAGAAGTTAGCTAATACTTCCCCATTCTCGTTCATTATTCCTAATCCATGCTTTCCCATGATTTCTTCAAAGCCGATGTTGTCTGTTCCTATTTTCGCGTTTAGGTCTCCCATCAAAATTGTGATGTCCTTTCTTTTCTTTTTGTCCAAGATATTTTGTAGTCTGGTGTAAAAGTCTTATTTCTCAGATTCTTCTTTATCATTTGATGGTGCATAACACTGGATGATGTTTATATTTACTTTCTTTTTGGCTGATTTAAACCTTGCTGTTATAATTCGGGGTTCCATTGCTTCCCATTCTATAAGGGCCTTCTGTACTTCCCTAGACAGCATTATAGCGACCCCTTCACTGTGGTGGGCTCTGTCCTCATGTCTGAGGACAACACCATTTCCCCTGTGATCAATCTCCTCCTCTCTATGCCCTTCCACCGTGTCTCGCAGAGACCCAGAATATCAATCCTGTAATTTTCTATTTCCGCTGCTACCTTTGCAGTTTTCCCTTGTTCACATAGAGTGCGAACATTCCAGGTGCCAATCCTCGAGATTTTCCTAGACGAAAAAAGGTTAGTCGGCAACCCAGACTCCTTTCGGCTTTCTCTGGGTTGCTTCATGCGCCTCCTTTCCAGAGGACCTTCTTCTGTCTTGGGCGGCTGAGTTGATTTATATTCTGTATTTGACTTGTCCATGTTTGTTGAATTTTTTTGGTAACGTTTTTTACGGGATGGGGTAACCAGCCCCATGCCCAACCCTCCTTAGTCGCCTTTTACGACATGCATGGTAGGGTACAGTGTTACTATTCTTTGCTCCCCTTTCGGGCCCCGGTAACACACGGGTGGTGTTATGCAGATGACCACCATTTATTTATTGTCTCCTTAGTTCTGTAAGCATTCGATTAGCAGTGGTAAGAGCGCTTGCATCATTGCAAAGTTACCGGGTTACGGGTTCAAGATTATAAAATATTCATGCTCGAGTCTACCCAGCTGTAAATGGGTACCAGGCAATGCTGAAGTTAGGGAAAGCTAAAACAGCGAGTTCGAGAACTGGTCACCCCACCAGATAAAGCTGAGACCTAATATAGTGTCTCTAACACTTCACTCCTCTGCGGGAATATCAGCAGTGGGACCACCTTTACCTTGTACTTCGATCTGTAGGGTGTATTCTGGATCGATCAATTCTTGATTTACTTGTTATTAGTCAAAATTGGATATAAAATTCGAAAGTGTTATTTTCTTATTTGATGGGGCATTTGGCGTATGCATTCAAAATTACTCTTACAGCGCGCACGGGGTTCATTTATCTTCCCCAAGTCCTGCTGTTCGAGGCCTTAAATTTTGCTGCCCCATAACCAGTGATTCTCAAACTCTAGATATTCGTGTATCATTCTCACGATGTTTACAATTTCCACGTACACCTGTACTAATTTTTTTTTGTGGGTATTTTATTTTAAATTTTACGTAGCATGTTTCCAGCCGACAACATGGGCATATTACAGCGCTTTACGGCAAGGGGTTACCCAAACTTTTTCGGTTCCCGGATACCCTTGGCGTTTAGAAAACCGTCCAGTATCCCCTATTCACTGTGTGAGGAAATACATTCTATAGTTGACCATGTATGTGCACATCAGAAGATAAATAAACAGATTAATTAATTTTTCATAAAGAAAACTTTAGCCGTTACAAAACAACATTTTTTAAATATAAGAAGGTTGTTAAATGTTTGTCACAACACATTCACATAAATTGGCGAGACCCTTGATTTTGTTTCTCGTCAACCAACAGTTTTATTCTTGGTCCAGTCTTTTGAAAGACAACCGCATATCATGTTCAGCGTCGAATTTGTTTCTTGCTTTGCATTTCATTGGGAACAATACTCACCGTTCTCACTGCGACCCACAACGTTTTTCGCTAACATTTTTGAAATATTTCAAGACGATAGTTAGTTATTTACCACCTTAACATAATTCTCATACCTCAGGTTGGGAACCCCCGCTTTACATGTAGCAGAATTAGGACGAATAAAATACAAGGGAGAAACATTGACTTCCCGGACACCAAAACCAGATATCGATCGTGTTTATAGGTCTTTATCTGCGTTTTCGCGCTTCACAGCATTTATAGTTGTGGTTTCAATAAATCAGATTGGGTGTTTTATATTCTTGATTACACCCATAATTTCTGTGCTAGATATTTACTGTAAGAAATATGTGGAAAGCAAATTTAATGCATCATGTGAAGAAATGTGCAATACCTGGAAACAGCACACGGTATATGTCTTATAACATAAAGGTCGAGTTACAAATATAATGGCTAAGAGAAAATAAAACAAACGTTAAAAATATGTCAGCTTGTGGGAGTAGGAAGCGGTGATGCAGAAGCAGCGAGTTGTTATGTAGAACCACTATCAGGTGCATAGATCTTGGACAGCGGAAGAACAGCTGGAAAGACTAATTACAGCTGCGGAGTTCTGTTCTCTATGAAAAATGTCACGTTTCCTATGAGCTTGACAAAAATCACCTGGGACTAAACTGAAAAGTACCAGAACAAATAATTTTCACTCACTCCCTGTCTATTTCTCTTTAGACTCGTCAGCAAAGGACTCCTATCGGTTATCCCTTAGCTCTACTGTGTGCCGCATCTGTTATTTGTTATATAAGAAGATAAATTTTAAAACAAAACAATGAACAATATCAATAGAAGTAATGAAAACCAGCTGTAAATTCAACCAAGTGAAAATACACCGGATTCATACTTACTTACTTAGTCGTTCCCCTTCTACCGTGAAGTGTAGAGGTTTGGAAGAGAGAGCGCCAGACCATTCTATCAGCTGTCTTCTTCCTGGCCTGGTTCCATTCTAGTCCTCGGTCCTTCAAAGATTGTCTAATGTTGTCCTCCCAGCGGAGGGTAGGTCTGGATCCCTGGCTCTTTGTTTCCCATGCTTGTCGTGGTAGCCGAGCAGACATGGCAAAATTTAGTTGGGACACAGTGAGGTTGACTGTCTGTTGCACCATGTCACTATGAAGAGATAAATTGCAATCGCAATATAAAAATAAGCTTCATCTTCGTTTTCTTACCAAAAAGATTTATGCACAGAAAACACGCTTTTTCGAGTGGCCAACTCTTCTTTGATGCCTCCCTTTCGGTCTATAATAGCTCCGAGATATTTAAAGTGGTCGACCTGCTCCAGGACCTGTTCTCCCAACTTAATCTGATGTTTTCTTTCTTCTCGTGATATCACCATGGATTTTGTTTTAGGCTGCTTATGACCATCCCTCTCTTCTCCAGCTCTTCCTTCCAGACTTGCAGGTTGGATTGGAGATGTGCCTCTGATTTAGCAATCAGGGCAACATCATCAGCAAATGCCAGCTCTGAAATACAGACCTGCTCATGTACCCCACTGAATACCCTTGTTCTCTCCTTAGATGAATCGTCCATAAGAATGAAGAGTAAGGTGATAGGATATCACCTTGTCTTACACCAGTGAACTCTTCTCTTATGGCTGTCACATAATTTCTGCAAGACTTGTAGAAGCTCTGTATAGCATGAATCAGAGGTGCTGGAATATTCTTCTTTGCCAAACAGTCCCAAAGTTTGCTCCAGGGGACCCTGTCAAACGCCTTTTCCAGATCTATGAAACAAAGATGGATCTCACTCTTATACTCAAGGGCCTTTTCACCCAGCTGTCTGAGTGTGAAGATTAGGTCTTGAGTACTTCGGTTTCACCGGATTCATGCCCACTGCAATATATATGGGAATGAGGAGATAGACTTGTCAGATGAAGAGGAAGCAAAATTCACAGTGAGGTCTGGTCAACATATGAAGAGATAAAGCAATAAATAAAAATAAGCTTCATAGAAAAAGTAGCACAGAAAACACGCTTAGTCGGATATAAAAGCACCATACTACTCCTTCCAAGAAGAGATCAGGTGTTAATTTTGAGATTGAGGGTTGGCCACTGCAGACACTAATACCACCGGTTCAACCAATTAAAAATTGGACAGACGCTCATGTGCCCGTGTGAGAAATGCAAGAAAACAGTCGGTCATGTCCTCTAAGACCGTCGGCTGCACGTGAGGAGCAAGTTGACAACATAGCCTTCACAAACCCTTTTGAGGGAGAAAGTGTATGGCAGCAAGAGAAGCCTGAGACAACTGGCAACATTATGAGAAGTAGATGTGGTTATGTGAGAGCGAACGACGACGAAGAAGGACGTGTTTGACTTCTTGATTTGCTTATCACTAAATAAAGGAAAAGGCTGCAGTCATAATTCATGTGGATTTTATTAGAGAGAGAGAGAGAGAGAGAGAGAGAGAGAGAGAGAGAGAGAGAGAGAGAGAGAGAGAGAGAGAGAGAGAGAGAGAGAGAGAGTATAATGACTTTTGGAACCTTCCGCCAGTGAATCTACTGCCAGAATATTGAGCTCTTTAATGAAAATCTGCCTTTATAAACATAACACTGCAACACATTTAAGTCTTCCGATTCTTAATTATTCTCGTTGTCCAACTTCGCAATTTGTTTACTCAATAAGGAATCTTGTTTGCTCTAATCAGGATGTAAAATATTCACCACAACTATTTATTTTTACTTGCAGCGTGAGTTCCAAATTTTGTTTTCTAAATTAATTTATTAAACTTTTTTGTGTGTCTTTCATTAATGGTTAGAGGTTGGAGTGGCCAATTCTAAAGGTACCGGGTTCGCTCCCAGTGCAGGGAATATAATTGGTGGACATTTTTTTTTAGAACTAGTGGTTCCAACTGATGTCATACTCCCCCCTGATCTCCTGGGTAGTGAGATCGGATGCCTACCCTTCTCGGATAAGGGCGAAAAAATAGGAGGTCCCGTGTGCAAGTGTCGCACGTTAAAAATCTCTCGCCAGTTCGAAATCGTAAAGAGTAGATCATACGGCCGCTGCCCTGGCAACATTTTAAAATGACGAAACCTACCCAGCACAAAAATATTTATAGAATGTGTGATTCCTGTAAACACACATTGGGATCCTCGTTGGTGCTACGGAGTTCGTGCACAGTGCTGAGATCCTCGTGTGATCTTCTTCCTCGTTCGTCCTGAAAAGGACGTTGGTTGCGTTGTGCCCGTTTACAGCGAAGCTGCGATATTTGCGCCTTTCGGCCGACACATCCAACTTCCGCACAGTATTGTTTGGGACCGGTTTAGCCTTCCCTCTTCGATCCCTACTCACTCAGCCAGACTGCAGTGATGCAGCCTGTTTCCAGGACCACCACTTGGAGGTGGAGTAGGGTCTTGGTCAGCTCTGGTTCGCTGACCCTGACGCAAGCAGTCAAGCTATGGGTCGCTGACTTGTGATCTAAGGGAGGAGATCGGTACACTGATGGAGTTGTCCGTGTGCAAAGAATATAGTCTTTAAACCAAACCAAACAAATGTTTAGAGAAAAGGGGGCGGGGAGGAGAGAGAGAGAGAGAGAGTATAACTACGTGAAATCTGCAAACCCATTCACGTGCCCTATTTTTTAACGATGAGCAGCTGCCCATTCATAATGCATTTCTCACGTTGGGGGTTATTCATTCAGACAATTTTGTGTTACAGAGCTCTGGCGTTATGGTAATCGCACATTTGATTAAACACTGCGTTGTTAGACGCTTCCAGCCAGTATCGTCGCGTGTCACGAGATTGTTTGATTGCTGCTTTTCTTTACAGACCAGCTTCTAATATGTACGTTTACGAGAGTGAGCATCGTATGCTGGTATTAATGATGATCTTTTCGCTGTTGTTTGCACGTTATAGAATTTAACTTGCGACTAGGATTTACATTACTCATTTATTAAAACTCATGTGGCCTTCAGAAGGGACGTAACCAGCACGTATCGATCCTAGTGGTGACTGCGAGGGCTAGTGATGGATTACCGTTATGAGTCATTTCCCCATTAGATTACATAATTCGGTCTCTTCCGGATCGTCCCGCATTTCAAAATCTCTTTAGTTGTCTTTGTTTCGTTTATCACTTTGTGTCAACGAGACATTTGCAGATATTGTCTTTACGTGATGAGCGCGATTGTTACGGAGAAAAATATGGAAGATTTGGAAGTGATGGATAGAGAGTATTAATATTCTGAATAACTGCAGAAGGGGGGGGTGTCTTCTTCTTCTTCTCGTTCGCTGTTGTTTAGTAATGTCTACACAAAAAGTCCGGTTCTCTGGATGTATGTTGCTGTGGTTGAAAGTTCGTCAAGACTCCCAAACAGCTTTGTGTGGATGTGCGTCTCTGTGGGCCAATGTTCAGTCCGCAATTGACTAAGCATGTGGCAGTCTTGCAGTATGTGTTCGGCTGTCTGTGCTGCCTGTCCACACGTGTATAGGGGTGATAAGACCAATCTCAGTCTGTATAAGTGACTGTTCAGTCTGTTATGTCCTGTTCTAATACGGAACAGGATCACCTGTTTTGCTCGATCAAGATAGTGATAGTTGTCTCTTTGTTAGTCAATTTTCCTGATTGCCTTGATAAGGGTCTTCTTTTCCTGGAATGTGATTGTTTGTTCTTTTTGTTCCCGTGTTGCTCCCTCTTTTGCTAACGTATCTTCTCTCTCATTTCCTGGTATTCCACAGTGTGATGGTATCCACTGTAGCACTACCCTTCTTTTGATATTTACTTCGCATAGGGCTCTTTTTTTTAAATTCTGGCAGTTTATCACTGTTGAGGGCTTGCAGAACTGACATTGCATCGGTAAGGAATACAACCTGCTGACATTGGCTTATTGTGTTATTTATTATTCCTGCAGCAATGCTTAAGGCCTGTACTTCAGCAGAGTAGTTTGAACAGAATATTCCAGTAGGTGAACAGTTGGATTCGTTTTCTTTGTCTGGATAGACCACATAAACTCCTGCGCCTCCGTTCTTCACTGCTCTGGTTGCAGATCCATCAGTATATACTTGGATCCATGCTTCTCTGGGGTATAGTTCTACAATCATATCACATGCTGCTATTTTCCTTTGGAGAGTATTTAGCTCTCCCATGGGGTAGGTAGTAGTTATGGAGGTCTTAATGCTGAAATTTTGATGTTCCCATGGGGTTGGGAGGAGTGTGTGAATTATTTCCTTAGTGATGTCTGGTAGTTCATCCTTGTATGTTCTAATTAGTTTTTTGGATCGATGCACAAAACTGCTTCTCTTCAACCTCCCACTGGCTAAATCTCTCAATCTAGTTTTCATTGGATGTGCTGGTATGTTCTTCTACTTTTCTGCTTGGATCAGGGTCTTAGTGTCTCGTCTGTAGAATAAAGGTGAAATGCCTGTGATTTTTTTCCATTTCGTTTATTGGTGTGGTCTTCATGGCACCCGTGATCAACTGAAGCGCTTGATTTTGTACCTTATCCAAGGCTTGTAGGTGTGATTTGGCTGCTGTAGACCATGCTGCTGATCCGTACTCTAATATAGGTCTTATTGCACCTGCATAAACTTTCTTTAGTGTCGTTTCGTTAGCTCCCCAACTTGATCCAGCTATTTTCCTCAGTATGGCAAGTTTTCTTCTTGCTTTGGCCTCTGTTCTCTCGATGTGGTGCCTCCATGTCATTCTCTTATCTAATGTAATGCCCAAGTACACCGGTTCCTCGTCTGTTTGGACATGTATATTTCCAAGTCGTATCTCTCCTGCTTTGTCTTTGTTTGAGAGCGTGAAAAGTGTTGTTGAGGATTTTTAAGCGTTGATCTGCACCATCCATTTCTCTGCCCATGCTGCTATGTTGTCTGCTGCCCTTTGTATTCGCTTATTAGCGATAGTTAGATGTTCTTCTACACACCATACCACCAAGTCATCAGCGTATAGGGCAGCTCTCACACCTTGTGGTAGGTCGTGGATGAGGTCATTGATGAACACAAGGAACAGGGTGGGAGACAATACCGAGCCTTGAGGAACTCCATGTTTTAGGAGGATTTTCTTGCTGTTGTGGCCTTCCATGGTGACTCTTGCTTTCCGATTGTGTAGAAACGACTGGATCCATTTTCTCATATTACCCCGTCTTTCCATACTTTGTCAAAAGCTTTTTGGAGATCTATCCATAGGGTAAAGACTTTTTTCTTTTCTTGGAAGGCATCTTCAACGATCTGGGACAGGTATGTGATTTGGTCTTCTGTGCTGCTGCACTCTCTAAACCCTGCTTGTTCTGGAACTAAAATTTTCTCGGATTTCAAGTACCATTTCAATCTTCTGTTGATCATCCTCTCAATTGTCTTACATACACAGCTAGTTAGGCTTATTGGTCTGTAGCTGGTGGCCTTCCTGTTGTCTTTTCCTTTCTTTATGATGGGGCACATGAGCGCCTCTCTCCATGTCTGTGGCACACTGCCTGTATTCCAACTGTAGTTGTATATTTGCAACAGTTTGCTCATTGCTGTATATCCTAGGTGTTTTAGCATTTCGTTGGTTATACCATCCGGGCCTGGTGATTTCCTGTCTTTTAAGTTTCCACAAGGCTGTTTTTAAGTCTTCCATATTGAATGGTTTGGACATAACGTCCGGACTGTTTTCATTAATTCTAGTGTGGATTATTTCTTGACGAATGTGAAACCAAGGCGGGTTGCATGGTACCATGGTTGCTGGTGTGCCTCCTGGCCTGGTACCTCTAACTTCAGCACCTGTTTCTTAAGGCAGAGTGTGCTCATGCCTCCCCGTCTGGCTGGGGGATTTGACTTCGCCTTCACCTCGTTTGCTGTCCCATCTTGCCTCCCGCTGGGATTAATACCCAACCTTCGGCAAGATTACTGGGTATAACGGGGTCCACCACGAGTAGGTGAGGTAGACTTGGACAGGAGAGGCTAAGAGACATGTTGAGTCTTGTATTGCGCATCACTGCCCCATTTGGACCCCAAATGGACACATGTGGTGTACGAGAAGCCAGGCTGGCCATATTAAGTATCTTCTGTTGTGGCTTATTGCAACCGTACGAAAACAAACACAGACAATTGAAGAGAAGCATGGCCGAGAGGTTGAGCGTTAAATATGTTTTGATTGTTCGAAGGTGCTGGGGATCAGTCCCTGCTGGCGCAGTGTGGTTGTAGTATCTTATTTTGGATGTGGTAGATTCAGTGTTTAGCCACCACGGATAATTGCGAAAATGTGGGAGCAGAATTGATTAGGCATGGGAGGAAATAACTTGTAAATATTGTAATGTAACCAACAAGGATTAACGTCTAGCTTGAGCTGGGCGGAATTCAGTAGATTGGAACTCTGATCATGTGCAGCTAAACGACCGCACAGCTTTCCAGACCATCAGAGAAGTGCACCCATCAGACATGTGTTTCGGCCCATTAAACTCTTGAAGCAGATCTTTATTTATTTTTTTTTAAAGATACATTACATTGCAGTCAGCAATAACTTTCCTCCTTTCATCCCGTATTTTTGTTTTGTTTTAAATACCATTCGATGGATAAAAGATTGCATCTTCACAAAACATTTATACATGTAACTTTTCATACCTAGAGCCGCGTTAGCGCAGTGGTTAGTGCACTGGCTTCCTAGCTCGGTGGTCCATGGTTCGATCCCTAAGTTAAGGTGGGATTTTTTAGACCGCAAACGGCTCCGGGGTCGACCCAGCCTCATGAATTGGGTACCAGAGTAACTGGGAAGGTTAAGGTGGCCGGCGTGATGATAAGCACATCACCCCTAGTGTGCCGATGATCAAGAAAATATGTGCCTAACACCATGTTCCAAATATGCCTCAACGGGATTCTTTACCTTTTTTTTTTTTTTAAACCTTTGACAGACTGCTTTTAATCTGGCATCTATGTGTGCTGCTCTCCATTCCATATAATCTGTGTATAGTTCTCCATATGCATTCAATTCTGCGTGTCCATCTGTACACATTTGTATGATTTGTGTATAGTCAGAGAGGCTATAGAGCTGATGGCGAGCCACATGCGGCACATAATTATCATTTTCCTTTGCGATGCTTACGGAGCAATGAGCCACCACTGTAGCTGGTCCCTGCAGGAAGCTTGCCCACAAGCAGTCACGTGCTCTAGCAGCAGTGGTTTTTGTGGCAATTTGTTTGACATGACGTCTTGCCAGCCACATGCACAGCCTCATATATATTATTGGCCATGTACGACATGCCTGACGGTGTAGTAGGCCTATTCTTTCTGTGTGTCTCTCCAGAGTCTCCCAGGAACTGCACGGAACACGGCTCTCATTACGTAAAAGGTAAAGGTAGTCCCATAGCAGATACAGCCGTAGGGTAGTGAAGTGTTAGAGACTATACCAGGTCCAGCATGGAGAGATGGGGTGATCAGACCCCCACTCCGCTGCCTTTTCCTTCCCGTGTCGATACCGTGAATCTAACCCGGCACCTTTGCCTCGAGAGACCAGTGCTCTAACCACTCTGCCAATCGGACGCTCTCTCAGTACGTACCCGAAGTTACGAGGGGCGTTCAGAAAGTAATGCACCACATCGTTTTTCTCAGCAGCTGTTTATTCAAAAAGCATGAAATTTATACACAATATACATGGATATGTCATGTAAACATCGGTATTATTCAACATAATCCCCATCAACTTGTACGGCTTTATGCCAGCGCGAAACAAGTGCATGTATTCCTAGCCCGTACCAGATTTTGTCTTGATCATGTAGCCATTTCTTCACTGCATGAATCACTCCTTCATCATCTTCAAACCTTGTCCCACGGAGTGCATCTTTAAGTGGACCAGATAGATGAAAATCAGAGGGTGCCAGATCGGGACTATAGGGTGGATGGGGTAGTACAGTTCAACCCAATTTGGTGATTGCTTCCCTTGTTGCCAGACTTGTGTGAGGGCGCGCATTGTCGTGAAGGAGAAGCAGGTCTGCTGGATTCTTGTGCGGCCGAACTCTGCGAAAACGTTGATTGAGTTTTTTCAATGTCTTAATGTAAGCTTGCGAATTGATTGTCTCTCCTCTTGGCATAACATCCACAAGAATCACACCTTCAATGTCCCAAAAGACAGTGATCATGACCTTTCCAGCTGAAGGAATTGTCTTGAATTTCTTTCTTCTTGGTGATTGTGGATGATGCCACTCCATTGACTGTCTTTTTGTCTCAGGTTCAAAATGATGTGCCCAGGTTTCGTCACCTGTAACGATCTTAGCCAAAAAGTTCTCTCCATCAGCATTGAAACGCTCCAACAATTCAGAAGAAATTGCTTTCCTTTGCAATCGGTGGTCATTTGTGAGACTTCGAGGAACCCATCTTGCGCAAACCTTAGAAAATCTGAGAGTTTTTATAACTGCATTTGCACTACCAATGCTGACTGACAGCTGTAAGGCCAATTGTTGAGTAGTGATTCGCCTATCAGTAAGAATAATGCCCTCAGCGCATTTCAACATTTCTGCGTTGGTGGCTGTGGCAGGACGTCCATAGCGCGGCCGATCATGCAGCTCCGTATCTCCACTTCCTGATTCTTTGATTCTCTGAACCCAGCGACTGACTGTACTCCTGTCGACTGCAAAACTTCCATACACATCACATAGACGCTTGTGAATATTCAAAACAGTTTCCTTCTCTGCAACGAGAAATTCTATCACAATTCGCTGTTTATAACGCAAGTTGCTAACACGCTCCATTTCAACGGTTTAGGGCAGCCGTATTATTTGGCCGGTTGCGGTGCAATTTGGTGCACACAATTGGCACATGCCATATTTGAAGTGTGCAAAATTTCATGCTTCTATCTTCATTATTAGCTGAGAAAAACGATGTGGTGCATTACTTTCTGAACGCCCCTCGTATATGAAAATATTTGTTGAACACCATTGATTAATGTTCAAAAAGATTATTGTATAGGTTTTACGTAGTGGTGCTAGACAAAACATTACTAAAAAGGTGGGATATCATTGACATTCGTTATTAATGACATTTTTTTTTTTTAATTTGAAATAAAATCAGATGTTAACATTTGTTGTGCAGAAATGTATGGATGTCTGTTTCCAAAATGTTCTCGAGTATTGTGGCTCCCAAAGGTAGCTTAGTTGGCCACCCTTGCTATATAGGCTTGTGTCTTTTAAAAAAAAATACATGTGTGTGCAATCCTACATATCAGTGTGCTGTTCTGTGTCCATCTGTGTGCAGTTCTGTTTATGCGCAATTCATTTGTCAGTCATTATGCAGTTCTGTATGTCCATAAGCAGCTCTCTGTGCACGTCTGTGTGCAGTTGTACAAGTCTTGTGCAGTTGTATAAGTCTCTCTGTGTGCAGTTGTATAAGTCTATATGTGTGCATTTGCACAAGGCGATAGGCAATTGTACAAGCTTATCTTGTGCATTTGGACTAGTCTATATGTGTGCAGTTGTACAAGTCTATATGTGTGAGTTGGTAGAAGTCTGTGGGCAGTTGTACAAGCCTATTTTGTGCATTTGTACACGTATATCTGTGTACATCGGTACACGTTTATTTGTGTACAGTTGTACAAGTCTATCCGTGTGCATTTATACAAGTCTGTACAGTTGTCTGTGTGCAGTTGTACAAGCCTATCTAGTACACTTGTACACGTCTGTATGTCTGCATTCTTACAAGTCTGTGTACAGTAATACAAGTCTGTCAGTGTGTTTTTATACAAGTCTGTACAGGTGTACAAATCTGTACAGTTGTACAAATCTGTAGTTGTACAGATCTGTGTGCATTTGTACAAATCTGTATACAGTTTTGCAAGTCCAGTTGTCTGCTTATCTATACTGCAGTGTTACTAATCTTTTACGGAGGTTTGCCGCGTTTTGGCTAGGCTCGCAACATTCCACGTAGATGCACGGTTCGTCGGTTATATTAGGGCGCATGTCCAAATATAAAAGACCTTTGGTCTACACAGCTTAAGATTCGTACTACTCTTTAACGAACTTTAATCTTTTATGTGGTGCCAGTTTCCTGATTCCCAATGGTACCAGTAGTGTTCCCAAGTTCAAGGTGTCTAGTATGGTCTTACAGTTGTTCACCTTCTGTGCTTTATGGCCTTGTTGTAGCCCAGCCCAAATGGTATTTTAGGGAATTCGTTATAATTCCTATAAATACCAGACACTGTGCATAATCAGAGGTCATGTTCAGGCCAGGCTGTGGCTTTCATTCATATTCTGAGCTTGCCATTAAGAAATAATGCTATTAATAAAACCAGCTGCAATGTTATATTTAAAAAAAAAATACATAATTGTTTTGGTGGCTGACGCTGAAACAGTTCATTCTGCTATAGGACTACCTTTACGTTTAGTAGCTGTGCGATACTGTGACGTATAACGGAAATGAAGCCTCCTGTATCCGACAGCCTTTCGTGACCTCAGCGTAGTTTTAAGATTCGCTGACAAAGTCACGCATTTCTCTGCCTGTCTGACTCACCTTGTAATCCACGCCTCTTTTTTTTTACTTGACCATATCAAACGAGCTTGTTTACCAACTTTCGCAACCTGTCATTCATAGCAGGGGGCGAACCACGTTCGTTTACGCAAGTTTCTCACGCGAGCGAATCTGCCAATATTACGATGACGAGCAGATCGCACGTGGAAAGGTAATGGCCTTTGAAGATTCTCTATAAGGGGAGCAAATCCTTTGATCTCGAGAAACAGGGAAAATCTCAGACGGGAGCCCGCTACACGGGTTAAGCTTTTGTTGTCGATTAGCAACGGCCGGCAGAAGCGACCGTTAAACCCTTGATCTGGGAAACGTAGTTTCAGATTTCTCTGCTGGGAAACGGAGTGTGAGAATTCACATCTTCTAGAGATCATAACAACATGATCGTATATAAACTGCGTCTTTCTAAAATCATTATCAGAGTCGCTCAGATTTTTTTCGGAGAGTCTAAACACGTTATCTAGAACCACTGGGAATAGATGTGTTAATAGAGCGTGGTGTTTCTTTCTGGATTTCTGGTAATATATAAATTTGTGCTTAAGCGTATTAAAGTGTTAAAAGTTTTAGCATCTTAAATTCACTGTGATTTTCTAGGTGTTAAGACTAGCGAATTAAATAACGCGTAGCTATTTTTATTCCAGATGTTTCAGTTGGGAATGTAAATTTAATCACCCGCTATCACACAGAAAGAGACGGTTTAGTTGACTAATAAATACACTAGGCGACTGATAATTGACGGAATACAATTCACTTTTATTTCATTGTGTGTAATTTAGTAAGTGACTATCTCATGCGACTAAACAAACAGACGCCGAAAATCTAATAGTTATTAATGACAGGCGATATTTGTTGAGTGCGCGTAGGGATAATTTAATCATAATTGACATTATGCGCTGATCGTTGACCGGAGCAGGAGGGGAAAAAGGCTGCATGCCTCAACCAAACTTGCACCCGCTAAGCGACGCGCGACAGGATAGGCTAGACATAACGTGCGCCTTTTAACTTTAATCAGGACTGACGGAGAGGATGAGAGATGTCTCGTCCCCTTCCGTGTATGTGTGTGTATATATATATATATATATATATATATATATATATATATATATATATATATATATATATATATATATATATATATATATATATATATATATATATATATATATCATTAGCAGTAATTTTTTCATAATGTTCCTATATCCTTTAGGCAACCTGATCAACGGCGACCAGCGGTTTTTTATGTGGCTATATCTTGGGCCTTGTCTCTATTTTTACTGATTGGATTAAAGTTGTCTTCTGTTGGCTGACGCGTCTCCAAGTTTCAGTTGTGAACAGGACGGGCCACAGAGACGAACGAACATTGTAATAGTAAATTTTAACTGGACTTACAAAATACCCAGATATATTTTCTTGCATTTTATCAGCCCATTGTGGTGAAATAACAATAACTGTTCTCCCGACTTCTAATAGTCGTTTTTCCAAGAGGATATTTATCCTGAAGAGTCACGCTATTTCAGAATCGGCACTCAGCGGAGCCAGCCGATAGGATTTACCAATCAATCACGTACCATCATCAGTAACAATTTTTAGCAACTAGCTGTGTCCAAATACCAGAAGTATTTGTTTTTTCCATTCTTTGCTGTGAACACTAGATCTCGATTTTTCCACCATTACTATTCGAGGTGACACTATCGATCCAGGATTACCTCACCAAACTTGGCGTCCACCTTATAAAGTCAAGGCTGGACTGGGGCCAAATTTGGCACTGTACCCTGACACTATCAATTTCGATAAATATATTCAGGATAACTGTACATTCCAGGAAATATCACCAAGATTAGGTAAGGAGAGAGAGAGTGTGGCCACGTATATCAGAGAGAGAGATTGAATATTTTCTTGTTACGGTAGCTTGTACCAAACTAGCTTATTTGGCTTTAACAGTTGTTTACTTTACGGAGTAGCACGTATTATGAACTTTGTTTCTTTACTGTCTATATACTGTAACCTTTTGACCTTGGGGGTTATTAACTTGGTTGGGTTCTTATTGTTGCGGGCTTTCCTCTGTTTGAATGGGTTAATCTTGTAATACGTTTTCTGGTAATTATTTGATATCTGTTCTGTATTACACCAGGTATCGATCTTTTGTTACAACCATGTATTCGTTTAGTAATTCTTTTAAGTGGTTGCATTTACACGTTCCTTTTAGTAAAAGTTCCCATATATTTCCATGGCCATGTTATCTAGTTTCATTTCTTATTATTCATAAACAACAGTCATAACTGAAACCTTTGAATACCTTCAGTGAATAAGACCATTGTTGACGACTTTAGATAATTTAATGATTCATTCTTCCATCATGAAGCAAAGACAATACTTAACATAGTTCACATCAATAGCACTGGATACATCACAGCGTAGAGTATACCATTTTACAGACATTACACGTCTGATACTTTATCGCTTTAATTAACGTTCAATTATATTTCAACCAAAACTGTTTGGCATAATAAATGTCTTCACGCAGTATTAATCTATAGCTGCCTTTCCGTTCCTTTCGGGTCTCTGCCCAATATATATCTTACAACTCTGACTATAATTATATTTGGCATTATTCGCCAGGCTTTACCAGCCATACACATTCTCGTGTTTCATAAATATCACCTTTTGATTATTACCGTCTTACAGAAAACCTGGGACTCACTGGTCCTTACATATTATTATTTTATAAGCTTTTGAAGCAATATATTGACGGTTATGTTCATGGCTATTTCAAGCCTACACTTATATCCTTTAGTGGTTTAACCACACAAACCTGAATCCCTGTTATCTTTATACACGTATTATTACATCGGCTTACAAGCCTAAACACAGACGGTTATATACTTGGATAAGTGGCCATGCCATACATTTGAAACACTTTGGATAAGTGGCCATGCCACACATTTGAAACACGGCCAAAAGGCTCCAAGGCCACACACAAGACTGTTGTAACTAAGTCCAACACGTCATGCATCGCCACACGCGACCTAATTCATTTTGGTCTAGTGAGGTGTTCCATGGTGCGACGATTTGAAACAAGTTCAAACTAAAAATGCTCGCTGACCATGCAACAATCCTCAACACTTATCTTCTCAACGAGGGGAGGGCATAGGTATTCTGTTATATTTTCTATGCATGTAATTCTGATGTATCTGATCTTTCTCTTTTAGATATTCCATGTTGTAAAGTTTAGTGATAATAAACAACAAAAGAACTAACTTTGTGTGTGTTGGTCAGACCCATACCCATTTAACCATAGTTTTCACGTTTGTGTGTCTTGTTGTCACCTAGCTGTGTGTGTGTATGTGTTTAGTAACTTATATTTCTCAATTTAAGGGGGGGCAAGATTGTCTTATCCTAAAATATAGTCGTATAGATAGGCTGGACTAGAGAAACTATTCAGTCCAGAGACAGATCTTCTCCTTAAACTATTCACTCGTGAAAAATCTATTTCTTACACTTTACTTCTCACATATTATCACCATCTCCTATACTCAGGCGGGACCTTAAATAACTTTAAAACCTATCTAAGCGCGACAGATACTAACATTTGAAAATTAGAAACTACCAACCACAAAAATATTTATAGAATGTGTGTTTCCTGTATACACACATTGGGATTCTCGCCAGTGCTACTGACTTCATGCATTGTGCTGAAATCCTTCTTGTGTGGGTCTAAGGGAGGAGATCGGAGCACTGATGGCATTGTCCGTGTACAGTGAAGATAGTCCTTAGAAACCAAACCAAACCAAACCATACTGAAGTTTAGAGAGGAGAACAGAGAGCTATATCAGTTCCATACTTGTTGATGAGCAAGAAATAGTGAAAGCTAAACAAGAAGCCATGATCAGCAAGAAATAAAGGAATGAAAGTTGTGGTGGGGGAGCTTTGGAAATGGCCTGGCACTACTGCCACACAAGTAGGGAGGGAGCACTTAAACTACTTATAAATATGGACACTAAGAAGGAACTAATGTCGTGGGCTCCACAGAGAACATAGGAAATACGAATGCAAAAATTGGAATAATTAATGTGCTTTTAACTTGAGATCTCAATTGATCATGAGCACGATTCATTTAACCTGAAAGCAGCCCACATTTAAGCAGCTATTACCGCAGTCTCTGTGGAGTCAAACTGATGTGTTGAGAAGAACTTGGTATCCCATAAGATACATGTTTGCGTAAAAGAAAAAAGGAGAGAACAATGGACAAAGAAATAAAAGATAACACCAACTAAATATTAAGATAAAGCCTGGGGCGATGGTGTGCCTGCATGTATTTGCATAATTATCACAGCTAAGATAGAACAATAGTTTGTTTATGTGGTGCAGAAGTGAGCAATGAGACCTAATTATGTTCTTCTTAACGGGCCTTGGCGGCTGGATAAGGCGATCAGTCTCTCCACAACTTCCTGTCTCTAGTAATGTTTATCGATTCCGTTATTGACTTTTTTCCCATGCTGTGGTGTCAGGCTATCCAATTATCTTCTTTGTTTGCCATCCTGTCTGTTCTTATGTTATCTTCCCACATACACCTCTGTCTCCCTCTTTCACATTTGCCTTCAGCTCTTTGGTCTATTATGGTTGTCAGCAAAGTATTATGTCTTTTTTCCCCCCGTCAGTTTTGCCTGTTGTCTTAGTGTATTCAGGTTGTCCTCTTCTCATAACTAGCCCAAAAAACTTGAGCTGCTTCCTTGTGCTGTGTATAATGTTTCCATAGTGCTATGGCCTCATTAAGGATTAGTGTTTTTAACTGCCCGTGGTTTTTTCAAAATTCATATGTAAAGCCACATCTCAGTTGCCTTATGAGATCTTGTTAGTTTGCTGAATGTCCATGATTCACTTCTATATGACAGGAATTCTTCTTCTTGGATCCTTAGCCCTTGACTGACAAAGCAGTCAGTGGCCATCATGACTAGTTGCAGCAACAAACTGTCCCCATTTTGCTTGGTTGGTGGCCATCCTTTGTGCCGTGCCCTAACTCTGGTGCATTCTTTGCATCTCAGCCTGCACTGTTCTCCCCCAGGTTGTCTTTAGTCTGCCTCTCTTTCGCTGTCCTTCTGGGGTCCATAGCATAGTTCTGGTGATGGTACCAGGGTCCCTTTTGAGGACATGGCCAACTCAATTCCAATGTCTGCCTGCAATGATGGTGCGCATGCCTTTTTGACTGCACAGTGTAGCAGTTTCTGGTTCGAGATGGTATTCGGCCAAAAAATTTGAAGAATTTTCCTTAGGCAGGTTGTGTGGAATGATGATAATTTGAACATTTCCTTTTCTGTTACTCTCCAGCACTCTGAGCCATACAAACTCTCCAGCACTCTGAGCCATACAAACTCTCCAGCACTCTGAGCCATACAAACTCTCCAGCACTCTGAGCCATACAAAATTACAGAAAGTACGCAGCTCTTGTATAATCTTAATTTGGTGTTTGTGCTGTACTGAGAAGGTTTCCAAATGTTGTTTAGATTGGCAAAGGCAGTTCTGGCTTTATTCATTCTGGTACTGATGTCGTTGCTTGTTCCACCATTTGGTGTTAATGTGCTTCCTAGATATGTAAATGTGATATGACAGGAATGGCATGGCATAACACAGAAGAGCTCTCTTCCTTCTTTTTCCATTGACAGAGATTTGTTGCACAAGATACTTATTCCAAATAGCTGTTTTGGCTTAGACTATCCTGTTCTACTTTTGTGATTGTTATTTTCCATCTGATGTTATTAGTGTGCCAAGGAATTTAAATCAGTGGATTTGCTTCAAAAATGTCTCATTTACTTTGTTTCTTACTTTGACTGTAGCACTCCATTTCTTTGAGATGACCATTACTTCTAAGAACCAGATGTGTGCCAATGGAACACGGGATGATAAGAAGACACTGGAGATGGATAGGACACACACACTGAGGAAACCTGTAGATACTAGGCAGTCCTTGTTCCGGAATCCCTAGGGTAAGAGAGGTAGAGGTAGACAGAAAATCACATGGAGAAGACAACTGGAGACATAAACCAAAATGAGAAAATCAAGGAAACGCCTGACACGCTAGGTGGACTTGTTGAAGGCCTATGCTACCTGGGGACTGAAGAGCAATGAATGAATGAAGTACTTCTTTTTTGCTTTTTAGGCGAAGACCTTTATTTTCACAAATGTTAGAAATATATAAATCATTTTGGATAGTTTTTTTTCTTCTTTCTGTTTGCAATATTGAGACTGCATCATCAGCATATCTCATGTTGTTTATATTATATCCACTGACTGATACTGCTGGCATATTCTCACAGAAAGAACAAACTCTGTGATAAAACATATATTTGCCTTACACTCTTATTTTTTTCTACTGGAGATTTCATTGTCGTTTTTATGACAGCAGTATTTTGGTTTTCAGATTTGTCTGAATTATTGATGGTTCATCATCATCTGCTATCTTCATATCTAATGTCATTTGTAATTGATGTCCATCATCCTCTGTCTCTTGTCTTGATGTGCACTCTGAGAGACTCTGTCCTGCTGTTATCTTCTCACTTACACCACTGTCTCCCTCTTGCACATTTGCCTTGAACTCTTCCTTCCATTTTGGGTGTTCAGCAAAGTGTTATATCTTTTTTTGATGACCAACATATGTTAGCTAACTTTGATTTCTCTCATTCTTCTTTCATTCCTATCTTTTCTAGGACCTCTATATCTGTTCTCCTCTCTTTCCATTCTTCTATATAATGTATTGACATCTCAAGGGCCTCAATTCTTTCTTCCAACAGCTTATTTATTGTCCATGTTTCTACCCCAGTGCTCCACAACCAGTGTGCCGCGGCACACTGGTGTGCCGTGAGTGTCTGGCCTGGTGTGCCGTGAGTATCTGCCTGGTGTGCCGTGACACCACGAAAGAATTTCACATCTTTACAGATAATGAGTTGAGTTATCATCACCCTCCAATCTTTTGAAATTCTTCTTCTTCGTTCTCCCTCAGACTTCTACATTAATGACGCTAATAAAGGCAGTAGCCAGCTCAAGGTTTCCTACATCTTCAAACAGCTTTTCGTGGAGAGAAGTAAACTGTTGCCGAATCAGTAGCTTTGGGTAGGTGAAACCTGTCGAGGCAATGAGTCCGGCATTCTTCCCACCTGGTGGGTCACCTTTGGTCGAGCACCACCTCGTTGAGTCATATTTGTATCAATCATCTCAAGGCGTTTTGTGTTGCACTATGTTGTGCATCTTGTAGTCCAGTGCAACTGACTTCAGCATGCATTTATTTGGGTCTTATTCCTATCTTTTGGTTTTTTGTGTGACTTCTCTGCAAGGCAGCAGTATTGTTTCACTATAGGACTGATCTCAAAAAAATGTAGAAAACTTGTAAACGTCAACATTTAAGCAGCCATGTAGGGAAGTGATGATCAGCACTTCCAAAAGCAGGGCTGACTGCAAACAATCAAGCAAGTCTAAAGAAAAATAAGCTGCTGAAGAACCCGGCATCTACTGACCAGTCTCTCTAACCTCAGCAATTGGAAAACTCGCTGAGATAATAGTGAATCACGTGCTTTGCTGGTGGCCGGAAAGAAACAAAGTAATCGATGATAGTAAGGCGGGCTTCAGAAAAGGTTGCAGAACAAATGACAAACTCTTTCATTTTGTGCAAAAAAAAACCCAAACAAACAAACAAACTTAGATGCATTCCAAGAGGGTAAACACACCACAGCTGTATTATCGATCTGCAGCAACCATACGACACAGTGCGAAGACAGCTCTTCGCCAAAATGACAAAAATGACCATACACTGAACAAATGTACCTCTGCTTTAAAGCATTCCTAAATAATAGAACAACAGTAGAAGGCACTAAATCATTCACACCACACAACAACAAAATAGTGCCAGAGGAGGATTACTATAAGGGTCAGCATTAAGTTGCTCCCTCTTTGTCATAACTGACCCCCACTCCACCTTGAAGGTATCAAAAGCACTATGAAGATGATCTGCTATTTGGACAGCAGAAAAATACAACAAACCTGTAGCAGCTAAAATAATAGAGCCCTTGATACAATAGTTATGTACTGCAAGGTCTGGAAACTAAAAATAAACATGTTAAAAAGTAAACATCTTTTTTGTATCAAGGAAAACAAGAAGGTGTAGCAGCTAAAACTCGACGGAAAACTACTTTGGAGAAGAAAATCCAGTTTACTTAGGTGTGGAGCATGACAGACAGCTACTGCTCAAAACCATCATGCACAAAATGAAGACAAGACCATTGGACACCTGAAAATTGTGAAACGTTTTAGGAGCACCAACTGGGGAGCAGGAAAAGTACATCTCAGACAGTTGTACCTGGGATATGTCCAATCAGTTATAAATAATAACCTACCATTGCAGTTGACAATGAACAAAACCACCCAGGCAGACAAGGTCAAAAACCAAGCTCTTATGTTCATATGTGGGGGCATGAGAACCAAGACAACAGCTGCCTGTGACATCGACACAAAAAATGGAACTTATAGACAATGACGTAAACATACTGTCATGGAAACAGAGCGCTATCAAAGAATAAGAAAGAACACAAAACAAGATAGTTGGTTGAAAACTAGAAGCAGATTAAAACAAAAATCACGACTGCCAGTAGAAACAACTATAGCAGAACAACAACACCTCCACAGACACATGAAAGAATTTACATTGTATACCCAGTCCTTCATCCTGGAAAGGAAATAAATTTACCCGTAATAAAAACCACACTCGTGGATAGCACAACAACAAGAGACACCAACAAACAGCACTGAAGACAGCTACTTTAGAGTCTACAAAAAGTACTATAACACCGCAATGCATATATCCACAGATGGCTCTGCCATCAAGACCACCATTAACGCTTGACTTGAAGCATATGTAAAATACTCTAATGGTAAAACACTAGAAATATGTTTATAAACTAATAAAACGGTATTTAATCAGTTTTACTAATAACAGTTCACATGAGACAAGGGACGTTTAGGGTTTTACCCTTCGTCAGCCACAAACAGGTGACCCGAAACGTCCCTTGTCTCATGTGAACTGTTATTAGTAAAACTGATTAAATACCGTTTTATTAGTTTATAAACTTATATTCCTTACCAGTTTTACTGCAGCCCCTTAATTATTTACTTATACTACACTAGAAATATGTGAACCATATGGAGAATTTTGTGGTAATCTCTTGGCAGATATTACAGCAATAAAAACCACTTTCCAGCAGTACTCAGCCAATTTAAATAAGAAATCTATAAGACCTCAGATATCATAATGTTCAATGATTCAAAATCATCACTTCAAGCTTTAGAAGAATACCTTCAAACTGAAAATAGTGAAATAATACAGCTGGCCGAAACAATTGACAACCTGATAACAAAATAAGACATCAGAGTTACTCTCCAGTGGATACCAGCGCACACAGACATACCAGGCAACGATAAAGCAGACAGACTAGCAAAACTAGGAGCAAGCATGATTCAGACAAACATTCAAGCCAATACGTTGACAGCTAAATTAATACTCTTAACAACGCCAAAGAGGAATGGCTGAACCGATGGGCAAGAGTGTACAAGACTCATCCCAACAAGAATGGCAACATCAGTAACTAACGATGTGTGAAGCAGAGCTCAATCTTCCAACTTAGAACACAACATACCAGACTCAACAAACAAATTAAATTCCTTCCATGAGCCTAATCGCCGTAACTGTACCATCAATATGCAGATGACCTTCTCCATATGAAACAGTTCAGCGTGTGCTATTTACTTGTCCAGGACTCTGAACAGAAAGTTGAAAGCTACTGCCAGGCTCTTTGCAAATTCTTCAATTGGCATTGTCTGCGAATAAAGAACGAGCTCAGCGGTCCTAGTTAAACAGCACTAACAACAACAGAAACCACCGATCCATCACAAAAAATTAGGTAGCGTTGTCTCATGATTGCAGTGAATTTTTTAATATTTACCTCATCCACCCATTTATAAAACTGGCCACCCCTACTCATGCTGCTGGACCTAGTAAAGTGAAGTCTCTAACACTTTACTCCCCTACGTCAGTGACTGCTACAGGACTACTTTGACATGTACCTTTTTAAGCACTTCAGTAGTATACTGTGCCGTGAAATTTTGAAGGACACTTTAAGTGTGCCGTGAAGCAAGAAAGGTTGCGGAGCACTGTTTTACACCATACTACAGTAATGAAGAGTATATAACACTTGACAAATCATAATTTTAATTTGTGAGTTATTTGTTTAGATGTTAGTATCTGTCTCATGTTGTTGAATGTAGCTTTGGTCATTCCATTTCTGTTCTTGATTTTTGCTTCACAACTGCCATCGTCTATTATTAATGTATTACTAATGTGTCCAAGATATCAGAAAATTCTTGGCTTATTCCACTATTTTCTAATTTACTCTTATTTTTAAAATTTGGCTTACCATCTGCTTTACAAATTATCATTTTTGTTTTCTCAATGCTAATGTGTAATTCAGATTTGTGGCTTATGCTTACTAGTTCTAGTAATTCTGTTAACTTTCAGTTGACAAAACTACATCATGTGAATACCTAAGGTTGTTATTGAACTTTAACTGATGCTCAGTCCTAGCATTTTGTGTATCTGTTTGAACATTTTTGTGTAGGTATTTTTTTCTTGAATTTTCAGTTAATAACTTTGTGTATGCTGTCTTAAAGTACAGTATATGACATTATTTTCTTCCAGTATTTTTCACTGTTGACTATAAGAACTGTGTCATCAACATAGCACAAGTTCATTAAGTCGTACCTTCCTCTAGGTATTCCTGGTTTGTCTGAGTTTGACCTCATTGTTTTCACTGTAAAGGGAAAAAAGATCAAATGACAGAAAACATCCCTACCTGACTGCTTTTTTTTTTATTAGTTAGAAAACTGCGGTGTTTGTTTTTCACTCATACAGTTGCTGTTTGCTTGCCCTACATATTATTTCACATTTCTTAGATCTTTTACATTGGTGTTTATGTTTTCTAGCATTTTGATGATTTCTTGATGTTTGACCTTTTTAGATGTTTTAGTATAATGTGTGAAGCATGTCCAGATAGTTAACAGATTAGAATCAAGTGGTGAATTACTTAACAGAGTGCAGATAAAGGTTTATTTCTTTCTTTGCTTCCAGGTGAAAGAAAACTGTAACAAGTGCCAGTATTGCATGCGCAAGGATGTGCTGAAGCAAGCATGTGTCTATCGTAAGTGTGTTTACCTTCGAAAACCTGTGCCAAGATTTCGTCAGGAGCCAACCTCAGCTGGAAGTCACAAGTCTACACCTACTCCACCACAGAAACCAACTTCAACTCCAGTGCCCTCGATTCCGGTAAGTGCTGCCAATTCCAGCACCATCAGCAGCAGCAGTAATATTGCCCCCAACAATGGTACAAACAGCATCAACAACAACAGTACTACCCCAGTACCTAATCCAACAATGTCTTCACCCACTTCTGCTGTGGCTTCTAATCCATCTCATACTGCTGAGTTCAGTTCATGCAGACTCAACCAGTCACCATTTGCCACACTGTCTGCCATGCAGAGCATGAACAATGGGGTTCTTGATCCGCTCCGTCATAGAATGATAGAGCAGCCTCATCGTTCACTGTTTGAATCCATGAATCACCACTCCAGCCTTGACCCATCTCGCAGTGCACTAGACCCTTCTAAACCAGCGATGGCAGATGTTTCAAGATTTTCTGGTGGGCCTGCACCTCCAGGTTTAAACTCTCATTGTAAACTGGACCAGGCTGCCACAGTTGTCAGTCATGTTAATAGTATGAATCCAGGTGCAGCATCATCACTTAACTCGATGAATTCAGCCTTGGGTAGTCACCACCCTCATCATCAGCCTACCAAATGCCCACCCAGCCTGCCCTCCAGAGACCCATACTACTCTTCCATGGATACATGGAGCTCATTGCCTTATGCTCTACCTCATACCACTGCCTGGGCCACTCCAGCCCTACCCAACCATCATGTAGCAGCAGCGACATATGGCTTCCAGCAACATCCTGCATCTTTCCCCTCATCCTTCTCTCCGTCCTCTTGTAGACTTGGCATGCCTGATCCTGCAGCCTCCCATTTTGTTTCACAAGCAGGTCCTCAGCATTCCTTTCACCGCTCCATGACCATGGCTGGCCTCTCACAGGATTTCGCCCATACCACCTCCAACCATGCAAACATAAGGGCACCTATGAACCCACCCTTCTACCCCCCACCTCCTCATATATCTCCCTCAGGCATTCACAGCTTTCCCGGATTTGGTCAGTTCTCAGCAAGCCAGGCCAGCTTTGCTCCTGCAGCCTACTCCGTGCATCCACATGCACACATGTACCCAGGCAGCTTTTACTCCTTTCGCACAGCCACAGAGCCCCAAATTTATCATGTTCAAGTCTACCCAAGCCAAAATCCTTTCAAGCACTCCTTCCAGCAAATGGCCTCAATCTTTCGAGGAAAGAAAGGAACTGACACTGCGAATAAAACTTTTGAATTTGGTTTTTCTGGATCAAAGGACATAGGTTGTGATATTTTTGATAGACAGTATTTGGAGTTCTATTCTTCAGGCTCAAGACAAACCACATCTTCTGAAAAGAACTTTGTTTTGTCATATTCTTTCAATACAGTAAATATATTGCCAGCAGAATACTTGAAATATGAGGGAAGCATTTCTCAGATTTCATACAGTCCATGTAATTTAAACTCAGTAAAAGACAAACATGAGCTGTTGGATGGCTGTGAGAAGAAAACAATTGTTTCCTATGCTCAAAGTATCGAGAAAGCAATACTAAGAAGCACAGACTTTGGCAGCATTTGTTCTGGTAAGAGTTTTATTATAGGAGATGATAAAAGCAGCTGTGAGCTCATATTTAAAGAGAACCTTAATAGTGGAAGCAGCACTAAATCATTTTCACCATCTGTTGACATTGATCTGGATGTGCAAGACTATCCGCTCTGGATTTATCGCAGTTTGGACTGTGATGATTTCCCTTGTGAAGATGAAGAATTCTTACTGATAGCTTGTGGAAGTACAATGGACCAGGGGTCAGATATGACCAGTGATGATAATGATGATGATTTATGTTCACAGATAGAGGAAGGGGAACCTGTATTGTCAAGTTTACATTCAGATACATTTTCATTGTTATCACCATCACCATTAACAAAACCAAGATCTGCACTGACAGTTTCTCAGACCAATTCTTCATCTGCCTTTCTGCTGCCTGCTGTTTTGCCTTCCTCATCATTTCTTCCATCAACTAATGAAGTCACGGATCTGTGCTCGGAAGAAGAAAGGAAATATGTTTGTGCTAGAGGATCAAATCAGTGCCAGCTTTGGTGTGTGTTATCAAAACCGTTTCATGGGAATCTGCACTTTTACATTCACACAAAGGAACGAAGGGGCTTGAAGAAAGAACAGACTTTTTTGAAACTGAGAAGAAAATATTCAGTAAAGAGAGGACTATGCATTTACACAAGCCTTGTCAAAAATGCAACCAGAAACAGCACCATCATTCTTGGATTGATTGTCTTCATCATCCTTGCAGTCACTGGCACACCAAGCAGCATGTCAGCTTCAATGCTTTGATTCACATTCTGATAAAAAAAAACCAGCAGTGCAGTAATTCATCTTCTTCAGATTTATCCACATAAGGGATACCTTTACCGTGAAGAGAATCTGGACAATCGATTTTATTCTCAGACAGTGATATCTTTGAAAACTGAGTTTTAGACATTTTCATTAGACCTTAATGAGACCCGTGGTGGTTTAAAATAACAACAACAACAAATCAACATGGTGGTAGTTAGTAAGCCAGCACCTTTAGGACAGAGCATCAAAATTTGAAATGATATGCATGTTCCAGCTGTCACATCTAATGAAGTGGAAGTTTTCTGTGCAAAAAAGTAGAGAAATTGTTTATCTGACAGTGGTAGCACAGTTGTGAAGCTAGGGCAGTAATGTTAAAAGGACATTGACAGTACAATTACAGTAAACTATTACTATGTTAGTGCAGGTGACTAACTTGCACATTGACAGTGCAATTATAGTAAACTATTATCATGTTAGTACAGATGAAACTTGGACATTGACAGTACAATTACAGTAAGCTATTACCATGTTAGTGCAGGTGACTAACTTGGACATTGACACTACAATTACAGTAAACTATTATTACCATGTTAGTGCAGGTGACTAACTTGGACATTGACAGTACAATTACAGTAAACTATTACCATGTTAGTGCAGGTGACTAACCTGGACATTGATAGTACAATTACAGTAAACTATTACCATGTTAGTGCAGGTGACTAACTTGGACATTGACAGTACAATTACAGTAAACTATTACCTTGTTAGTGCAAGTGACTAACTTGGACATTGACAGTACATTTACAGTAAACTATTACCATGTTAGTGCAAGTGACTAACTTGGACAATGATAGTACAATTACAGTAAACTATTACCATGTTAGTGCAGGTGACTAACTTGGACATTGACAGTACATTTACAGTAAACTATTACCATGTTAGTGCAAGTGACTAACTTGGACATTGATAGTACAATTACAATAAACTATTACCATGTTAGTGCAGGTGACTAACTTGGACATTGACAGTACAGTTACAGTAAGCTATTACCATGTTAGTGCAAGTGACTAACTTGGACATTGTCTGTTTACATAGGGTTGTAATAGTAGAAGAAATTAACCTGGATAATGACTGAACAGATGACCATAGCCTCATGGTACACAAACTAGAAACACTGATATTCTGCAACATTGGTTCCCTTTGGAAAGCTAAGGGCTTTCACCTCAGAAGCGCATTCCCATAGTTGTGACTGAAGGGGGGCTACTATGATATACATGTTGGACCTTGTAAGCAACAGTGTTTCTACTATCTTTTGTAAATGTAGACATAAACTATCAAAGAGAAAAGACACTGCACCACACTTGGTACCTTTAAGTTATAACTGGTGTTTGTAATTCATTATAAGCTATGCTTGTTACATACATATGAAATAAGCTTACAGCTTAATAGTTTTTTTGGTTTTTTTTTATGTATAGACTGCACTAGTAGGTCATGTTCTCTCTCTTTCTGTCTTTTCATTGTCTTCTCTTATATAAAACACACGCACATGGTAATACAAGAAGTATGAGAAGGCAGTGTAATTAGCAATGTTGGATATCTCATTGCAATTTTTTCTTTACTGCACTTGCCATTAAGTGCTGAGTGAAGATTCAGTGATGCTTTAGCAGTTCGGTGGCCTGGATGGAACACAAGGCAATTTTTCTATCTTTCTGTCATCAGCACCCATAAAGCCATCTCTTTTGTGGGCATCCTTGCACCTTTCATCTTAATGTCCTTATTTAAAACATTTGTTATGCCAATTTGTTGGGAAAAACTTAAATTTTTTTACATAACTCCTTGCAATGGAATTATTTGGATTATTCTGTTGAGAATAGTTTGAGTTTTTATCATATACGGTGTGTCTGCTGCTGATTTTTTTTCTACTGACCAGAATTAGATGATTGTTAGGCAATTTGAGTTTGAGTGGGAGTTTTGCAGACAGACAAACATAAATTGGGGATTAGGTACAAAAACATTTGTGAAATTGTAAGTTTTTTTCTGGAAGTTCTTCCTAGAAACAAAACCACTTGTTTGTGCAACCAATCTGAACTGTGATTGGTGTATGCCCACTTACCTTGTCAGACATGACTAGTGTTTACACTAGAAACATGGGACATTTAGATTCTCCTTTCCTGAACGTTTCCTAGTTTTCCCTTTTTCAGTCACCAACATAAAATAAGAACAACAAATATAGAAAGGCTAAGAGTAAAATGGCAAAAACCAAATGACAAAGTAAACTGCCTTTCTATACTTTTTTTCCCCCTTGTTTTCTGTTTGTGGCTGACAAATGTGTCAGATAAAAAGATAACTGATAATATAGCTAGCTTTGTCATAATATATTGTTGGAGAGAACTAAAGAGAAGGGTAAGGATGTTTTAGAGAGCTGTGTTACATATGACCCATGCTCCAGGGAAGAGTATTTTGCTTAAGTTTCTTGGTGAATAGGAGCTGTGTCCTATACATATGCTGTTGTGTTTCCAGTAGTAGTTGAGGTCTTTATTCCCTCATTATCCCTTTGATTGATGCTCAGCTCATTTAATTCAGAGCGTTAGTTGTTTTATTTTGTTTTAGAAGAAATAATAGTTATTTGTATGATTTAATATAATCTAACCCACTGTCTCCTCACCACATGATTTCTGGGACTCTCTTAGGAGACGAGGAATTCCATCGCAGTCCTCTCAGACACGTCAAAAGAGGTGACTAATCTGAGGTGTTG
Source organism: Oreohelix idahoensis (assembly GCA_024509875.1). Taxonomy (NCBI): domain Eukaryota; kingdom Metazoa; phylum Mollusca; class Gastropoda; order Stylommatophora; family Oreohelicidae; genus Oreohelix; species Oreohelix idahoensis. The sequence continues at coordinate 272,565 of JAMPIV010019600.1, read as the reverse complement.
CATAGGGCTAGCAACCTCCTAAAATGAAATAAATGACTAAAGAAAGCACCATAGTGAGAAAACATAAAGTGAAGATAAAATTGAACTGTTTCAGATTGTTCTTTCTGTTGAGCATTGCACTTCAATCATACAGGGGTTCTTGCGAAGTAATGAATTCCTAGCTGCAGGCCTGTATTATGGTCTGTTATTCCTCCGTGCTGTAAAACATTACCAAGTGTTTGTTCTTTATATATCACTCCAGCGTACACAACTTCCAGAGATAATATATTTTAACCTGAATGTTCATTGTATTGTTTTCCTCATAGTTTTAAAATCCGAACTTTTGGAACCTGACAAAGATTGTATTTACATCACACGGGTGCGTCTTTATAAGATATTTATAAATATATATATATACCACTTTCTTCCTTTGATCACTTTTGTTTTTTAAAATATTCTGCTGCTAAATATTTTCTTGTCGCTGGATTTGTAGTTTTGTTTACAAACATTTACAATGTTTTTTTGTTTTCAGTTTGATGCTAAATATTTATATTGAAGCATACTAATTGTTTCAATGACTTTACCATAAGTGCATCATTTTATTCATTTATTCTTCTGTTTATTTTCTTATTAACTGGGGATATACAAATTGTGGAATGCCAGTTCTTATAGAATAGAACATTTTTTTGGAGTGTTGGATGTTCATTTAGGATATATAAAGTGTTTGCAGGTAAATAGAGAATCCTTGTGATGAAGATAAGAAAAAAAGATAAAAGAACTATAGTTAAGTAGCTCTTTATAAATGGATAGAGCACGCATCTTGTTTGAATGCTTACAAAAAGAATTAAGGACCAGTGGTGAGCAGCTGTTTACAAAAAGGTTGAGTGGCCAGTTACAGAAAAACAGAACCTGTTCACAGTCCTTGGAATGTGAACATTCACAAGAAGGATAGAGGGCAGCTGTGAAATAGCTGTTAGATAACACTTCTAATATAAATGCTCACAAAAAGGAACGAGAACCATTGAGAAGTGGTTGCTTTCAAAATGATAGAGAACCTTAAAGGAGTGACTTTTGCATAAATGATCTATCCTTGTTGAGGGGCTGACATTACTTTAAAGGAAGAGAATCCTTTAGAAATGACTAGTTAAAGGAGAAAATCCTTGTGAAGTTTATTTTCATAAAGGAGCTGAGAATCCCTGCTGAGCAGCTGTTAAAAAAAGAAAGAAAACCCATTTGGAGTGACTTATACAAAAGGGGAGACCCAGGATATAGTGGCTGTTTACTAAAGAATAGAGAACCCCTATGGCGTTGTTTACAAAGGGGCAGTGAACTTTCGTAGAGTGACCTGTCCCAGGCTGGTTGGATATACTGATGTTATTTTTCGGTGTGTTTTAAGATTTGAGAATAAAAATGTGATTTTTAAATTTTTTTTTATAAATCATAATTTGTTTTAAATAATTTATCTTGAGGTATAAGCTAAAAGCAGTACAAGTAAAACTCTTTCATTAACTTTATTTTAAACGTTTTTAACAAATCTAATTCACTCAGGAACTTTTCGGTATATTTTGTTGTCTTTCCTTTTCTTGTATCACCATGTTTTATACTGAACCTGTATACTCCATTGCCATTATTGTTGTTTTACATATAGATGTAAAAGTGGGGTGTTTGAAGACTTGGCTTATTGTGGACATGTCACTCTTTCAAATGTGGACAAGTTTGTTCATTATTTCCAGCAGGAAAGTGAAACTTGCATAGAAAAAAATAACTGATTCTTTTGTCTGTCTCAAGATCTACCCTAAATCTTGATGACTTTTTAGTCCATTCTCCCGAAGAGTTTATGAAGTTGTGTAAGCAAAAATAGGAGATAAGTCTAACTAAGACAAAAGACAAAGAAACGTTACAGTCTTCATCAGGGACAAAATGAACTAAAACAGAAGGGAAAGAACGCAGGACTAAATAAAATATACAAAAATGATAGATGAATGTTGTTGCTTGCAATGTATGAGCAGAATTGTTTATAATAAATTAACTAAAGTATCCAGAAATCTTTCTGTACGAGTACATGTTCCCTTTGAAAAAAATTTTTTTTTCAGTACTTAAATTGTCTTTTATGCTTGCCACAATACATTTGTATCTCAATCTTCTGTGCTCAAAACATTGACAAGATGAATTGAGAAGGTCTTCTAGATGTTGCTGTTGTTGTTGTTTAACTAGGACTGCTAAGCTTCTCGCTCTTTTGCTGCCAATACCAAGTTGAAGACTCCTTGGTATTATCTACACTGTAGATCTAGGCTTTTCCTGTGGCTTTTCTACCATTCCAAAACGTGAGTTGAAGTCATGAGCTCAAATTTCTCCAGCTCGGCTGGCATTTAAAGGATCGTCACTTCGTTCCCAAGCTAGGAGGAAGATGGAAGTGGCATACTATGCATTCCCCGCCATTCAAGGGGGCTTTCCAACTATGCAGAGCTAAAGTACTGTACTCTGGTTCTGGGCTCTCCCAAGGAGTTGTCACATCCTACACAGAGCCATTTCTCAGCTCTCCCTGCCTATCACTGGGTCCACAGTGAGATCCTCCTGCATGCAATCAACCAAGTCAAAGTCACAGAGTTACACCTGGGGCGCAAGTGACTTCTCCAAGCTTAGTGTGCAATACTGGGCTCTCAACAAGTTTCACCATAGGGGGAATCCTTGGAAGTGTGTGGACGACTTCCAAGAGTTAATGAGGGTGTAATGAGCCTCACAGACAGAGGGTCACATCCAAACCTACATGCTATAGCATTATGCATAGTTGGTGGTCATATAAGGATGACTCCAGATATGCCTCCATGCATGTCTTCTAGATATAAAAAATATATCTTTTCTAGATGAACAAGGTATATCAGACGAGATGCTTGGTGGATTGGTCTGGAATGTGAGAGATAACAGTTACTGTTTTTGTGCTGTGAGGCTATTTTATGTGTACTTAAGTCTTGCTTGTGTGAATTACTTGTCACATGTTATTTTTTAAGAATGAAAACTTTAGTCAGCAATATTCCCAAAACCATGAGGTCTTCTATATTTGGACATGCATCCTAATATAACTGATGGACCTTGTGTCTAGGTTGAACAGTGCATGGCTTATCAGAATATGGCAAAACTGCATCTAAAACTATATTGTCTTAAGTCCTAGAACTTAACGTGATTTGTTCATTGTTACTGTTTGTTAAATGCTTGTTTTAAGTGTTACATCTTAACAAAGACACATTTGTCATATCATTTGGTTTTGTAATTTACCAATGTATACCATGAAAGATAACAGTGACAATGTAAGTATATTATTAGGACCACATTTACATACTATTTCTTTATAGACGGTTTATTTTTTTAAAGTTTATTCTGTATATACATAACACAGTAGTTCATATATTTACATACTTATATTAGTGTTATACTACGGTTTTTTTGACAGATTTTGGCTACATAGCTTTATCATTCTGATAAATGTGTATAAATATATATTTACATATTAATGATTACAAATATGTTTGTATGTGTATACATATGAATCAGCTAAGTTTTGTAAATAGCTACTATGTTGAATATGCACTTCTTAATGACACTAACAATGTTAAAATATGTCAAAAAGATTTAGTTTTGATTCCCTAATGTGTTTATGTTGCCGGCAGAAATTTCTGAGAACTTAAGCAGAAACAGTACATATTTTTGTGTGTGGAGATAATTGAAGGTAAATGTTATGGGTTTCATCAGCCGCTTTATAGAGTCAGGATTTTTGGGTTGCTGAGGTGTTTCAAGGTCACATGGTGGTGAATAAAATATGGTAGCACTTTCTTGGCTGTATATCCCATATATAAGCCAATTTTTTTTTTAACCAAGATTTCTCATGTGCTAGGACAGACATTATTCCACAAATACTTTTGAGGTCTTATTCCACAAATACTTTTGAGGTCTGTAAATATTTAGAAAAAGTATCTGTAGCTTTTCGAAGTCATATACATGATTCATAGACCATATTGCATCAGAGTTTTATTGACAGTCTGCGCATTAGAAGTTTGTCAGCAGCATAGAATCTGAGATGAAGTTTCTGTGGTTAATATATCATCATTAATAACTTTTCAGATATCCTTATTGATTGGCAATATGTTCAGCTAAATTGCTTTTAAGACCAAAGACTGGTTTGATATTCAGTTAATGCCTTTACCCTTAATAAATTTTTTTTTTCTCCTGCCATGATGTTAATTTTAATAAGTAAAATACCAATAAGAGGTTTTGATTGGCTGGCAACCTGTCACAGAAAACAGTTGCTATAGAATCCACCACAGTAGGCAGCACACATGTGCTTTGTGAAGGATTTTTTTTAGAGAATTATGCTTGTAATATTGACTCCATGCTACTTAAAGAGCGAATGAGTTAGTGCAGACTCTTTAAGACCTACTACAGTGTTGGCTTCACCGATTGGAGATATAATATGGAGACAGGAGGAGGATGACAACATGAATTTGCAGGTGCAGCCTTCCAGTATATTTGACTTGTTGACAATGGTATGGAAGTGACAGTCCCTGTTTTTAAAGGCTTGTCCATAACTGTAAGGGGATTTTACCGAGAATTTGTGAGGAAAGTCAAGATAAAGGTAGTACTCTATCCCCCTAATGAACACCTTCGTTCCAAGATTTTTCTTTGCTCCCCGCCAAAATATGTGGTCAGATCTCATAATGGGAATTAGAAAGCTTACGTCTATTTTGCCGAATCATCAGTGAGAATGAACATTCTTATCACACATTGACTTTTTTTTCTTTCCATATTAGAAATATGGCCTTGACACCTGCTGAAACATTTCAGTTTGACCAGATTAAAAAAAAAAAACCTTTATGTTTAATTGTAATTAAGGTAAAAAATCAGCAGTTTGCCAGTTATGGAATTTTTGTTGTCGCAGAAATCAACAGCATCTACTAGGTGACTAAGTTTTACTTTTTTTGCTGGCCTTATACTTTTGTTGCTGTTTAGACTGAATTATACAAAAACATTTCAATTTGAGATCAAACAGAGCCAAGGCTGGCTGTGGGATATTGTGAATGATATAAACACTTCAGGCATTTGCGCCACATCTCGAGTTCATAGGTCATATTTGACCTGTGGAAGATTTGCAGCTTTTATCCCAGTTTGGTGGGACTACATGTGTTACATGCAGCTTTTGTTTGACCTGTCTCAGACTGTTTTTAAACTCATTTCTCTCCTAAATTCATATCAATATTTTGACATATTATTGCAATTTTTCTCAAATGTTTGAAACATCTGTTGGTCAGTATGAATGCTTTGTTTAATATTTTGATGTCTTTTATGAAGGACATAGTCATTGGTGAGGAAGATCTGCATCCTTCATATCATATTTCCAGATATACAAATACAGATCTGTGAAAGAGAATCAGACAACAAACGGTAGAGCTGGACATTAAAACAGAAAGTGGAGATGGATAGTGCAAGGCAGATATTCAGGAAATACTAACTGGTATAACCAAACATGCCCTCGGCCAGAACCCATAGGGGATGAGGAGAGCAGAGAGCTAAAATAAACCTGGGGAGGGGGGGGGGGAGGACAGTAGGAGAGGAAGCCAAAATAATCAGCACCTGATAAGATGGCACAGTATATAAATCACTGGTAAGCAACAATTGAAGCCAAGGGGATGAAAATAATTGATAGTGAGGAGGAAGGATCTATTACTCATACCAGCATCAAATAGGCATAGTATCCAGTGTTTCTTGTGATCATGTGCCCTAACATTGATTTATTTATGTTTTATGTTGGTTTTCCAGATCAATCACAAGTCTGGCGTGCATCATATTCTGTACACTGCTAATACAGCCTGTCTGTGTCACACGGGGCAAACAATGTGTTTAAATAATAAAAGGGGGTTGTCAGGTTGGTAGAGAAAGCAGTACAATGAAAAATGGTGTAGCCAAGTTTTATAGTATATTGTTCATTTGTAAAACTGATACCATTTTTTTTTTTTTAAATCACAGGGAAGACATTTGTCATTCCAGATATAGTTGTACTGAATTTTCTCTCTGAATCAGCCAGATTATGTCTAGGTCTTCATTTTTGTTCATAGTCTCTGCTTTTAGCGAATGTTTCCAAAGTTTAGACCAGTGGACTTTAACTAAAACCAATCATAATAGATGTCCAACCCCAAAAAAAAAAAGTATCCTGCCCTCTCATAATGAGTGTAATTCTTTATTTTCTAGCAGCTTCTCTGCTCGTATAAAGATTATTCATTTGGAGTTAGTGACTTACAGTTACTGATAGTTTTATGAACAGAATTCTCAATTTCTTTCCTCCTTTTCCCCCAAAGTAAATTTATCACATTTCTTTCTCCTTTGTGTACCAAGAGTGAAGAAGAGTTCTTTGTCATCTTGTATTATTAAACCCAATCAGTCCATTGCAGGGCCTTCTGCAGGATCATTAAAGCCCACTAATCAATATTACACAGTATACAGATTTGTACAACAGTCTTCCTAACTCTCATCCATCTGTGGGACAGTATACTCCCATTGTGTTCTTCAGTGGATGCTGTCAGCTGGAGAGAAGTCATAAATCTGCTGGCAAGTCAGCTATTGTCTGTGTTACCTGGACAAGAAAATCAATATTTTCAATTGAGAGTATTCCTGGTTTCCTGTCTCACAGTTTACTTCAGGCATACAAACATTAACCAGGAAATAGTGCTAGAGATTTTGTAGTTGTAAGGAGATTGTTTTTTTGTGTGGACTAAAACACTTTGGGGGGGGGGGGGGGGGGGGGGGGTCAGTAAAATAGATTGTTTTTATGAGGAGTAAAACACCTAAAGGGAAGGAACAGATTTTTGGTGATAGTTGTTGTTTAACTAGGGCTGCTGAGCTTTTTGCTCTTTTGTAGTCAGTACCAAGTTGAAGACTCCTTGGTATTATCTACACTGTAGATCTAGGCTTTTCTGCCATTCCGAAATGTGCTGAGTTGAAGTCATAATCTCCAGTTTCTCCATAAAGGATCGTCACATCTGGTCCCAAGCTAGGAGTAAGAAGCGTGTGGCATACTGTGCATTCCCCGCCATACAAAGGGGCTCTCTAACTATGCAGAGCTAAAGTACTGTGCTCTGGTTCTGGGCTCTCACAAGGAATCGTCACATCCTTGGGCTCTCCCAAGGAATCGTCACGTCCTGAGCCACCTCTCAGCTCCCCCCGCCTGTCACTGGGTCCATAGCGAGATCCTCCAGCATGCAGTCAACCAGGTCACAGCCAAAGAATTACGTCTGGGGGCTCAAGTGACTTGTCCAAGCTTAGTGTGCAATGCTGGGTTCTCAACAAGATTCACCACAGGGGGAATCCCTGGAAGTGTATGGATGATTTCAAGAGTCAGTGAGGGTGTAATTAGCCTCTGCCTATATATAAATATATTGTAGCTTTGTGCATAGCTGGGGGTCATCTAAGGATGAAGTGACACACCTAATGGGAAGAAACGGATTTGTTGTGGCTAGTACAATAGATTGTTTTTATGTGGAGTAACACACCTAAAGGGAAGGAACAGATTTGTTGTGGCTAGTAAAATAGATTGTTTTTGTGTGGAGTAACACACCTAAAGGGAAGGAATACATTTTTGGGGATAGTAAAATAGATTGTTTTTATGTGGAGTAACACACCTAAAGGGAAGGAACAAATGTGTTGTGGATAATAAAATATTGTTTTTATGTAGCCACACCTAAAGGGAAGGAATACATTTTTGGGGATAGTAAAATAGATTGCCACATGTGCACAGTGGTGAAACAGACAATCATAGCTTGTGCATGTGTTTATTCAGTTTGTTATGCCCTGTGCTAAGGCGAAAAATGGTGATCTGTCCCTGCCGGTCAAGAGTGTGGTAGTCGTCATTGGGTTGATTTTGTTCTCTTCTGATAGTCTGGACAGCTCTCTTTTTCTCAAAGTATGTGATTTCATTATCTTGTTCACATTCTCCTCCCTTAAGTTTATCTGCCTTTTCATTTCCGGGTGCTCCACAATGAGATGGTACCCACTGAAGTATGGTTCTCTTTTTGGCAGCTACCTTGTTTAGTTCATTTCTCATATGTGGAAGTTTACCACCCTTGAGAGCTTGCAGTACAGACAGTGCATCTGTGAGGATGACTACCTGGTGACAGTCAGAGTTGGTGTTATAAATCATATTTGCAGCTTGCTCTAGAGCTTGAACCTCAGCTGTATAGTTGGAACAGAATTTACCAGTGGGAATGTGCCTAGTCTCATAGTGGTTGTCATATGAGATAAAAATACCGGCTCCTCTATTCTTTACAGCATTTTTGCTGATCCATCTGTGTAGGCATGTATCCATGATTGTTCGGGATAGCTTTCTTAGATTATACTCAATGTAGCAGTTCGTTTTTGCAGATCATTATACTCATATCCACTTGTGAGACCACTGACTGATGTATTAATTTGGAGGGCACTGCGGGCCTGTTCCCATGGTACAGGGTGGGCTTCAGCAGTGTTGTCTTCATGGATAGGTCTTCTTGAAGCTGTCTTTTAAGTCTTTTTCCCCGATGCACAAAGTTGCTACGTTTTAGATGTCCTAATGCCAGATCATCTAGTCTTGCCTTCATTGGGTGCCAAGCATACTGTTGTACTTTTCCATCTGGATCATGCTTTTTGTGTCTCTTCTATAGGACAATGTCTGTAATCCAGCAGCTTTCTGCATCTCTGATACCAGTGTAGTTTTCATGGCTCCTGTAATGAGCCTAAGAGCTTGATTTTGCACCTAGTCTAACGACTGCAGATGTGAGTTAGCAGCTGATGACCATGCTGCTGAGTCGAACTCTAAGTGTGGTCTTATTACTCCATTATAAATCTTCTTTAGATTTTGTTCATTTGCTCCCCAGTTGGTACCTGCTAATTTTCTGAGTATGCCTAGTCGTCTTCGGGCCTTTCCCTCTGCATTTTCAGTATGCTTATTCCACGTGAGCTTTTTGTCAAATGTCACCCCAAGATAGATGGGGTAGCTTTCTTCCTTGATCATGGTTGTCCCTAGGTGTATGTTAGCTGCTTTGTCCTTGGGGGCGAGGGAGAACAGTGTTGTGGAGGTTTTGTCTGTGTTAATTGTGATAAGCCATTTCTCTGCCCATGACATTAGCATGTCAGCTGTCCGCTGCATTCTATAATTTGCTGTGGTGACGTTTTCATCGGCGCACCAGAGTACTAGGTCGTCTGCATATAATGCAGCTTTCACTCCAGCGGGGAGCTTTCACCAGGTCATTGATGTAAACAAGGAAGAGTGTTGGGGAAATTACTCCTCCTTGAGGTACCCCCTGATAGAGCGACACTTTTCTGCTCTGCAGACCATCAAGAGTGACTCTAGTTCTCCTGTTGTGCAAGTATGACTGGATCCATCTTATCATGTTGCCTTGGATTCCACTTCTCCTAAGTTTTGCAATAAGGCCATCTTTCCACACCTTGTCAAAGGCCTGCTTGAAGTCGACCCAGATCGTTAGGACCTTTTTCTTCTCCTGGAAGGCATCTTCTATTGCTTGAGACAAGTACGTAACGTGGTCTTCTATACTGTAGCATTCTCTAAATCCAGCTTGCTCCGGCACCAGGATCTGCCCAGACTCTAAATACCATTTCAATGTGTGGTTTACTATTCGCTCCATAGTCTTCCCAACACAGCTTGTGAGACTGATTGGCCGGTAACTTGCAGCCTCGGTCTTACATTTCCCTTTCTTTAGTATGGGTATTGTGATGGCTTCTCTCCATACGTGGGGTACCGTTCCTTTCACCCAGCTGTGGTTGAATATCTCAAGCAGTTTTGTCTTTGCTGCTGAGCTCAGATTTATTAGCATTTCGTTGCTGATTTTGTGTGGGCCGGGTGACTTTTGGAGCTTAAGCTTGAAAATAACATTCTGTAGTTCTCCTAGTGTGATGGGTTCCCTCATTGGGGCAGGAGTATCTGTCTGTCCCATGGTTGCCAGTATTTCTTTTCTTATCTCTCTCTGATGGTCTATGTTAATGGATAAGTTGCTTTCTGAACTGTATCTTCTAGCAAACAGGTCTGCAGCTTGTTTTCCTCTGAGAAATTTGCTACCTTCATCCAATGTGATAGTCTGCCTAGGCGAGGAACTCTCTTCATTTAGAGATTTGGCTAATCTCCAAAGTTTCTTGCCATCTTTCTCAAGGTTCAGCTTTTCCGTTTTTCTTCTCTGAAACTCTGCTACGGCCTTTTTCCATTTGTTGTGAGTTTCAAGTGAAGGCTGAGACTCTGCATCCTTTCTAGCCCTGTCCATAGCTTCCTGGCATTCTTGGAGTGTGCTGGACCAGTATGGTGTGTAGTTACACCGGCATCCTTTGGGAATGGTTTCTTTTGCAGCTTGAAGTATGCATCTGTTGAAGTCTTTTACCACTTCATTAGTGTCTCTGTTCTGCACCTTGAGGTCAGACAGCAGCGTGTTCACCTGATGCCTGAATAAACCCCAGTTGGCTTTTTTGTAATTCCATCTTGTAATGGCTGGGCCTGTACTGAGAGTTACACTCTGGGCAGTAAGAAAGAGGGCGATGGTCGCTTCCTCCTAGTTGGTCTCCTACTTCTCTACTAATGAGTCCAGCTATATCTGGGGTGGCGAAGGCAAGATCGGGAGTTGAAGTTGTGTGCCATTCTCTGGAGTAGAAGGTAGGAATATCTGTGGCAGTATTGACTAGGATTAGGGAGTGATCATCTTGCCATGTTTCAACCTCTTCACCCCTGTGATCTAGATGGTTATAGCCCCAGCTCTGGGAGTGACTATAAAAGTCTCCAACTGCTATAAAGTTGGTGGCTGGTACCTGTATAGAGCTGAGACTCAGGGGTTTGTTGTTTTGGACAGTAATAGTTCAGAAGTTCTATTTCTATCTTGTCTACCTTTAGCTGCAACAGCTGATATTCTGCTCCGTCCATGTAGGTTTTCCTTTCATGTGCATGAATGTTATTCCTTACAAGAGTAAGTACTCCTCCTTTTCGTCTATCTTGTCTGTCGGATCTGAAGCATTGATATCCCCTTATTTTAAAGGTTTGATCTACTTTCAAGTGAGTCTCTTGGATACAGCAAACACTGACTTGCTTCTCATACAAGATGTTTTCCAGCTCAGTCTGTTTGCTGTATCCAGCCTGCTTGCTGTTCACTCCCTCTGCATTCCAGTGCATCATGACAAGTGGCACTCTGGGTTTCTCTTTTTCTGTTTTGTTTCGGTCAGTAGTTCTCCTCCGCCATCTGCTGACTCCACAAGATGGTCTAGAGGGTCCTCCAGTAGCTGAGGGTGGGCTCTGTCGAGGCTCAGAGCCCAGCACTGCACCTGCCTGGTGGAGCTCCACGGGGCGAGCACTAGCACAAGATTTATTTGACAGTGTACTCATCCATAGAAAAAAGCGAGTTGCGTGATACTGTGGTTTCCAGTGCGCCTTCTGGCCCAGTATCGACGACTTCAGCACCTCTTCAATGGGAGAGTGGGCTCATCCCTAATCTGTTTATGTTCCCAGTAGTAGACTATTCGCAAGCAGCCTGGGGTGTCACTGCTCTGCATGGACCTTGTTTACTGAGGCGGCATCCGAGCTCGTGTGGTGAAAATATGGTTGTGCTTGGCATTATCTTCAAAATAGACCTGTCTTTCCCATGGCTTTTCTGCCATCCTGCAACATATTGAGTTGGGAGTTCTGAGCTCCAGTCTCTTTCCCAGGCATTTTATCCTGGCCTGGCACGCATCCAGAGGACCCCACTTCTGGTTCTAAGTTAGCAGTTGGGGATAGGTGGGGTGGCATACTGTGCATTCCCCGTCATCCGGGGGGGGGCTCTCCAATTATGCAGAGCTTACACGATGCTGTGCTCTGGTTCTGGGCTCTCCCAAGGAATCCTCACGTCCTGCACAGAGCCACTTCCAGATACCCACCACCTGCCATCTCTCCATTGTAGAAGTTTCATGCATGCGGCCATCCAGTCAAGAGCCAGTATTAAGTCTGGTGCCCATGTGATTCCCCCAAGCTTAGTGTGCAATGCTGGGTTCTCAACATGCTGCACCACAGGGGGGATTGTGATGCTGAGCCAATTTGTGTTGTTGATGTTATTTGCATTCGCTCAGCCATCTCTCTCAACTCTGCACCAGTAAGCGACGTCGGGGACTTAACTGTGCCTCAGTACTGGGAGGCCCCGTTTCCAGGTACACCACACACAGCCAATTGAGGCAACGGTTGTCGTGGGTGTGTCTTCGGTGGGGAAGTTGTGGAGTCTTCATGTCCATGTTCTTGCACATCCTAACACTGCCCGCAAGACATCAGAGGTTTGGAGAGTGGCCTTCTCTGCTTTTTGAATCGGAGTGTGCTCCCCGGGCAAGTCTTGATGGGGATCGGGACATGTCCACGCGCCGGTGGGCCCAGCATCAGCTGCATCTGATGGAGGACTTGCTGTGCCAGAGGTTTCTGTACCGCTCCCATAGTCTAGAGTTTTACCCCAGTAGACTCTAGGGGGTCTGGTTTGTTGGTGCCAGATACTCGCCATTCGCCATAACTGTGTTGGTAGAAACAGGGAGCACCAGGTCCAAGAATTGTACCACACGTGAAGGTACGGTTGGCATGGTTACAGGCATTTCTCATTTTTTTTTTTTATGAGACCTATAGCAACCCTTACTCCCCTTTTTGGGGATAGTAAAATAGATTGTTTTTATGTGGAGTAACATCTAAAAGGAAGGAAGTTTTTTTTTTTTTTTTTGGGAAAGCTTTTTATAGCAATTTCTATTTCATTTATTTTTCCTGTAGCTGAAATATTGAATTCTCTGTAACAAGAAGCTACCAATACTCAGTTTTATTGATAAGTGTTCTTTTTGTTTGATCAGTGTTGCTGGTCTTGTGTTTAATTTTCCCCTTTGTGCTTTGCTGTGACTTGCTCAATAATGCATAATTCAAAACAGGGTTATACATGACATGCTGTGTTCAGGCGTCATTCCTGTGACAGATTCTTTCATATTTTTTTTTTTTTAAACAATGAGGGAGTCCATGTACTTATATGACCAGGATATTTGCATCAAGACTGGGTCTTACTTCAGTTTATAAAATGTTTCACAATGATATTTAAGCAGTTGAAATTTTTTTTTTTTTTTAATTTTAAAACTTTTTTTTAGAAATGGACTTTACTGGTAAGTTTTTATTTTGCAGTCTGTACGAGTTCATATGTGTATAGATTGGTTTAGAATGAGGATACAGTTATTGTTGTCTTTACAGTGTCATGTGTTGCCAGGTTGAAGGGTTTTTTTTTATACTGTTAAACATTTCATCTTTTTATTTGTTAATTCAAATCTTTCTTTGTTGAGAATAAATGGATTTTTTAATATGAAATAAATATAACCAAATTATCAGTACTCTTTGTATTATTATCATCATCATCATAGGTGGCTCATATGTTTAAAATTGTATCTACACCTTTACCTATTATTACCAGATTCAGACAAAAAAAACAGCATAATAATATGTTTTGTTCTGTTTTTGGCAATTAAAAAAAAAGTGTTATCATATTCAATACTTATAACATGTTTGAGTAGACTACTTGTTTGAGTATATTAGAGAGTGAGAGAATTATTATTGTGGTTCAGAATCCACATCATTGCACTCCAGGCAAACCCATAGGTGCTCAAACTGTTCCTATAGCATGCAGGTTGTTTACACACCAGACCCATTCTTTCTTACATACATCCCAGCTAGTTTTTGTTTGATGCCTAATTCCAGCAGTCTGAGTCATGTTCAGTTGATTGCTATGTCATTCTCAAACAGGAAATTATTAATTGCCCTTATTATCTCTCCTATATCCATGTCCAGTGCCCCCACTATGGATGCTGTCAAAACTAGTCTGTGAACTCTCTTATTGCCAAATGCTCCTGCTCTTGACCAGGACATTAGGTCCACACCAGTTCCTGAAGCTTTGAGGCCTCTGTGTTTATTATGTCATAGTCATTAATTTTGGACCTTTTGAGGCATGGATGGTGAGTCAAGACACAATAACTCTTGATTAATGTAGCTTCAGACAGCCGCCTTAGGGCTGAATAGCTGCCTTTATCTCTAGATAAAGGCGACAAAGTTTCCCGTCTAAAAATTAAGGACCTTGTTTTGGAGAATGACATAAGATGTGCTATGTCTCTACCTTATTTCTGAAGAAGACGTGCACACATTAGAAACCAGTATCAACACATTAAACAGCTGGACGACGCAGGAATTATGGATGTGGTGAGGGATTTCAACATCAGCATACAAAACGCTGAGGTGCCGGAAGACTCTTCCTAAACCTGTTAAAGATCCCAAACTGCTCAGCAGCTATCGAATCATCACACTGCAGAATGTCTGTGGTAAATTTCTTGAAAAGACATTTGCGAGATAAGTAATGAGCCACTGTCGTGTATGATTTATCAGATAGGTAATAGATGTTTATAGCCCTGTCTGAGCAGAGATGTTAGTGATGACAATGTGAAAGTAAGGGGTAAGAAATAGTTTTATCACGAGGTGATCGTGTAAGAGAAAGGACAGTCTCTGGATAGAATAATTTATCTAATCCAGCCTATCTGGACGACGATATTTAAATCAGACGCACTTTCTCTCCTTGTACGAAAATACAAGTTACACTGCACTCACATGCACACAATTCTGTGACAAATACATACGAACGTGAAAACAAACTATGAATAACATATAGTGCTTCATTCTTCTTCAACGCTTCAGGTCATACTGATTGAACTGACCGTGCCATTTGAATCCAGATTAGACGAGCAACATTCGTTCAAAGCGGCCAAATATAGTGATCTGGCCGCGGATCTGAGACACGAGGGGTTCACTACAAGGGTCATGGCTGTTGAAGTGGGTGCAAGAGGGCTTGTGGCTGCATCAATGTATGATCTATTGAAACTGTTGGGGCTGAAGGGACAGGCGAGAACAAGGGCACTGAAGAGGCTTAGTGAAACTGCCGAAAAGGCATCAGGCTGGCTGTGGAACAACCGCAATGGGCAATGGAAATCGTGACAATAAACGCTGCGGTACAGAAAACACCAGGAATTTTTCTAAGTCCACAAAACGCTGAGTTTTGTGGTGTACTAGTGAGCGGGCTGTGACTGAGGGGCAACAGGCGATGTATATTATAGGAGGTGTCAGAGTCAGAATTTCAGTGGCTAGGCTCGGTGGCTTCGCGATGGTGTCTCAGTGTGGGCGACGGAACGAACGGAATAATTTGTCTTCTCTTTGTTACTTTCACAATTGCCTCCACGGCTGGCGGAGTTGTGGATTAAAGTTGCTACCATAAGTGAAATGGGTTCATTTTCGATACAAGACAACAGAAGGCTGAGACGCTTGGGAGTCATGACCCAAGTGGGCCCGCCCCCCTTAGAGTATAAAGGAGTATACTGGGCCGAAACACTTGTCCGATGGGGGGACTTCTTCTGATGATCAGATTGCCTCCTGTTGTATCGCTCTGTAAAGAGTTTCCTATCATAGTGGATAAGGGTTGACCGACACGATAACTACAGGTTTAATAAAGTTTATTATCAATAAAAGATCACAACAATAAGCATACACATCACTAGATTATGGTTTACAGGCACAATGAAAATTAATCAAATAGGTTCTCCCCTCTGGTAAAGGAAAAGAAAGGACGATCCCAACAGAGGTTAATTAACCCAAAAGATCAAAGGTTAACAATAAGTTATGAAATGGTCAGTATGGGAAAAGAGTAGGTTCCTAATGTAAACTATCCCGTGACTAATCAGATTATTGAGATAAGAAAGAAGAAACCATATAAGTATATGATGTTAACAAAAGACATAAGTTTCTTTCTCTGTTCATTCAATTCACATACACGCAGTGGCCACTTTCAGATACACTTACCCCAGTAGTTGTCGCAGGCATTCCAAGGAAATACACTAATAAGTAATATATATATTTAGTGTCAAATTTACGTTTACCAAATCCAGCCCCAGACTCTCCGTAGTTGCTGACTGCAAATTTCACAGGAGTCGCTAGAGTCGGTGTTTATTTGTACTGGATACAATAAGTTATCTATGCTTTCAGTTGGTTGGAGTAAGGTTCATGCGTGGTGATCGCCGATGTAGAATAAATAGAACATATACAGTTCCTAGGTGGTTTAGCCTCAAGTGACGGAAACGCTAGGTTTAAGTTACACAAATGTTGCTGACAATATATTACCACAGTTGGCTGATGAGATATATATATATATACTGAAGCACATTAAAAATGCACCACCTGTATATTCCAGGAACAGAGTGTGAAATGTAAATATAAGTGTTTACAAGTTTACATATTTGGAATCTTTATTCATTTTCCTATGAATCCATGCTGATCATTAATTTGTACATTTGATTGTTATGAAATTCATTGCATTCTGTGCAGGCAAGGGAGAAAACCAAAAATGCAACCAATAAAACAATTCATTCACACTATCCTCAGTATCTGGTATGTCCACCGTGTGCTTGCAAACAAGCGCTTGGCAGCGGCTCCGCATGGAACGCACAAGTCTCTGAAGGAAATTCCAGGGAATCAAGTCCCATTCACGTGTAAGAGCAGCTTCGAGCTGTTGCAGATTAGCTGGAGCACCTTGCCTGTAGACTCTGCGTCCAAGCTCGTCCCACAGATGTTCTATAGGGGACATGTCTGATGATAGGGCAGGCCAATTAATCGTCACAATGTTCTGCTGCTGTAGATATTGCTGTGTAATGCATGCGGTGTGCGCAATCCTGCTGGAGAAGCTGCAAGTCTGGATAATTTGTGAACGCAGGAGCAACCAATGCATCCAGAACCTCATCTCGATATGTCACAGCATTAACATTTCCACGGAAGACGTGAAAAGGCAAGCGATGGTGAAAACTGCCACCTCCAAATCGGTTGTGCTGACGAACACAGCAATCTGCAAAGCGCTCTCCACACCGTCGCCAAATCCGCATACGTCCATCAGCAAAGGATATGTTGAATCTGCTCTCGTCTGTGAATAGGACAGCATTCCACTGCAGTCTAGTCCATCTGACATGTTGCTCTGCCCATTGCAGGCGCTGCTGACGATGTCTGTGAGTCAAGTTTGGCCCAACATAAGGTCGTCTTGCAGTAAGGCCTGTATCTCTGAGTCGTCGTATGAAAAGGTAATTTTACCACCTCTTGACTTTCATCATCTCTGCCTTGCCGAAAATCAGCTGCGCAATTTTCACCTGAAAGTTTTACAATCCAAGGTCCGTTTCACTGAATATCGTGTGTTCCCCTGATCAAAGAATCTATTACGCCATGCTCCGCTCTCTGTTTCACATAGGGCTTGATTGCCAGATGGCCCCCGTGTTAATTAAACTCGTGAATCGTTCGTTCATGTAGCAAAAGTATGCTCTAGATGGGGAGGGGCAAAAGTGGATGATTACTGCGGCACTATCTCCATCTGTGACAGCCACCTCGAAAATGCACACAACTATCCCGATACTCTAAAGGCCCATGAAAGCAACATGGGGAAACGCCGGAACATTTGCGTATGATGAGTACGAGGGATTCCAGGGTAAACGAGAAACTGTTGCTGTAGCAAATGACCTAGAAGATGCTTATAACAGTGTGAACTTTGAAACACTAATGAACTGTGTAATGGCTTGCGGTGTTAACCCTTGGCTAACAAGATGGATAGCAGCTGCCTTAACTGAGAGCAGTTGCATTTCATTTTGGGAACATAGACATCAGAACCAATGCGCATTTGCCCGGGACTACTCCAGGGTTCTCCAATATCACCAGTGATGTTTAACATCTACACAGATGTGCAACAGAGGTCTGGCAGCCCTACAAACAATGGCCACATCGCATTTGGAACAGAGACTTGTTTCTCATATATCATCAGCTTGTCATGTCAGTCATCGAGTAAGGTCTGGGAATACTCACGCTCTCAATATCACAATGTGAACGAATGGAATGCATTCAAAGTGAAAGAATGTGTGTAGTCTTCGGCTGTACGCGAGATACTCCCATTGTAACGATGCGGTACATGCTTAGATTTCTGTCGATTAGATCCAGATATGTGATGGCCCAGTCAAAAGCACCCCCTGCATGGAAACCTGGCTGACAATAAGAGCAAAAATAAAGCATAGGATGGCACAGGCAGAGGCAACGATTAAACAGGAGACCACAGTTGAAAATATATTCAAAGGGAAAGAGTTTAGTAAGTCAGATGAGAATTTGACTTATTACCAATAAGTGATCATCAGCCTTGGCAGAACTTGGGCCAATGAGAGTGTAGAGCTGGAAATTGATCAATTGATAAATGATCATGCTAGGGATGACGATGACATTGTGTACACTGATGGGTCTGTAATCCGTGGTGAGAAATCAGGGTGGGGCTTATCTGCTACGGTAAAGGGCAGAATTGTCCCTGAACATAGCGGGGCTTATATGACAACAACCTCCAGCATGAGAATGGAAGTAGAGGCAACTACTGCAGCCTTAAGGTGGCTGTCTGAGACTTCATTAACAAGGGCAGTTATTGTATCAGACTCAATCCATGCTTCGGAAGGTCCAAAGTGAATAGCTCCAGCATGAATGGAGAACCTCCAAAGAAGCCTCAAATTTTCAGGAACAGGTCTGGATTACTGTCCTGGTCATGCAGGGGTACACGGCAATGAATGTGCATTGAATATGGATACGGGGGAGATACTGGGTACAATTAAAGACCACCTATTACACAACCACACTACAATCGATGAATCAGGCTAACATTGCTGCAATTTGGCATCAAACATAAGACCAGCAGAGATGGACGTATCCGTCATGTATACAGCCAGTGCAAAACAGGAACAATTGGTATTTAGGCCCTATACCCTTCGACATTTGCTGAAGGAGACTGAGCACCTATGGGTTTGCCCGGATTGCAGTGACGTCGATTCTGATCAATAATAACAATCTCCATTCTCATGCTGGAGGCTTAATTCCGGCTTTCACCTGGTTGATTCACAATACTGCGGGCAGGAAAGTTGTACAGTGACATGATTGCCTACCCCAGTTAGATTGGCACTTGAAGTCTTGTTTTGTATGACATTTTCTGGTTGATTCTTATTCGCTTGATAACAAGCATGGACAACCGCTGCATCTTGCAAGAACCCAGTGCCAGAGCTTTTCATACACACTTGCTCTTGTGGTTTCTTTAGCAATTCGTCCTGATTATCTGCTGTACGAGTGGGCTTAACTAGCTGTATGCTCATGCAGAATTGTTTGTCTTCTATTATAACATGCACGATAGACCACAATGGTGCTATTCTTTGTTGCACAATGTGTCAGCTGGACTGAAAGTTGTATGTGCAAAACAGGCGTACAAAGAGGTGGAGTCCGCCTCGAGTGACAGCTAGTAGAAAAGGAGGTGCCAAAGGTAGGATCCGCCCCCCGGTGCAAAATACTTTTATCGTTTATATAAGGGTGAGACTAAAATGTGCTTCCGTAATTAAGAAGGGGAAGCTACCTATGGATAAACAAAGATCTAGATAACGTCATGTCTTTACTTCCCCCTAACCTTCCGTATTACTCTTCATTCAGTCAACTGCTGTCGTGTGTTTAGTTATTTGAATTCTGATATACAAAATGATAGTTGGATAAGCAGTGATAAACTGTCATTATATTATTACCAGGGACCATAATAAGTATTGCTGTTGAAAAAAAAAAACCAAACACTCACATACAAGGACAAGTGTGGCCAGGCCATACAAGAGGGGGTAAATCTCCTTTGATATGGAAGATGGTCTGCCTGTCTCCAACCTCGCTTAGTTCATCTTCAGCTAACAAGCTTGGAAGTTAGACAATTCCCTTTCACTTCTGGAACAAAAGCCAGGCATCACATAATGTCATTCACATCAGCACCTTCACAAAAACCACTATCTCACTAGCAAGGAACCTGTCAAGAAATAACGGCCAAAAGTTATGGTGTGAAATTTCAGTCTCATGTCCTGATGATGGCACTGTATTCAGTTTTTCCCTTCACTTCCGCCCAGTTTCACCTTCCACTGAGCAAGTAAGCCCGTCACCACACACACACATACACTTGGAATCTACAATTTACAAAAACTGAAGGTAGAAGCTGAATAATAAAAAAAAATATTACACCTTTGCTAGGAATTGAATCCGAATCTTTTGGCCGAATACCATCACCAACCAAGATCTGCTTACTCGGAGCAGACACTGGAGCTGGGTTGGCCATGTCCTCAGAAGAGACCCCGATGCCATCACAAGAACAGCTATGCTTTGGACCCCTGAAGGAAAACGAAAGAGAGGCCGACCAAAAACAACCTGGCGGAGGACTGTGGAGGCTGAGATGCAAAGAATGAACCAGAGTTGGGGCACTGTACGAAGGATGGCCGCCGACCGAGCAAAGTGGAATCAATTTGTTGTTGCCCTCCACTAGGCGTGATGGCCACTGACTGCTTTGACGGTCGGCGGCTGAGGATCAAAGAAGAAGAAGAAATAATTGAATGCAGAATGTTTGATTGCAAGGCAGTCATTCTAACCACTAAGCCACTGATAATCCTGACCACATATATGGTTTTCAAAATCTTAATTATGCTAATGTATTTTTATTTTTTACACATTGGCTGATAAAAGCAAGACACATAAATGTATTCTTAGAGTCACAATATGCTGTTAATCTAAATATTTGTTCTAAAAACTGTCAACACAAAGGGATCAATTCATCATTTTGCTGACCATTACTTCTTTCAAACACATGCAAATTGACATTTGAGCATGTTCCATTTGTCAAAAGAAAATATTTACACAGAATTCCAGTTGTAAAGGGAAGTTAATGTTTGCCCTTGCTTGGATTTTGATATTTGAATGATTGCATCCCAAGAAAACAAAGATTTATGCAAATGTACAAACACACATAATATATACATACTATAGAAAATAAATATGTCATAAGTGTGTCACAAATGTTATAAACGTAACAAGGAATTTATTGGAAGCAACCATTACTCACTAGGAGCTGTGGTAGCGCAGTGGTTAGTGCACTGGCCTCCCAGGTGGTTCATGGTTCGATCCCCAGTTGAGGTGGGATTTTTTAGACCGCAAACAGCTCCAGGGTGGACCCAGCCTCATGAATTGGGTACCAGAGCAACTCTGGGAAGGTTAAGGCAGCCGGCGTGATGCTGACCACATCACCCTTAGTGTGCCGTTGGTCAAGAAAATATGGGCCTAACACCATATTCCCAATATGCCTCAGTGGCCGTGTACTGGGATCCTTTACCTCACCATTACTCACACCAATTATACAATGTTTAAATGTGCCAGATATAAATAGCCTGCATCGAGGAAGGAAGCATTATGCACTTCTGATGCTTTAAAAAATTGACAGAAAAAGTTATAGTGAGAGATAAGATAAATATATTATCACCACAAAGCAAGACCACCAGAAAACAGAAACTTTATGTCATAAACACATCAACATCAGGATAGGTCACTCACAGGGCCGGATTAATAAGCCAAGAATGGCCTCTAGGCGTTTTGGTGTTTGGGGCCCCCTTTCACCTAATAGGCAATAATTTTAATTATTTTTTTCAAACCCCTTAGCATGGTTATGGTATACACTAGTATTACTTATGATTTTGCCAGGGTGCATTATGTCTTTTAAGCTATTTTCGTTTTTATTATCTTTTTAGAACGTTAAGAATTAGATTGGAAAGTGCAAACATTTTCCTGTTATCCATGAATCTATGCATTAAAATTTTTTTTATTTAACTTATGCATAGGCCCCCAAGAGCTCTGAGCCCCTAGGCTTCAGCCTACTTAGCCTTATGGATAATGTGGCCCTGGTCTCTCATCCACATGTGGTACTGAGAAGTGATCTTGTTTACACCAAAACTCAGTTCCGAGGTCTTTGGTTAATGAGTTTTCACAGCAACGTTAGTTGGAATAACTTCCTGGCATGCTGCGACAAGACATCACAATAACAATTTAATCTTGTTTGCAATTTCCAGTCCTGCTTACTACCCAACGCATCATGTAGTTTCCGGGGAGGGGGGGGGTGTCTCTGAAGACACAAAGATAGAATAGTACTACTACACCCTCAGTCGTACAAGGCCACTAAAATGAGGTTCTGTATGGATATGGCAACCTCATCATGTAACAAAACATGTTTCACAACTAATTAATAAGTATCTGCAGTGAATATTTACACCAATAAAAGTATTTCTGGACTATTTAGGAGGACTGTTTTAAATTTGCTGAAATCCAAATCTATTTTAAGCTCTGTGGTCCAACTCTAACAGCCAAATGACAATTCAAAGACAGCTATAGATAACCAACCATCTCTGTACATGTTCATTGTAAGAAACCAAAATTATGTAGCTTTTATTTAGAAAAAAAAAAAAAGAAGCCTTAGAGCTTACCATTCCATACACCTTTCATTACAACAGGGCTACAACTGTTAAGAACTTTTGATAAAAGGAAGCCAGAACTAGCCATATGTATGCAAGTTCATTGTTGACTCCGTTTTATGGTTGAGTACAGTTTATACTGGTGAAGAGGTAGCTTAAAACGCGAATGGTTAAAATGAACGAATGTCAACAATATTCTTCAAACGAACTTCAACAAGTAGTGTTGAACTGGGTGAACTGGGCAAGTACTGGCAGTACATAAGTCGGTGATGACTGTACATAGATTTTATTCAGATTGACACATACGGAGTGGACAAGACTAACATCGTCACAGGCGCAAAGATCATACATCAGCATAATGGTAATTACTTTTAAAGTTCCTGAAGATTCTCTACCAATAAAGTCCTCTGGCTCAAGTGACTAAGGATCACAAAACTGTTACCGTATAATATTCTTCTCATTCAAGTCCATTGACCTTCCTTCAAGGACGTCTATCATGGTAACGTATTCATACTCCAGGATAAAATCTTCCATATCATACTTCACAATCCCATACGTTCTCCAAAACATAACGTTAGATAGCATATAGTTTCAAACAAAGTCATACACAATAATACGAACAGGTTAGAGATTCCAGTTGACTAACCTCTCCCATTCTATGCCACGCTTCTGGCATTGTTGAATGTACGGCATATAAAATATGAAGCATACGAATAAATAAACTGGTTTACACGTAGGTATTATTCCTCTACGGTAATCTAATATGACCACCGACTCCGTCTGTCCATTCTAGGAAATTACATGCTAAGATGACTTCCCGCTAGACTACAACTGGGAGCGGCCTGATACTTTAGTTTACGGCAATAAATATACAAATATAACCGGGGCGACACTTACATGATCCTTCCATCATTGGCTTCGTCAAGAATACCAATTGAATCAATATAACATACTGGCTTATACAAAACTGCCAGACAATTCCAATAATATATATCTCTCGGACATAACAAAGTCCGCACTGCCCCGTTCAAAACATGACGTCACAATCCCCAAACTAGGTTACCCGTGCGTCCAAAGCAACTCACACTGCATTGTGCACGTCAGTGCGTGAATCAATCGAACGCTCAAATAATAAAATATATAAAGACTGGTGCGTACATTTGGCAGGACCGAAGACTACCCCCTTAGGTAATAAATGTACGTAACATTCATTTTTACAGGACTACAGTCAACCAGTTGTACCGTAAATTCTTCATGCTAACATAGGTAATATATATCATCAGCTAAGGTAACTAATGAACATCAACCGGTGTTCACTGAACACTGAGGAGATTACAGGCAGCGTTGGCGTAGCTGGCTGTCCTTCTCAGTACAAGTCTTTTTCAGAACTTCCTCATGCTTGCAGATCATCATCATCAGGTACCATCTTCACATTGAAGGTCGGCTGCAATGGATCTCCAACGTCTTGTCTTGATTGTGCATTCAGATAGACTCCTGTCTATCTCTTGATGTTATCTTCCTACTTATAGCGCTGTCTTCCCATTGCACATTTGCCTTCAACTCTGCATTCTCTTATGGTCTTCAGTAAGGTGTTATGTCTTTTTCACATTGCCAAAATATTTTAGCTGTCTAATTTTGATCTCCTTCATAAATTTTTTTTCGTTCCTAGGCTTTCTAGGATCTCTTTATTTGTTTTCTTCTCTTTCCATCAGACATGCCTCCCATTCTTCTATATATTCACATCTTAAGGGCCTCAATTCTTTCTTCTAATTGCTTGTTCATTGTCCATGTTTCTACACCATATACTAATTAAGAATGTATATAGCATTTGATGATTCTCAGGTTGAATTTGTGAGTTAGTTGTTTAGATGTTAGTATCTCTCTCATGTCGTTGAATGTAGCTTTGGCCATTCCTATTCTCTTCTTGATTTCTATTTCACGTCTGCCATCTTCTGTTATATGACCAAGATATGAGAAACTCTTGACTTGTTCCAGGCTTTTGCCCTTTATTCTTATCTTTAATGTTGGCTTAATACCTGCATTGCTAATTACACAAGTTTTTGTGTTTTTCATGACTTATACTGTTTACTTGTTTCACAAGTATATAACTTGTAAACATATAACTTGTATTAAGCATACCGTACAATATTCATTATAAATTAGTGGAACTAAAGCCATGTGTTGTAATTTGAAACTAGCCAAACTAAAAGGTGTTTCAAGTCACTCCTTGTGTTTCAATTTTTATTTCTTCACTTCTATCCAACAAATTTAAATGATACAGACGTCAAAATAAACAAAAATAACTACTATTATGTTGCATAAAATGCTAGATCACATTAACATTACAGCCGAACGTGAGATCCAACTAGTTCTACATATGACCTCACAGCTGTCTGCAATTTTTACTTTCCCTTGTGATGTCAGGTCATTTGATATTTTAGATTTTATTTTATTTTATTTCTGGAAATGAAAAAATAAAATTAGTCAAATGTCAAATATAGTTATTGTTCCTTGTTTTGACATTTGTTTCGTGTATATCCAATAGATACAAAGTGTAGTTTCCTTTAACTATGAACGTGAAGGCCTTTCTTGCTACCAACTACGACCTCACACCTATCTTTTTTTGTAGCTAATGAATGTGGCTACGTTACAATCTAGGGTACTGAATGTAATGTGTTGTATTGACATATACAAACACACACACACACACACAGATATTAAATAATATAATATTATCAATAAAATTTAGAACACAATGAACTAAATTCAGCTGGTGAATTTTTAGAAAGTAAATCTTTTTTTAAATTTATTTGTTCTGAACCAAGGTTTTATGTTGGCCAGAACATATGAAAAATTTTGGAATTTATGAGTGAATGGCATGAATAAATGACATGATAAATAAAAGGGGTGTACGTATACAATTTTCACGAGTAGTTAAGGTTTCTACAGTTCAAAATTTTATTTTCCCTGGGAGAACGATGAATAGATGTGCTGTTGGGGTGGCTTCATCCCTCCCTGTCTAAGTTTACCAAACATTGTCCATTAATGATGGAAGTAAATGGGATGTTTTAGTAGTAATTCACTCTCTCCGGGCTTGGGGGCAATACAAGGCTGTTCTGCCGAGATGCGACACTGCACGGGTCCTCACTGTCAATTATCTACCCAGCATTTGACACCACCTTTTGGTGTCAACATAAAAACTCACAGCTCTGAAATAAAGTATTGGTTTAGGTTCAGAACCTTACCTAAGGAGCCACTTCTACACGTAACAATTTACAATAACACCATTTAGACAGGGTCAGATCTCTCTGACCATACAACACACCTTACCAAGTTGTTTTCCCATAGGATAAGTTCTCCCAGACTACATATTCAGAAATATGTTTATTAGCTTCTTGCCCTAGGATAGGATAGGTGATATGTTCCACTGATCTCAACACCTGATCTGTCCTTCCTAATCTTTGCTGGAGTATATATATATTGTTTGTCCCTAGACCCTGAACTAGGGCGGGGGGTCTAGAGCAAATCCTTACTTGTTTGTAAGGCTAGATTTCGATATGGCAGTATCAAATCACTCGAAACCTTAAACAATATTCAAAATATGCAAAGAAATAATTTCAGTCTTACCAGATTATGAATAAAGAACACAGAAATGCTAGCAAAACTCAGCTGAGCTGCTGGCTATAGTATGGCGTCCCTGAACTTATTTCTATTTACTTCATTTGGAAATCACCACACTTGAAATTTACTGTGTCTATCACTGGACAACTATTGAGGAATGGCAAAAAAGCTCGTCTGAGCGCGGATAATATGATTGTCTGTGGCCAATCAATGCCTTGGTTTTTTTTTAATTCAAATTTCCTACACTAAAGTCATTTCAGTCATGCTTCAGTCAAGTATGGATTTTTATCTGTTAGTCCGTCCGTCTCTACTTGCGTTTTCACAAAAACGTACTTGTTTTTTGAACCAACCTATTCGTCCCCTCTACACTTTTTGTCTGTAAAGTTATTTTTAGCCACAGCTCCCACCAATGTCCCTTCTCTTTCATTCTAACTAGATTTGAACACTTGCGTCTCAAGGTCGCGATTTTTGTGCAAATAGTGACATGTTAGATTCAATGCAGTCTTTCGCTGATGTGAACAACACTGTCTTTTGTCATTATCTTCATTATTAGCTATCCGTCTGTATAAATAAAAGCATATTATTTCACTGCTCAGAATGGGCCATCCGGCCAGCTAATTTTTATATTCCTAACATTAATATTAAGAAAAAGTTACTTTTTAAATTTTGTAATATTTCAAGCATCTGCGTTTGCCGCTGAATTCAAATAAAAGGCTTGGTATCGCAAAAGCGTCCAATAAATGACTGTGGCGTATCATATCCAAGGTCCCTTCTGTCGAGTTCCTTACTTTATGTCAACTTGGGAAACGTGACTTTTTCTCCGTTTCCCCCCCAATTGCGTCTCCTTAGCCTTGCTAGTCTCACGCAATTTTTTCAGTCATATTTTTTTCCTTTTGATCCGCCGTGCTCATCCCGTTCAAATGGTAACCGTTTTGATTTCCCGTCTAGCAAGTCAATTTTTATGGAGGGTGATGACCCGCGGTCAGGGCGATCATGTACTATCAGCAGCTTACGCATTATGTTTTTATCCTTACATTTTATCCTTTGGAGATATTTTTACGTTGTATCACTTGTTAATTTTATGACAAGATCTCAGCACTGTGCACGAACACCGTATAGCACCGGCACGAATTCCAATGTGTGTATATAGGAATCACGCATTCTATAATATTTTTGTGGTGAGTAGGTTTATAGTTTTAAAATTTGCTAGGGCAATGGCCTTATGGCCTACTCTTTACGATTTCCAACTGCTGGGGATTTTTTCGCCCTTATCTGAGAAGGCTAGGCACCCGATTTCGCTACTCAGGAGACCAGGGACCACTGGTCCCAGTTATTAGCATAATTAAA
The DNA here is from genome assembly GCA_024509875.1 of Oreohelix idahoensis. Taxonomy (NCBI): domain Eukaryota; kingdom Metazoa; phylum Mollusca; class Gastropoda; order Stylommatophora; family Oreohelicidae; genus Oreohelix; species Oreohelix idahoensis. The sequence continues at coordinate 245,226 of JAMPIV010019600.1, read as the reverse complement.
TCGTGTGAAACTGTAGGCCTATACAAGTCTGTATCTGTTATCCAAAATCCTTGGGAACAGCTTTGTTCTCAGAAACCAGATTTCACTTTTCAGATGTCGCCTAAATTGTGTTGGAAAAGTAGCCCAAGGTCTCCATAAATGTGTTCGAAAATAACCTAAAGCTGCCCAAAGAAGCTTTCAATTTTTAGAATAGTTCAGTTTTCAGGTGTTCAGATAAAAGGATATAGACATGTACAACTTTGATTTGAACAAAAACTGGTGGTAATCACCTACCGTCAGTGGTCGATGTTATATCAATAAACAATGATCAATGTAGGCTACAAGATGAACTCATCATGATTCTTCATCATTATTTCACTGTTTTACATCCTCATGTAGCATGGAGCCAGCCACTACTACAGCTGATCCTTTTACAGAAATCCTGCACTAAAACATTCATGTGTCCTTGTGGTGGTTCTGTAGCCATTAGTTTTATATGATGAGGCTGCTAGGGCAGTGACCACCCCTCCCCCACACACACATGCATAACGTCTATTACTTTCCCCTTTAGGACATATTTGAGTGTCAGTACTCATATTCTTTCTTTCTTTATCTCCTCAGAAACCACTGCCAACTACATGGCTCATGTTTGTTTAAAAAAAAAAAATGTTTACCACTGAAAGTTTATATTCTTTCAAATTATCACATCCAGGGTGAGGGTCATCCAAGATGGCTGGAATCTGTAGTTGTGGGCATGTTCACTCACAATCACACAATCCTTGAATGCATCCCATAATTTACCCGTATGGATCCTTTTACCCACTACTAGAGTGGCACAGAATGTTTCCTATAATCAACCCACTTGCCTGAATCTCAAAATACAATATTGAAGTGCACAGAATGTGTATTATAATTAACCCGCTTGCCTGGAACTCACACAAAATTGAAGTGCACAGAATGCATCCTATAATTAATCCAATTGCCTGGATCTCGCAAAATACTGAAGTGCACATACTGTATCCTATAATTAACCCACTTGCCTGGATCTCCAAACACCATACTGAAGTGCACAGACTGGGACAACCATGTCTTACTGCTACCATCATCATCATCCCAATGCAGCATGGAGCCACCACTACCTATGCCAAAGCACAAACTCTGGCAGTGATGGTTTCCGTAACAGTTTGGTATACATGCCAAGGCTACAAGCCCCATAACAACAACCTCACATTAGTTACGTTTCATGACAAGCCTGAGGTAGCATAGAAGGACAAGAAGGTCATATAATCAGTTAGCTACTACCAATAAATATAATACCCCCGTGTAGTTCCTGGGGGGGAAGGAGGGTTAGCAGGTGTCTCTGACGAGACAAAAGAACAGTACTCCCACACCCTTGTACAAGGTGACTAATATGAGGTTGTGCATGGAGGTTGGCAATGTCATCGTGTACGTAAAACAAACTACCAAAGACATCACTACTGACAGAGTACGTGGATACTTGGTGCAGGCATCCTGCCAGGGAACAGCTGCAGTGATGGCCTGAAGCTCAGAGAGCAGCGCAAAAGAAATGATGATGATGAATACATATAACAATAGCAAAAAAAAAAAGCTGGCTTCTAATAGTTCGCCTGTATAAGTTCTAGGTCAGCACTATTCAGCAACAGAGACCAGGCGCTTAGTATACCTAGGCGACATGTCATGATTTAATTAAAGTTGGCAGAACTTGGCTTTGCTTCTGCTCGAAGAGAAATATACTTCTGCCCACTTAGGCACTAACCGCAAATAGTACCAGTGTGATTTTAATGAAGAAACTCCTCTTTGTTTCACTGTTAAGACTCCTATTTTTCCTCCAAAATCTTTTTCCTTTTCGCTCTCCAGAGTATGGAGTCAACGTTACAACTGGCTCTTGCAGTAAACCTGCACCAAAGCATGTTCTCGCACTGCTGGTTAAGTAAGTTTGCTCTTGCATTCCTGGTTAAGTTTGCTCTTGCATACCTGGTTAAGTTTGCTCTTGCATACCTGGTTAAGTTTGCTCTTGCACAGCTGGTTAAGTTTGCTCTTGCACAGCTGGTTAAGTTTGCTCTTGCACAGTTGGTTAAAAAAAAATTGTCATTCAACATGATTTGTTTCTTAATTAGCATATTCTCCTCCACCTTCTTCTTGATCAGCAGAAAGAAAACACTCCTGGCAAACTGAGCACAACCACACTTCATTAATTTACATACCCAGTTTTATTTTATTCTCTTAACAACATAAAACATTTACATTATAAAAGTATGGAATGTCAAATTGCCATTGAAAACCAGTAAGCAAAAATTCAGGATGAAAATGGATTTCAATTGCATTACATTGACAGCTGCAAAATGAGTGAGAAATCAAATCAAGATTTACAAAAAACATCATGTCTTTCCTATCAACTCAGAATGATTAAAATGATTGGTGCCAATGTATCTGATGGTCTGGTCTAATTCTCACCATCTTTGTCAAATTAAACTAAAACCTTATACAAACCCTGCGGCAGGTTGTTGCAGTACAGGGTGAGCCATAAGTCACTTACCTTTTCAAAATATTATGTATGAAGAAATGTGTAGTAGATTACCCTAACCAATTGTATTATTATTTTGTAGGGCAGTGTAGTATAGTAGCCCCCTACAGTCATAGCTGACTACGGGACTGCGGCCCTCAGGTGATGGCCCTGAGCTACTTTTTAAAAAAAAAATCTGGTGTTCCTTTCGGCATGTTCTTTTCTCCTCTGCTTGTTGTGAGAGCTTTTTTATTTTTTAAAATTTTATTAAGGTGTTTGCTACTTTTCTTTGTAGCATGCCCCTTTCAACCCTCTACCATATACATGGAGCCGTTAGTTATATCAGAACGTGTTTCATTTATTGTAATATGTTTTTTGTTTGTATTTATTTTAAACTTTATTATCTCTAGCTATTATTCCTTTATGGTCAAAAATATTTCGGATGAAAAATTCCCTCCCAGGTGGATTGTAAGATGTGATGCAATCAAATGGTCAGCGAGATATCCAGATTTCACTCCAGCATTTTTTATATGAGAGCTGTGGTAGTACAGTGGTTAGCGCACTGGTTTCCCAGCCCGGCAGTCCTGGTTCAATCCCTAGTTATGGGATTTCTTAGACCGCAAACAGCTCCGGGGTCAACCCAGCCTCAGGAATTGGGTACCAGAGCAGCTCTGGGAAGGTTAAGGTGGCCAGGGTGATGCTAGTGTGCCGATGGTCAAGAAAATATGGACCTAACACCATATTCCTAACATGCCTCAATGGGCGTGTAATGGAATCCTATATTTTTTATGGGAATATTTAAAGAATCAATATATATAAAATCCCAGCTTTTTCTGTCCCTAAGGGATGCAACTTTGGTTGAAAGTTAGACATTAATTGTACTGTTTTCCTTATATGTACTCTCCCGAAAATAGTAACACTCGACAAAAGCAAAATGGGGGACAGTTTGTTGCTGCTGTACAAGATGCATTAAGCACGATGGCCACTGACTGCTTTGTCAGTCAAGGGCTAAGGATCTAAGAATAAGAAAGAAGAAGATATACTGAATTTAATATTTCTAATTTATTGTGATCCAATCTTTCCCAATTATCAACCACAATGTTAATCTTATCAGCTGTTTCTTACAACCCCCACTTTTCTATTCTGGTCACAACACTAGTGACATTTAACAGATTTTAACAAATAATTTTACACAATACAACAATGATAATTAAAAACTGATGTTCACTGTACAGCACAGTATGCATGGAGGCATATCTGGAGTCATCCTTGTATGACCACCAGCTATGCACAGTGCTTTAGTATGTAGATTTGGATGTAAACCTCTGTCTTAAGGCTAATTACACCCTCATTGACTCTTGCAATCATCCACACACTTCTAGTGATTCCCCCTGTGGTGAAACATGTTGAGAACCCAGCATTGCACACTAAGCTTGGAGAAGTCCCTCGAGCCCCAGACATAACTCTGTGGCTTTGACTTAGTTGACTGCATGCAGGAGGATCTCACTGTGGACCCAGTGATAGGCAGGGAGAGCTGAGAAATGGCTCTGTGTAGGACGTGACAATTCCTTGGGAGAGCCCAGAACCAGAGTACAGTATTTTAGCTCTGCATATTTGGAAAGCCCCCTTGAATGGCGGGGAATGCACAGTATGCCACTTGCATCTTCCTCCTAGCTTGGGAATGAAGTGACGATCCTTTAAATGCAAGCCGAGCTGGACAAATTTGAGCTCATGACTTCAACTCAGCATGTTTCGGAATGGCAGAAAAGCCACAGGAAAAGCCTAGATCTACAGTGTAAATAATACCACAAACTCTTCAACATGGTATAGGCTGCAAAAGAGTGAAAAGCTCAGCAGCACTAGTTAAACAACAGTACGGCACTCATGTGTTAAGGGGGCCCAAAAGTGTAGCAAAGAATAGTAACACTGTTCCCTGCCACGTATGTCGTAAAAAGTGAACAACGAGGATTCGGCATGCAGCCGGTTACTCCATCCTGTAAACAATTTTGAACCACAAAAACTTCAACAACCAACACAGACAGATCAACTAAAGAAGGAAGACTTGGCATAAGTTTGTTGAAGGCCTATGCTCCTTGGGGAGCTGAAAGGTGATGAGCGTCACTGTACAGGTTAAAAATTTTTTTTTTTTTTTTAAATGCCTTCTTAAAATGAGATATGCAGTGTAAGTACAATATAGTAACTTGTAGTCAAAGTTGGTAATGCTTACTGGGATAAGGGGGAAAAAACTATTTCAGGTACATACATACTCGATGAACATTACAGAAATAACAAAAATGAAAACCACACACAAACTAATAACAGCCTGAACTAGCTATATTCAGATAACATGAAGTGAACAACAGCTTCAACCAGCTACATTGCGATAACATGAAATGAAGAACCACCTAAACCAGCTAAATTAAGATAACATAAAGTGAACAACAGCCTAAACCAGATACATTCAGATAGCATTAAGTGAACAACTGCCTAAACCAGCTACATTAAGATAGCATTAAGTGAACAAGCTACATTAAGATAGCATTAAGTGAACAACAGCCTAAACCAGTTACATTCAAATAGCATGAAGTGAACTATAGTGCAGTTTAGAATTGAGTGGGGACTTACATTATTATAACTAATTTGTTCCCTACTTCAGAGTGTTTTATAGGACCAGGTATAAAGCAATAAGAATGGGTAGTAGGCTCTATCTCTCCTCCCAGTTAAACCCTTACACACACCCACCCTAGAAGTGGGGCAGGGGAGAGGGAGACAGCACTGAAAGTATTTCCTTGCTGTATTGAATGAAATAATAATGTAAGTCATCAAACCTCCAGAAGAATTTTCCCACATTAAACAAAAGATATCGTAGACAAATAAAAGAACAAGTTTCTCATCATGTCTCAGGTGATTCAAACAATACTTTCAGTGTGCACCAACTAACATATAATTTCAGTGTGCACCAACTAACATATACTTTCAGTGTGCACCAACTAACACATACTTTCAGTGTGCACCAACTAACATATAATTTCAGTGTGCACCAACTAACATATACTTTCAGTGTGCACCAACTAACATATACTTTCAGTGTGCACCAACTAACATATACTTTCAGTGTGCACCAACTAACATATAATTTCAGTGTGCACCAACTAACATATACTTTCAGTGTGCACCAACTAACATATACTTTCAGTGTGCACCAACTAACATATAATTTCAGTGTGCACCAACTAACATATACTTTCAGTGTGCACCAACTAACATATACTTTCAGTGTGCACCAACTAACATATACTTTCAGTGTGCACCAACTAACATATACTTTCAGTGTGCACCAACTAACATATACTTTCAGTGTGCACCAACTAACATATACTTTCAGTGTGTATGAGGGTGCACCAACTAACATATACTTTCAGTGTGCACCAACTAACATATACTTTCAGTGTGCACCAACTAACATATACTTTCAGTGTGCACCAACTAACATATAATTTCAGTGTGCACCAACTAACATATACTTTCAGTGTGCACCAACTAACATATAATTTCAGTGTGCACCAACTAACATATACTTTCAGTGTGCACCAACTAACATATACTTTCAGTGTGCACCAACTAACATATAATTTCAGTGTGCACCAACTAACATATACTTTCAGTGTGCACCAACTAACATATAATTTCAGTGTGCACCAACTAACATATAATTTCAGGGTGCACCAACTAACATATAATTTCAGTGTGCACCAACTAACATATAATTTCAGTGTGCACCAACTAACATATAATTTCAGTGTGCACCAACTAACATATACTTTCAGTGTGCACCAACTAACATATAATTTCAGTGTGCACCAACTAACATATAATTTCAGTGTGCACCAACTAACATAATTTCAGTGTGCACAACTAACATATACTTTCAGTGTGCACCAACTAACATATACTTTCAGTGTGACTTTCAGTGTGCACCAACTAACATATACTTTCAGTGTGTAAATTCCTTTTTAAAAAAAAGTTATGTATTTGGAGTGGTGCACCAACTAACATATACAACTTTTGTTCTCAGTGTGTATGAGGAGTATTTATGAAAAACTTTAATAACTCTGGCTATACACATAATTTTTATTTGTTTAAATAGAATTTTGCCTAGTCGGTTATATTATGGCGGATGTCCAAATATAAAAGTCCTTTAGGTCTTAAATTCTGAATTAAAGAGAGAAACTTTCAGTGTGCAACCAACTGCAACAGCCTTTGAAACAGAATTATTAAGCAGTGTGCACTTAACCAACTAACATCACTGACTTTCAGCTGCTGCTTAGCGAATTGCATTTGTGATCCTGACCTTAAGTTTTGCACTTAAATGTGCTTTTGATGAGTAGACAACAGACTAACATATAAAACTTTTCAGTTATGTGTTCATGTCGGTTATATGGGCACCATGTCCAAACATAAAAGACCCTTAAGTAGTGCACCAAAAAGATAACAAAATATACTTCAGTTTTCATTTTCACCTTTAAATCTAACATATACTTTCAGTGTGCACCAACTAACATATACTTTCAGTGTGTATGAGGGTGCACCAACTAACATATACTTGCAAAAATCATGGACGTATAACACACACATAAAAAAAAACAGGTTAAGTAGCTAAATTCCTTTTTAAAAAAAGTTATGAGTTTGGAAAGTGGTTCTTCCTTGCTCACACGTACATCTTATTTCCACAACTTTTGTTCTCCTGTATACAATAATCTAATACAGAGTATTTATGAAAAACTTTAATAACTCTGGCTATACACATAATTTTTATTTGTTTAAATAGAATTTTGCCAGTACTAGTCGGGATGGCTTTTGTCATGAAATCAGTATCAAGTGCACAAACTGTGGCGAAATGGAATGCCAATTTCAATACTTCTGATGTATCATCTCCAGCTATTCACAAACAAATGGCGGATGTCCAAATATAAAAGTCCTTTAGGTCTTAAATTCTGAATTAAAGAGAAAAGATACACATAACAGAAACACATTGCTAACAGCCTTTGAAAGCAGAATCTATTAAGCTTTAACACGTTTTTAGGCTTTAACTTAACCACCATCTTTTGTGATTTTGCAGCTCACTGAGAACATTCTTCAGCTGCTGCTTAGCGAATTGCATTTGTGATCCTGACCTTAAGTTTTGCACTTAAATGTGCTTTTGATGAGTAGACAACAGCCTTATTTTTTTTTTTTTATAATGTAAAACTTTTGCCTCGTTATGGCGAGACGCGTCCCGTTCAACCTAGTCAGTTATATTAGGGCTCATGTCCAAACACAAAAGACCCTTAGGTCTGGAAGACTATAACAGCCTTAACTTAATCAATTATGCTTTTCTAATGCTGTTTTCATTGTGCTTCTATCATGTGTTCATCCTAAGTTAATAAAGTTAGACAACTACTTTATAAATACCTAGTATATTTATATTAAGTTAGTTCTCTTTCCTCAAATTTCTTCAAGCGCTATACGCCTACATGAAACTGGTTCCGTCACGTTATAATGAAACTTTATTATAATTAATATATACATCAAATAGTACACAGCAGAAAATACCATTAATAACATGAAATTTAAAATATGCATACTGACAAGACACGACCAATTTCCGACGCTGTGTCCAATTTACTAGTCCTCAGAGATAGATACGTTTTCACACAGTGCCACTATATTTCATGCAGTCATTTATTTAAAAATATGTTTTTACAAAATACGAAGAATTAAATTATACAAATGATCTGGCAATTATTTGTCACCACAGACAGCAGGAATGATAAGACTTATACTTAGCAAATACAAGGTATGTCTAGGATGTATAGCACGTATTTGGAGTGTATGTAGCCAGTATTTATTTTGAATGGAGTGATTTTATTTATTTTGGGTGCTGAAAATACGGATGTCGCTCAAATGTTTTGTGTTTTTATTGCTAAAATGTATGTATCATCGTTTCCACATTTGAAGCCCCCCCCCCTTTTTTTTTCAAGCAGGACCATCCAAGCCAATTAATGGGCCTGTTGTGATCTCCGCCAGTGTTGAGCCCGCTAACTGGTGAAGTCCTCTGGGGTTGCAAAAAAACCCAAATACCTATCCCCGAATTCCGCAAAGGATAAGAGTTAAAACTCAAATCCTTGAGATTCGAAAGAATGAACGAGCTCACACATGAAAAGTTCAAAAATACAGTATCGGCACTGAAGTCTTTATCCGCGTATTAAAAAAAAAAGACAAAAGGTTCTAAAAATAAACATGTAGGTAACAAAAAAGATTTTATATTGAAACAGCGGTCTCATATGAGTATCTGATGATGATGTGGTTTCCCTAATAAATGAGTATCATTTGGTGGTGGTATTTAACTAGAGCTGCTGAGCTTTACGCTCTTTTGCAGCAATACCAAGCTGGATAGTCCTTGGTAATATCTACACTGTAGATCTAGGCTTTTCCTGTGGCTTTTCTGCCATTCCGAAAGGTGTTGAGTTGAAGTCATGAGCTTCAGTTTCTCCAGCTTGGCTTGCATTTAAAGGGTCATCACATCTGGTCCCAAGCCAGGAGGAAGACGCATGTGGCATACTGTGCATTCTCCGCCATCCAAGGGGCTCACCAAGTATGCAGAGCTAAAATACTACGCTCTGGTTCTGGGTTCTCCCATGGAGTCGTCACGTCCTACACAGGGCCACTTTTCACCCCCTCCTGCTTATCACGGGGGTCCATAATGAGATCTTCCTGCATGCAGACAACCAGGTAAAAACCAGATTTACGTCTGGGGCTCAAATGACTCCTCTAAGCTTAGTGTGTATTGCTGGGTTCTCAACATGTTTCACCACGAGGGAAATCCCTGCAAGTGTATGGATGATTTCAAGAGTCAATGAGGGTGTAATTAGCCTCACAGACAGAAGTTCACATCCAAATCTACATACTATAGCATTGTGCACAGGTGGTGGTCATATAAGGATGCCTCAAGATATTCCTTCATGCATAATAAATGAGTACAGAGATAACTGCTTCGTTGTCTATCTCTTTTCTTCTTTTTCGCAATTTCAACAATCGATTTCAAATGAAGGACATGAATCCTAACCATATTCTCATGTAGAGCGTAACAGATTCACCAAAATGTGACAAGCGTGGGATCATCTCGTGAATCGTTCAAATTTGAAGGACGTGAAAAGAGGGAAAAACGGCAAAATTGGGGTCCAAACTCTGACCGATGGAAAGCGGTCCCGTGTTATAGCGGTCCCGTGTTATAGCGAGCTGCTTTATATCTAGCCGCGTCATATCGGATCTACAGTGTACTTCCTTATATCACCTGTTTCTATTTGTTCACACGGACAAAAAAAAAAGAAACAGTAATTTAGGCCAACGGTGTCCTCCGTCTTTTGTCCACAAAAAGTGGTCCCCTGCTGAAAGGTTTTGCAACCATTGGAATATGAGGCATTGGGGGTGATGGTGTGGTATTTCCATTATTTTGTACGGTAATTCTTGCACCACACCTATTAAATAGATGACATGGATGGCTAGGAATAAATATGACAACGATATCGATCCTTTTGTCTCGACGAATGCCAAGGTCATGATGACAGGTTCCATGACAATGACTTATCAGCTCATGATTATGAAAGTTTGATTGATTTGACTTCAGACTCAGGAATAAAACAAAGATTTAATGAACTTTCCTTAAATGATTTTTGGAGCATTGTTTTGCAAGAATACCCCAACATTGTAATACGGGAAATTCGAGTGCTTCTTTCATTTGCCACTACATGCCTATGTGAAACCGTATTTTCTTATTATGCAGCTACAAAGGCAAAATATAAGGGAACAGACCTGACGCTGCCCGGAGACATAAGAATTCAATGTTCAAATATTGTACCAAATATTAAGCGAATATGTAATGGTAAAAAACAAAAGCATTCTTCTCATTGATGTACAATGTACAATTACTTGTACATGTATTTTACTTATATTAGTAATAAAAAATAAACATGATTAAACTACGGATGGTTCTAGTTATTATTATTTTAGCTGTATTAATTACTTACTTTATTTACACAGCTTAAATTTAATTTTAATTCATCGTAAAATATAATATAAACTAGTAAAATGCTACATTAAAACCAATTTTTAGGATTAGTGTTCCTTCAATTCATTTCAAATGAATAAGTGTTCAGTGAACAAAAAAGTTTGAGAAACGCTGCTTAGTATATACCTATTAAATAGATAATCAATACAAATGGGTTTGTTTCTTCTTTGTGACCGTGCATTGGCTGCATACTTGGTCTGCAGCATTGCTTCCGATAATATATAGCGTAACATTATAAAACAGATAGCTAACATATAATAGGGAATTAGTGAACAATACAAGAGGGCTGCATGCTCCGTCGGGAGCATTGCTTTAGATAATATAGTCAAATATAATAAAACGAGAAAGCTAATTTAAAACGTACAAACGAGAATGCACATTGATATTTTCTCACATTTAATAATCACAAACTTCTTCTTCTTCTTCTTCTTCGTACACTCTCAGACGTCCACTTGAATGTTCTCAAAGAAAGCAGTAGTCAGTTTGAGGCTATTTGAATCCCCGTAAAGCTTTTCCACGAAAGGAGCTGGCGTCGGCCATATGCACTTTCTCTGTACCACATATAAGGGGCAACTTTGAAGCAGATGTTCAGCAGTCATTTTATCAGTGCCACAGTTACACTGATCGGTAGTTCCTATCTTTAGCTTGTTGAATAGATGGTATCTCAATCTGCTGTGGCCAGTGCGGAGTCTGAAGATTACCACTTGTTCTCTTCTGTGGAGCTGGTAGTAAGCATCATTCTGTGTGTGCCCTGGATGTTCTACATTCCATTTGTTTCTGTAACTGATTCTGATAAAACTCTTTGCCTCCTCAAAAGTTATGCTTGCATCAGGCTGAGGTAGATGTGAACCTTCTTTTGCCATTCTGTCAGCCTCTTCATTGCCGGCGATGTTACAATGAGATGGGATCCACTGGATCACAACACTTTTGAATCGTTGACAAAGTTTGTGGAGCACTACTCTGAGATCATCCAGGTCTGTATTATTTTGTCTTTTCAACGTTGCAATTACTGACTGTGCATCAGTAAAGAAAGCAACTTGTCGCTCTGCCGTTTCTTCTGTCAATATAACCTCTGCTGCAGTTTTCAAGGCCTCTGCTCTGAAGTTGCTGGAGAATCGTCCTGTCGCCACTGACAGCCTTTTTTCTGCACCAGTGCTTAAGGTCAGAAAGACACCCCCACCTCCATTTTCTGTTGCATTTGTTGCTGATCCATTTGTGTATGCATGGGTCCAGGTGTTGCGTGGATAATGTTTCTCTATGTATTTTGTCGCTATGGATTGTCTATCTGTTGCAGTTTGGCTCTTTTTACTTTCAATTCCAGGAATGTTTTCCATCATTTTAGGGAAACGATTTTGTTTCCAAACTGGAAGCTTGTGTGCAGTGTAGATGGGTTAACAGTGGATATTTCATCTATGGATACTGCTCTCATTTGTGGTTTGGTTGATTCTACAAAATTACTTCGTTTGAGTCTTTGCCTTCTAAGAGCATTTATTCTATGGCACATTGGGTGGTCTGTTAGTCTTTTGAATTTTTCGGCCTGTTGTTGAGCCCTGCAGTCTCTTCTATCTGTCATTGACTGGAGGCATGTAATCTTTTCGAGTTCTTTTATAGGTGTTGACTTCATGCCTCCCGTTATAATTCTCATTGCTTGATTTTGGAGTCTGCTAATTTTATCGAAGTTTGTCTTAGCTGCTGTTGCCCATGCTGCCATGCCATATTCAAGAACTGGCCTCACTCGCCCTGTGTACAACGTCTTAAGCACTTTCTCATCTGCACCCCAAGTTGTTCCAGCAAGTTTTTTCATAATTGCCATTCTTTGTCTTGCTCTCATTCGATTTCTGTCAACCTGTTTTTTCCAAGTCAGACGGCGATCAAAAATAATGTCTAGGTAGTTCGGATTTTCATTTAAATGAAGATTTACTCCGTTTAGTACTAGTTTGAAGCTCTGAGAAAGTTCGCTGCACAATTAGTTAACCCGGAGGTCGAAAGCTGTCAATTAAAAGGACGCTTAACCACAACAACAGGGGACGCTAGTGTTGTTTGGTAGAATCAAGTGCGGGTCACTGCGTTCTGCACAATGTGCATTTTATGCTATTGGCATACGTAAACTGACAGCTACTTTAAGTTTATACGATGGTTCTCACACTGGTAACCAAAAACAATGTAATTTTGGACTGACATCTTATTATACTTATAAGAGAAAGGAATGAAATGTTGGCAGATATAAGTTACATTTAGGAAAATGAATTAGATTTTGACCCTGAGAGTACTGAACACCTGTGTGTGTGTGAAATGGATGTTGTATATGGATGATTGATAGTTTGGTATTTGTTTTTAATGAGATTATTTGTAGAAGTGCATTTGTGTCGCATATCTGGGACGCGAGAAAGAGTCATTGGAAAGAAAAAACAGGCTGAAGTCAGCATTTTGTTCTGTCAGCAAGGATGACATAATCATGAAATCCTGACACTTTCCCCATAGAAACAGACAAAAACAGGTGCCGGATGCAGAATGACGGAGTGTAAAAACTTTTGTTTGCGCGGTCAAGGAGAGATTTGGGATATTTGATTTGAGATTCAGATAGAGATAAAGATTTGTAGAGAAGAGAACTAAAAATGTAGGAAGTTTGTCATAGGTCGAGCGCTGGATTAGCCAGTGTTCGGCTTTTGAAATGTTATTGTAGGAAAGAAGCGTAGATTTTTTATACATAGTGTTTTGTAGAGAATAGCTAATAATGATAATAAGTGGTAAGAAGAGAATTTTTAGATAATCTCAGCTAGAGTTCGAATAAACTATAAGTACCGATAACAGGAGAGAAGAAGTAAGAAAGAGAGATAGAGGTTCTCAAGCTGTTAACCAATGATCTTAACCCGCTAAGGTGACTTGTGAATCACAAGCGGCACTTAAGTCATTTTAAGGATGTTATTCTGCGTGTTAACGCTATAGAATATTGGTGGAGCGGTTGTAGTGAAGTGAAAATGTGTGATCCTGCAGACTGGCAGGCAATAAATAAATAGTGGTGATTTTTATTTCAAGCGCTTAGCTGTTGATGCCACTTGTAAGTAAACATACTGAGAACCACGGACTCAATTCATAATTATATATACAGTAAAACTTAATAAGAAATGTTCAGTGAATATTAAGAAAGATGACATTGGTAATCTATATGAGATTTTGAGAGTCAGTGTAACTGTTATATTGACACATTGTTATGTAAAAGTGAGAACAATGATTCTCAAGGTTTTTGTCATGATGTGAACAAGAATATAAATAGAGATAACTAAGAACAAGGATTTTCACATTGTATAGAATATGATTAGATAAAATTAGAGTTAGAACGAAATGAAAATATAAATAATATTGCTGATATTTGTAAAAAGGCATGCTTTAACATTCTTGTATCCAACATTTAACTTTAATAAACGTTTTATCTTTTATTGGATTTGTTGACAGTGATTAGATCGATTATTGTTAGTAGTTTCGAACATGTTTGTCAGTGAACCAGTTAGTTATCGTGGTGACTTTGTTTAGTGTCGTCAAGGACTTGTGTTACTGTTATTGTGAAATAAATGGAGTCAACAAACTAGAAGTGAGAGAGGACATTCCATTATACACAACATCACGTGCCATGAAACACCAACAAGTAGCTGCATTCTCATCCGGAAGAACGAACCTGGGTTGAACAAGGTTGGACACATTCTCATGATGGTGGAAATCAACATCTAGGGCGTGTAGCCTTTCAGACCACTGAACTTTAATAAGAACACTTACATGAACATAACATGTGCCTGGTGTTAATACGGTGCAATCTGATTGAACATTGAGAACATTTGAACAATTGACAAATCAACAAAATTATGTACAAACAGCATGTACGCTGTTACATCTTCATTATTTCTCACAAGTGCTTGCAACATACCCATTTAGACGATACAGCAGATAATATTACTTATAAGCTACTGTACCTGCTGTCGCTCATAAGCTGCTGTACCTGCTGTCGCTTATAAGCTGCTGTACCTGCTGTCGCTTATAGGCTACTGTACCAGCTGTCGCTCATAAGCTGCTGTACCCGATGTCACTTATAAGTTACTGTACTTAATATTACTTATAAGCTACTGTATCTGCTGTCACTTATAAGCTACTGTACATGCTGTCATGCACAAGCTACTGTACCTGCTGTCACGTACAAGCTACTGTACCTGCTGTCACATACACGCTGCTGTAACTGCTGTCACGTACAAGCTACTGTACCTGCTGTCACTTAAAAGCTACTGTACCCGCTGTCACTTATAAGCTGCAGTACCCCATGTCACTTATAAGCTACTGTACCTGCTGTCGCTTATAAGCTGCTGTACCGGCTGTCGCTCATAAGCTGCTGTACCTGATGTCGCTCATAAGCTGCTGTACCCGATGTCACTTATAAGCTACTGTACCTGCTGTCGCTTATAAGCTACTGTACCTGCTGTCGCTCATAAGCTGCTGTACCGGCTGTCCCTTATAAGCTACTGTACTTACTGTTACTTATAAGCTACTGTACCTACTATCACTTAAAAGCAACTCTACCTGCTGTCACTTATAAGCTACTGTATCTGCTATTTTCTATAAGCTACTTTACTTACTGTTACTTATAAGCTACGGTACCTGCTTTCTCTTACAAGCTACTGTACCTACTGTCACGTACAAGCTACTGTACCTGCTATTTTCTATAAGCTACTGTACTTGCTGTTACTTATAAGCTACTGCACTTATTGTTTCTTATAAGCTGTTGTACCTACTGTCACTTATAGGCTACTGTACTTAATGTTACTTATAAGCTACTGTACTTATTGGTACGTACAAGTTACTGTACCTGCTGTCATTTATAAGCTACTGTACGTACTGTTACTTATAAGTTACTTTACTTATTGTTACGTATAAGCTACTGTACCTGCTGTCACATATAAGCTACTGTACCTGCTTTCTCTTATAAGCTAATGTACCTACTGTCACTAATAAGCTACCGTACCTGCTATTTTCTATAAGCTTCTGTACTTACTGTTACTTATAAGCTACGGTACCTGCTTTCTCTTATAAGCTACTTTACCTGTTGTCACTTATAAGCTACTGTACCTATTGTTACTTATAAGCTATTGTACCTACTGTCACTTATAAGCTACTGTACTTATTGTTACGTATACGTTACTGTACCTGCTGTCACTTATAAGTTACTGTACTTAATATTACTTATAAGCTACTGTACATGCTTTCTCTTATAAGCTACTGTACCTACTGTCATTTATAAGCTGCTGTACTTACTGTCACGTATAAGCTACCGTACTTGCTATTTTCTATAAGCTACTGTACCTGCTTTCTGTTATAAGCTACTGTACCTGCTGTCACGCATAAGCTACTGTACCTGCTGTCTCATACAAGCTACTGTACCTACTGACACACATAGTAATCTGTACCTGCTGTTTCATATAAGCTACTGTACCTGCTGTCTCATATAAGCTACTGTACCTACTGTCACATATAATAATCTGTACCTGCTGTCTTATATAAGCTGCTGTATCTGCTGTCTCATATAAGCTACTGTACCTGCTGTCTCATATAAGCTACTGTATCTGCGGTTTCATATAAGCTACTGTACCTACTGTCTCATATAAGCTACTGTACCTGCTGTCACATATAAGCTACTGTACCTACTGTCACATATAATAATCTGTACCTGCTGTCTCATATAAGCTACTGTACCTGCTCTCTCATATAAGCTACTGTATCTGCGGTTTCATATAAGCTACTGTACCTGCTGTCTCATTTAAGTTACTGTACTTACTGTCAGTCGCTGTTCCCTTTTGCTCCTCGTTACTTCCATTTTCAGCTCTACTCAGACTTTTCTCGGCTGCTAGTGAGGTGCCTCCTGAGTTTGTCCCATTCTGAACGCGCGGCTTCCTGACTGTTGATGTGGATAATGCAGTGGTGTAAATGACCTCCTCATCAACTTGTTTCGTGGTTATCAGTGTGGCAGCAGAGGTCATTTCTATAGATGGTGATAATGATGATGAATCGGACACAGTATCCATCTCTGTCCCTTTGTTGTGAATTGCCTGCAATTCTATGATCTACAGATGGAGGGAAAAAGGTAATGTCAAAGCGTATCCACCATCTCCATCGCTACAAATATCATAATAATATTAAAAAATTGAATTAATTCATTTAATAATTATGGTTAGATCAACATACAACACTATAACAAAATGTTGGTTACATCATTCTTATTAATTAGTAGGGCTAGGATTTTAATGATTTTGCATCCTTTTTAGGCATAACTGAAACGTTGCTCAGTTGAATATAAATGTGTTTCATTAATAGATTAAAAAAACAACGCTGATTTAAAAGCCAGTGTTAAGACATTTATGACCGTATGGCCTACTACGTCGCTACAAATATTATAATTATAGTAATGTACTTATTGGGAGCAAACTGCCACAGTAAGATCGGGAAGGAATTATTCACCATACATAGACATAAAAAGAGGTGTCAGACAAGGTTGTGTGCTATCCCCCTGCCTATTTAATTTATACACCGAAAAAATTTTCAAACAGATACAGGAAATACCAGGACTGAACATCAGTGGAAGGTCAAGAAACAGCCTTAGATATGCAGATGATACCGTGTTGTTAGCTGAAAGCGAACAGGAGTTACAAGAACTAGTGAAGCAAGTGAACAGTATAAGTCAGGAATATGGACTCGACATTAATATTGAGAAAACAAAAACTATGATAATTAGCAAAGGAGACGATAAACCCACATTAAAGATAAGCGTAAATGGGAAAATCCTGGAACAAGTCAAGAGCTACGTATATCTTGGTCATATAATAACAGAAGATGGCAGATGTGAAACAGAAATCAAGAAGAGAATAGGAATGGCCAAAGCTACATTCAACAACATGAAACATATACTGACATTTAAACAGTTATCTCACAAATTAAAACTGAGAATCATAAAGTGTTATATATATTCTGCATTTCTGTATGGTGCAGAAACATGGACGATGAATAAGCATTTGGAAGAAAGAATTGAGGCTCTTGAAATGTGGATATATAGAAGAATGGGGCGTATCTCATGGAAAGAGATGAAAACAAATAAGGAGGTCCTAGAAAATCTAGGTATGAAAAGAGAACTAATGAGGGAGGTCAAAGTTCGGCAGCTAAAATACTTTGGCCACATAAAAAGGCATAACACCTTGCAGAAGACCATAACAGAAGGGAGAGTTGAAGGCAAACGTGCAAGGGGAAGACAGCGCTATAAGTGGGAAGATAACATCAAGAGATGGACAGGAAAGAGTCTATCAGAGTGCACCACCAAGACAAGAGACAGAAGACGTTGGAGATCCATTACAGCCAACCTTCGTTGTGGAGATAGCAACTGATGATGATGATGAATGTACTTAAGAATGACTAGTTAGTAAAAATAAACACTAGTCAAAAACCAATGACATCATCAGTGATGGCACACATGAACCCATGATGTCATCAAACCTTGTTTGGCCTACATACAAGTTAGGCCGGAAGACATTTAGAATAGAGGGAACCTAGAACAATGGTTGGTCATACTTACTTAGTAACAATAATTTTTGACTAGAGGTTTCGTAGTTAGTTAGGTTAAAGATTATTTTAACAGTCAGCTAGGCCCCAAGACCAATCATAAGAAGGTTTCCGGTCTCTACTCCAATTAGAAATAATTTCATCCGGCAAGCCATAGCACCGGACTAGTATATAGACTGATGCATCATAGTAACCAGTTAGAGCCTGAGACAGTTATCTCAGTAATCAGAGTCAAACCTACATAAGGCGTACTCACTTGAGGTGTGAAGCAACCTGGCGCATCCCCTATTGTGAGAACAAAAGCCTTTGGCTACTACGTTTGTGACAAGTACATAACCGTCCTGACACCTACAACCTACCAGGACCACCAGCGAACCAGCGCTGACCCCTGCCACGTATTTTATTGTGGTTTTATCCACAACAAGTGAGTCTCGAATTAGTTTTTCCAAAGTTTCGAATCGATATTTTATTTCGATAGGTTTCCACAGAGTTCAGACATGCCTTATCACGACTTCTATAATAAGCCTTTTGCCATCGAGGCTAAAGCTGGGAGTATTGCCCCACCAGAATCTTTTTTAATGCACAGAAATGTGCTGGAGATGTTTATTTGCCAGCATAGAAATCAAATAAATAAAGAAAATTTGATATAAATACTTGGACTCCACCAATATTCTGCTTTTAGAATTTTCCTTGACTTTGTTGGAATTTCAGTTGATAATCAAACCTTCAATCATGGTACTACCAACTATAAGCTTTTATGAGTACTCCTTACTACGTGGGTTTTTCCTCAATTCTGGAAGTAACAACTCTGGTGTATAACCAGTCATTCACAGAAGTATTCCAAGTAAAGAAAGTGTCGCGGTTATATCCCTTTGACTAACTCAAGGGAAGTAACAATATTAGGTACCGTCACATTTAATTTTGCATTTTTTGGTCATTTTTGGCATGTTTAGGGCATCCATTGCGATTTTTCGGTCATCTATAAGCATTTTTTGTTTGTTCTTAGAGTCATTATTTTGCATATTTTGGCATTTTAAATAACAATATATATGTATATATATTTTTTTATCCAAAATGTCAAAATATGCAAAACTGTGGAGTCAGTATGCAAAGAATGAACCAGAGCTGTAGTACTGCATGTCGTACGGAAGGTTAATTGCTCTAATTGGCCCGTCTGAGTAGAGTGGATATCGACAGATTCGAGAGAAGGTATAGAAAATAGACTTTTCACAGGTGGTAGATTGAGGAAAAGATCTGTCTCTGGAGTGATTAGGTTATCTCTTCCAGCCTATCCGTACGACTGTACTTTGTTTGCAAGACAGCTTTTGCCTTCCTATCAGGAATAGATAAGTTAATCTACACACACACAGCTATGTGACAACAAGACACACAAACGTGAAAAACTAAGGATAAATGGGTATGGGTCTGACCAAAACACAAAGATAAGTTTCTTTGTAGTTTATTATCATTTAAACTCGACAACATCAAAATATCTAAAGGAAAAGATCAAAGAGTCATTTACATGCACATGAAATAAAGCAGAAAAAGTTTACCCTCCCCGAATGGAGAAAAAACCCTAAAATTATTAACCCAAAGGTTGAAGGTTAGCACTATATTACAGAATGAACAGCAGTGGTACTCTATGAGACCCAGTAAAATAAACAAACTTTTAGACAAATCAGATATATGGATAGTTTTCCCTCAAACAAGAAAAATACTCGCACACTCTTTCAAGCAGTGGCCACTCTCACACTCTTACCTAATTGCCTGGTATGGTAGGTCTGTAATATCCCTTGGTAATAGAATTACTCCATGAATATATTATCTATTTTCACTTAATATTCGGTCACTCCAGTTGTCGCAGATCCAAATTGGCCCCAGTCCATCCCCAGAAATTAGTTAATGAGGTGAACGCCTAATCTGGTGCTTCTCCTATAAGTGTTATTACAAACAGTTAAAACTGTAAGAGTTCTTGAGGTTCACTCTTTAACGGAAAAATACTTCCAGTATTGGGAAACATCTGGTTGCTAAAAATAATGTTCATATGATGATGATGGCTCTTCTATCGGCCAACTCTGTATTAAAAGCGCCGATTCTAGGTATTTAGAGAGGTATACTCCCCTTGAATTACGACTGTCAGGAGTCGGGATAAAATAATGTTCACTACTGTGGCTGGTAAAAATATAAATCTGGGTTTGATAAGTCCAGTGTTAAAAAAATGTATTGTCCTCCAATACTCTTTGGCGAGTGCCCGTTTACAAATGAAATCGGTGACACACAAGCCAAGAAAAGGAGAAAATAACAAATCCAAAAAAGAAAAAGACCGCTTGCCGCCCTTGTGATAAGGTCTGCGAAGAATACAAGAAACATTTATAAAAAATATGCTAATCCTATATCTGCACACACAGACGGAGACAAGACGATCTCTTTTCCACTCCGTAAGTCCTGATTAAATTTAAAAGGCACATGGTGTTTCCTTACGCCTTCAAGTTAGCAGACGCCACTGGCGCTTAGTTTGGTTGGACTGAATTATGTTAATTCGCCCGCCCCTGCTCGCGCCGGCGTTCAGCGTACAATGTTAATTATCATTTAATCTCTCCATACGCGCTACCTAAACAATGATCGCCTGTCATTAAATAGCGTTGGAAAAATTCGACACTAAGTCCAATATTTGTTCGTTCCATAAGCACGCAGAGTGACTGGTATAAACACACACGCCTCGCTCTGTCTGCAAATTGGTACATTTTATGACGTCACAGACTTGTTGTTTCGAATTGAACTACACAGAAGCGGGGAGAGAGATGGCGTAATTTATATGATAGTGGAAATTGAAACTAACTCTGGAAAATATACGGGCTTCTTTATTAATAGGTTTAGGATCATAAAACCTAGTTAGTTTGATGGCTTATCTTCTCCTGATAAATAATATGTTTAAAAATACAAAATTCCCCAGTAGATAAGAAAGTTATTGACAAAAGACTGTATTTGTTCGTGCAGACAAACGGACAGACTGGCGGTTTTGCATTCATTTTGCATTCACTAACGATTACAATTTTGAACGCGTTGTTGGAAATGAGACAAGCAAGCATGTATTCTGTTGGAGGAGGGGTAGACAAGGGGAGAGAAATTATGGGATGGCTTAACACAAAATATATTTTAGCAGTAGAAATCTAAGAATGAGTGAGGAGAAAACTTGTTAGGTCCAAAAATCAAGTCTGTTTTTGCTTTTATTTTCAAAATTCAAATTGAAAAGCTTAGTCTTCCGATCTGATTGGCCAACGCATTTTATATTATGGAAAACTTAGGTCTTTGCCATTTTGTAGAAAGCTATCCCTGAAGTAGGTCAATGTGATCCTAGAAGTTTGACTTTTATTTGTAACTAAAACTAAAAAGTATTTGTCATAGTCTAGCCAGCAGCAAAGCTGAATTTGTGCCATCCATCGCACCTGTGCTTATTTCATTGAATTCTGGTAAGAAGAATATTTATATTATTATGTAATATGTGCAAAGGCAAAAAGTGGGAAAGTGTATGACATGCCTAAAGAGACAGTTTGGGTATATCTATTTGATTTATGTTTGAATATTGCAATGTTGGAATTAAAAATTATTGTAGGACTAAAGTAAAATAGCAAGCTTCTGTGTTCGCTGAACACTCTTGATTGCCTGGAGCGTTTATATTTTGAAATAGAAGAAAATTATATGCATATAAGGAGATGTACATACTCCTATTAAATTGTGTTGAAGAAGACTATGTAAAATGACAGTGGCGTATCTGCCATATGGACCTGAGGTGTGGTCACAATATGATGTGAGTTCAAAAAAACTTAAGGGCTGGTGCACTTGTAATGCACACGAGACTGAACCCCATCATGTCATGTAGAGAGTTGAGGGAAAAATATAACAGATATGAAAAGGCCAGGGTGTCTTTTATGTTGCAGGGTTTTATTTCCTGTTACCAGCCGGTGACAGGAAAGCTGAAGTACGAGTGAAGACAGTAACGTCTCCAGTACAGCGTATTCTGTATAATAATTGTCAAGTGGAGCTCTGAGAGCTGATGTTCTTTACAGAGCCATATCAACGATTGAATCTTCACGAAGGAAATTTCTGGTTATGTGCCACAATCTGGGCAATATGACACTTTATCTGGAGAAAACTGTTTCCCTACCCATTAACAGAAACTCTCGGGGAAATGATGACATAAACAGTCTCTCCAAAAACTGACTCACATTATTAATTATTACTTAACAGCCTGTGAAACACCTTACTGAACATTTTAATATTAATAGTATTATTGTTGGACCAAGAGTCCTTATTTTCAGTTCACTTTTCAGTGTAACATACATTTTCTTCAGTTTTAAAAGACCTGCCCAAAAGAGATTGCAGGACAGGCACAATAAATTGTACAAAACAATATTTCCAATTTGAAAACTAAACAACAGAGTTATTAAGATTCTATTAGAGAGTTATACTGTGTTGTTTTGATGTACCATAATTTCATTGCATCCCCTAGACACTAGCCACATCAAACACCATACATTAGAAGTAATTTACAGCACTGTGTGAGGTCTTGAGAGGTAGCGTTAGGTCCCTTGAGAATTCATCTTCTTCAACCACTAGACTCAAGGTCTTACATAGCTTGACCTCACACGGTTAACACATCTAACTCTATCATTCTTATCTTTTACCATCATAACCTCTCCAGCAATTTACTTTGCTACATAAATTGGGGGCTCGTCCGGGATTATACCTAGGAACACCATTATTACTAACCTAGGGAATCCCCATTATAATTATTACCCAGGAGTTGGGAAGTTGATAAAGTGTCAGAGCCTGGAATAATTTAATTAGAGTTTATATTAATATTATTGTAGTACATTTATAACATTGTTAAAATTGATAAGATGGCAGATTTGGCCAAATTTAGATCTGCTGCTGTCCAGACTGCTAAAGAAATGGGTCTAGAGGGCCCACTTCTGATTCAATACGTGACGTCAGAGGTGGATAAATTTATTGAGAGGGAGGAGAAAAGAATACAGCTCGAAGCTGATAGAGAAGATAAGAGGTTGGCTGGTGAAAGAAGATTAGAATCATATAGATTAGCTGAGGAGAAGAAATTAGAAGTAGATAAAGAAATACAAAGACTGCAGATTGAGGCTGACAAGGAGGCTAGGGCATTGGAGGCGGATAGGGAGGCTGAAATAAAACGGCTCCAGTTGGAAGAAAAAAAGGCCGAGAGGGAGGCTGAGGAAAGGAAACAGGCTGCAGAAAGGGAAGCAGAAAAGGAAAGAGAAGAGAAAAAGGCCGAAAGGAAAGCAGAAGAAAAACGGTTACAGAGGGAACATGAGTTACGACTAAGGGAGTTGGAATTACAAGGCCATGCTACTGAAGGTGGTAACATCCCTTCTACCTCCGATGCCACTGCTAGTCAGGGAGCCTCAACCTCAGCCATGGGGTTCCATTTAGACCATTTTGTTGAGAGGGACGATGACATTGAATCATTTTTATCCAGATTTGAGGTTTTAGCCACCAGTTATGGGTTAGAGAAAGAAAGGTGGAGTTTAAATTTATCCCAGGGTCTTAGGGGAACATCTTATGAAGTGTTTGCAAAAATGAGCAAAGATGACCAAGACAATTATGACATGTTAAATCAGGCTCTTTTGCTAAGGTATGAAAAGAATGGATAATTTTACAGGAAAAAGTTTAGAAATGCCAAGCTACTGTCGGGTGAGACCTATCACCAGTTCTCTGCACGTTTAGAGACTTACTTGGAGAAATGGACTGCTCTGGGGAAAACCCAAGATCAAAGAAATGATCCTTATTGAGCAATTGAGAGGGTCCATGGCTCCAGACTTGAGAAAGTTTCTCATGGAACAAGGTGCAGAGAGGCTGGGTGAGTTACTTAATGTCGCTGAGAGGTATCAGGCAGCCCAGGCAGAGGTAGCTGGCGCCAAAAAGAAACATGTAGACAATTATAAGGCTCCATAAAACTCTAATAGATTTGACAACAAAGATCAGGGAAACAAGGGTAAACAAAATTTTGATAGGCCACGCAATGATTATAGAAATAAAAACCCACAATTCAATGACAGGAAATATGAGGAAAGAAAACTCTTTCATCAAGGTAGATTATATTGTAGATGGTGTAAGAGGG
The DNA here is from genome assembly GCA_024509875.1 of Oreohelix idahoensis. Classification (NCBI taxonomy): domain Eukaryota; kingdom Metazoa; phylum Mollusca; class Gastropoda; order Stylommatophora; family Oreohelicidae; genus Oreohelix; species Oreohelix idahoensis. The sequence continues at coordinate 220,878 of JAMPIV010019600.1, read as the reverse complement.
AAGGACATGACACCAAAGTTTGTCCTAAGAAACCTGCTGGATTTGCTGCTATGAAGTTGGGGAAAAAGGAAGTAAAGGTAAAACCTGCTGGACAGCAGGAACCTTATCACCCCCCAGTTTGTGAGGATGTTGTATGTAATGGGGTCACCATTAGGTGCCTTTATGATACAGGTTTAGATTTTGATTCTGTTGTGAGTTCGCACTTGGTGAACCCAGATCAGTATACCACAGAAATAGTGGAGATACAAGGGGCGACCAAGGACATACCACTTATGACACTTCCCATTGCCAGGATAACGGTGAAAACTCGCTATGTGGAAGGAGTAATCAGAGCAGCAGTGATCGACGCACCCATCTACCCTCTGATATTGGGGTGTCATTATGTCTACTTGGGGAATCCCAAGAGACCTGTGGTCTTGGCAGCAGTCCAGACCCGATCACAATCCAGAAAGGAAGAAGATGAACCAATAAATACTCATCCAGAGGAGATGAGGAATGCACAGGCTGAGGACAGGACACTCAAGCCTTGTTTTAGGAAATTACCTAAATGCCACACACCTCCAAGCAAAGGGGATTATTATATGAAGAACAAATTGTTATATAGGAAGACCGGAACTGGAACAAATGGCCATGGACAACTGTTACTTCCTACTTCATATAGGGAGAGAGTGTTGGAATTAGGACATGCGATTCCCTTCAGTGGTCATATGGGGATCAGCGCAACAGGACAGCGAATAGCATGTCATTATTTCTGGCCAGGTATAACGGAGGATATAAAAAGATATGTCAAATCCTGCCCAGAATGTCAAAGGGTAGCTACAAAGCACTGGACTGCTCCTGCAACTCTAGGGGAAATGCCCATAGTGGGAACACCTTTTGAGAGGGTTGCAGTGGATATTGTGGGACCTCTCCCTCGGACCAAGAGGAGGAACAGTTACATCCTTACTCTGGTGGACACTTGTTCTATGTGGGGAGAGGCGGTAGCCCTGCCGTCAATCGATTCGAAGCATGTCGCAGAGGCATTACTTACAATATTCACTAGGTTAGGATTCCCGCATCAAATCTTGACTGATAACGGCTCACAGTTCAAGGGGAAACTAACGGAAGAAGTTTTCAGGATCTTCCAAGCCAGGCACTTTCATTGTAGTCCGTATCACCCCCAAGGGAACGGCCAGGTGGAGAGGTTCAATGGGACTCTCATTTCTATCCTGAGAAAGCTGGCACATGAGAAACCTGATACGTGGGAGCAATACTTGCCCGCTGCGTTGTTTGCGTATCGGGAAGTTCCACATAATTCAACCGGGATGGCATCCGCAACCCTGTTATTTGGGAGGCCAATAAAAGGTCCATTGGAAGCCTTGTTGAGGACATGGACAGATGAGAAGGCAGAAGAGACTGTTACCTCATCATATCAATATGTAAACGAGCTGACTACTCGTCTTAAAACTGGCTGGAAACTTGCAAATGATAATCTCAGACAAGCCAGGAAAAAACATGCTGCTTATTTCAATAAGAAAGCTAAGGATAGAGAACTATTTGTGGGAGAGAAGGTGCTTCTTCTACTACCCGGCAGCAATAACAAATTACAAATTGGATGGCAAGGTCCATATTCTGTTCTAGAGAAGGTGTCTAGAACAATTTATAAAATCGACAAGAAGGGGAAAGAGAAAATATATCATGTGAACCTTCTAAAGAAGTATCCGGACAGGGAAATCCAGAAAGGAACACATTTAATGTCCTTGTCGATAGCAACGGGGATGAAAAATGAACCACTCACATCTCATGAGGACCCCCTGAAAACATGTGAGACCCCTGCACATGTAAAAGTCAGTAACCACATGACGAAAAAACAGAGGGAACAGGTTCAAAAGGTTCTGACTGATCATACGGACGTGTTAACGGACAAACCGGGGCACACGAATTTGTTGGAATATGATATGAAATTAGTAGACCCAACACCGATCTGTATGAGAGCCTACACGATCCCGTTTGCCAAGGAGAAAGCTTTGAAAGAGGAGATTGAGTACCTATTGAAAGGGATTATTTCTCATAGCGAATCTCCGTATAGTTCTAGTGTGGTTTTGCTGAGGAAACCCTCTGGAGAACATCGTCTGTGCATAGATTACAGGAAACTGAATGCTGTCATAGAAAATCAGGTGGATCCATTACCGGACACAAATCAGCTATTTGCCAGGCTGAACAAGGCAAAATATTTTTCTAAGGTGGATCTTAGCAAAGGCTATTATCAGATTCCAGTAAAGCCTGAGGTTCGACCTTATTTGGCGTTTAGCACTTCGGAAGGACATTATGAATTCAAAATGTTGCCGTTTGGGTTGAAAAATGCTCCGAGTGAGTTTTCTAGGATGATGCGAAAATTGTTGGATCCCCTGAATAACCCATGCATCACAAATTTTATGGATGATATCCTCATTGCTACGGAAACATTTGAGGAACACATTAACTCTTTGACTATGCTGTTTGATAGATTAAGAGAGGCTAACTTGACGGCTAGACCAACAAAATGTTGTATAGGGTGTAAAGAGTTGGAATCCTTGGGACATACTGTATATCAGGGTAACATGACCCCTGACCCCAAGAACTTTGAGAAATTGCAGAGAGCACCAAGGCCAGAAACCAAAAAAGACGTGAGATCGTTTGTGTCGTTGTGTGGGTTTTACCAGAAATATATCAAAAATTTTAACTCTATTTGTGCTCCTCTGACTGAGTTAACTCGCAAGGGAAATCCTGATAGAATTGTTTGGTCAGCCCAGTGTGAATTAGCATACCAGGAATTAAAAGATAAACTCATGAGCAAGCCTATCCTAAAATTGCCTGAGTTGACTCAGGAATTCGTGATAAGAACGGACGCAAGCAATGTGGGCCTGGGGGCCACTTTGTTACAAAGATCCTCTTCACAAGATGGGGAACTGAACCCAGTCGCTTATGCTAGCCGCAAGTTGAACAGAGCGGAACAAAACTATTCAACAAGCGAAAAAGAATGTTTAGCTTTAATCTGGGCAATACGTAAGTTCCAGATCTATCTTTATGGTAGAACATTCGTGGTCCAAACGGATCATCAGCCCCTCGTATTCTTATCACAGGCAAAGCACGAAAATGCTCGTTTATTACGATGGTCGTTGCTCCTACAGCCATATTCATTCACTACTGAATACATCCCGGGGTCACAGAACGTAGGTGCAGATTTCCTCAGTAGGCATCCCTGTGATCCAAATCAGAATATTCAACAGGCGTAAGGAGTAAATTTGATCTATGTGTATCACTGTTTTTGGAACTTGCATCAGTGCATGTTCTCAAGTGGGGAGATGTGTGATAAAATTACATTGATACACCGATAAAATTATTATTTGTAAGTAACAAGAAAGATAGGTAGAAATAAAAATAGTTAAGTTGTGACGCATCTTCTTTCCCCACGCCAGTCAGCGCGTTGATTTTAGCTAGACAGAATCGTAGTGTAAAGATACTATCGTTTGCCAGTGACTGTCACGTAGATTTTATGATCTATAAATTGCCTATATCCTCTTCTTTTTCTTTCACCCGTATGCTCTATTTTATTATCATTTTATCCTTTTCCTGTGTTTTTCGCATTCGTACGTTTGCGACTATATACATTACTATTTTCCCATTCTAACTTTCGCCGGGTTTAGTTTCTCATTTAGAAACGCACTAGTGAGGTTATTACGTAGTGGACGTAAACTGTGAATATTCGTTTTCGCCAGACTTATAGGCGAGATATCGTCTGCATTTTTCACCTGTCACCGCGTTTCTCGCACTTGCCATGAGCGCTCACGGTCCGATAGCTGGACGGAGGTGTGAATCGCGCCAGACGCATTCGCTCAGACCAGACAGTGTCTGGGATATCCCACCTGATACGTAGTTTCTCGGTTACCTTTCTCAGCGAAAAGTGTGATCTGCCACTCACTCCTCGCTCAGTAATGAGGATAGGAGGTGTCATAGACGCACTGATGGCAGTTACGGCATGCATCTATGTACAGGAGGTATTAAGAGAAGGGGAGGCTATTGCGTAGTTTATGGAAATAGTGGACATCTTTGTCTGGTGTTTCATATATACTGGAGGGAGTTAGATTTTATTTTCATTCAGTCCTCTAAATTCGCAGTAGACAGGTTGCTCGGAATAGAATAAGCTGAATAGCGAAGTTTCTCAGTTTGTTTCGACAATTTGTCGAACTTCTAGACTTCCATAAATATTCAGCGTATGATTCTAAGTTGTGCGACTACCTGTAGTTCTGTTTGAGGTAAAAATATATTATATCTAGTATTTTGTGAAGTGATAAAGTGTTAAATCGCTTATTTTAATTCTCTAGTTAGATTTGGTGCAGAGCGCTTAATTTATAAAGTCTGTATTATTTTCTAGTGATGTGTTTCAGTGGAAAACAGAATAAATTATAATTTCTAGCTTAAACAACAATGTAGCTATAATGAATTTAATTTAACTGCTGAATAATCAGACGAGAGAATATATTTTCAAACTAACTTATAAATGCTAGATGCCTCATGCGTGTTGACGGAATCCGTAGGTATTCCTAATTCATGATGATTGATTGTTATATATAACTTATTTCACGGGAAGTTTTAAATGATAAGTCAAGCTATATGCTTGCAGTTTAAAAATGTAAGTTATATTGAGTACATAATATGTAAAATATTTCATGTGTTTTTCTTTATTCAGTGAATACTGTGGTATCCAAACTTTGCCAGCGTTCTAGTACGTGAACATTATCTGTGAAGAACTTAAGCACTTTCATTACATGAACTGTAACAATTAAATGAAGTAAAAGGCCTATCGCGCCAGAATTAATTCTTCCAGAATAACACTTAAGTGCAGATCAGCCCGCTGTGGCAAGCAAAATATCAGTAACATTCCGACAGAGTTTTGACTAGTAGTGTGGTGACCCAATATATAGTCATATACTGAGATAAGGCACCCGACCTGACATTCCTCATTTTTTTAGAAACCTACACTAGTGACACTGTGCTCTGCTAACTTTCGTGCCTGGACAACTTTTATGTGACTTAAACAGACATCCGAAAAATAAGAACACCCAAGGAATCGTTCCCTGAGACAGAGAATTCAGTACGTCTTTTTGGAACTGGGGATTTTTTTGGTCAAGGCTGCATTTACGGGTCTGTGTGAAGGTCCTAGAAAAAATTATGTTCCCAGAGGCAGCGATCAAAGCTGTAAGTATAAATGTGCGCACGTGGCCACGGCTGAATGAATAGAGTGAACGCAGGTCTGAGTGTTATTTTTTTCCCGTTGTATTTTGGCACCTATTTGCTGTCATAACTTTCTTCATGCAAGTTTGTTTTGCTAACAATATTTTCCCTTAAACTAGATTATAGTATCAGGTCTGTTCATACCTTAAACGGGGAAAACTCTTAGACTAAATCACATGTATCTGGGACTCTTTGTGCTATCATCTTTCTCCTAACGGGACTGTGGGCTATCCATCGAGGGAAGATCATAACTGTGGGTCTACCAGTTCTTGTAGCATTCCTTGATTTGTTTATGACTTTGTGTATATGCCTTTTTGATGTAATTTTACATGTTGTGACGTAAGTTTACAATGATAAATAAACTTAACAATAAATTAATCAGCATGTTGGTCAGCTCGTTCTAAATATCTATATAATCATTTGTTATAGTTTCCCACGTCTGTGTGTCTACCTGTCGTCACTTGAATGTGAGTGCACGTGAGTGGATATATATATATATTTAATGTATATGTGTTAGACTGTCTGACTACTCTAGATCTATCGTAGAAGATAGGTGAGAGAGAGAGAAGATTTCTTGCCCCCAGAGACAGCCTCTATCACTATTCTACCACCTCACTCGTGGAAATCTATTTTGTATTTCTATCTCACACTGTGACTATCACTCATTCCAACCTATTCAGAAGGGACTAACCCAAGTCTTAATTCTCCTATCAAAAACCTACGACAAATGGGGTCTCGTCTATCGGGATTTTGAACTTAGAATAGGAAGACGAGACGGCAAATATCAGCTCGTCGGTAAGATTCTTTATTCTGATATAGAGTAAGAGTGTGATGTCTTGTGAGTTTTGTATCTTTTAAAAATAACTATCCCCTAGACGTAACGATCTGTTTATGGGCGTGCTGACCACACGGCTAATAATTGTTTTTCCACAGCATTATTGAGCATTATACATTTGGTTTACATGTTGATTTTGTCGGAATATATGTTAATTACTGATTTTGTAATACTTAACGCTGGTAAAGTTTTGTGAGTGTATAACATTCACAGGGTTCTGAAGAAGTAGGTGTCTGAGCTAAGCTAAGGAGCGCGATCAGATTATACGTCCTGTTATTGCCTCCCTTACCCTAACTATCTTCAGGGGTGAACTTATAGTGGATTTAAAAAATTAAGGGATTTTTTTTTCTCCTTAAAATTTTTTGCAAAATTATTTTGTTTCCACTGTAGCAACTTATTTTTCAGTAGTAAATCTTTACTACCATTTAGTTGGCGTAGTCGTCTGCATTAGGTGCTTTATTGCCGATAATAGCAGCGATAGTTAGATACTATATTTTGGAGGAGGTATCCCAGGAATAAGGATATCATCTTTTGTTTGGTATTTTTCTCGCAAGTGGTAGGAACAAGTGTATCCTTTTCTTATCTCTTTCTCGTCTAAATCTCAGCCACTGACTTATTATGGCGGAGAGGGCAAAGCTTAGACAGCATCTCAGGGACGAGGCGAGAGAAGAAGGTTTGGAAGGAGAAGAAGCGAAAGCTTTTGTCAGAGACGAACTGGAGAGATATGACGCGGAGAGGAAAGCAGCTGAAGCTAAAGAGGAAAAAGAAGAAGCCAGAAGGAAAGAAGCGGAAGACCGGCTGTTATAGCAGAGGAAGATGGATGAGGAGATGAAAATCCGCAGGGAGAGACAGCAAGAGAAGGAGAGGGAGGAAAGAGAGAAGGAGAGACAGCACGAGGAAAGAGAGAAGGAGAGACAGCATGAGGAAAGAGAGAAGGAGAGACAGCATGAGAAGGAGAGGGAACAGAGACAGCACGAGTTGGCGCTTACAACTCTAGAGTTCCAAAGTCGTGGTGCTGCCTCCACTTCCAGCAATGGAGAGTCTTCTCCGCATTCTTCCTTAACTGATCCTTCTAATACTCAATCTACTCACCTCACTGCGATGTCTTTTACGCTTGAATCTTTCCCTTGTCCTAATGAGAAGATTGACACTTGGCTAGAAAAAAATTGAGAAAATTGCAACTCTGTAAGGTTTAGAGAGGTCGCGTTGGAACATGAAGCTTTCTCAGGCGCTGAAAAGCAGTGCGTATGATGTTTACGCCAAACTGGAAAGCAGCCAACAAGACAACTATGATGTGTTGAAGAAAGCGTTACTGGAGCGCTTTGAAATGAATGCTCGCATATTTCTGCAACTGTTTTGCAACAGCAGGAAAGAGAGCTCTGAAACTTGTCAACAGTTCTCGTCTCGTTTGAAGGGATACCTAACAAAGTGCCTTGAGCTTTCACAGCTCCCCTCTACCTATGAAGGTCTGGAGGAATTTGTTATTACAGAACAAATAAAAAACACTTTGTCTGCTGATACCCGGAGATTTCTAGCTGAGCAGGGGGCAGAAAAGCTTGAAGACATCTTAGAAAAGTCTGAGCGCTATCAAAATGCGCTGGCTGAACTACCGGCCTCAAAACGTAAACCGACAGAAGAGCATTTTCGGAAAAATAATCTAGACCAATCTTCTCATATCTCTCATGCTTCTAATCAGAATAACTACAGAGAAACTGGACCACAAAATTCCCCTCCTGAAAAATCCAAGTTCTACAAAAACAAGTACCCCAACCACAGTAAGCAGTCTGATCAACCCGACCGCCCTTTATGGCAGCGTGGCCAGAAAGGACAAGGTGGCAAAGGGAGAACCCCTGAGCACGGGACTAATGATCAGAGTGAGCACACCGAGCTTAAACGCATCGGATGCTTATTAACAGTCTCGCAAGGTGGAATTATTGACAGTGATTCCCAACCTGTTGGGGATAGACCCTCAACGCGAGGTACTGTTACTTTGAACGGTTCTCAAACTTCTTGTTTATTTGACACGGGGCTTTCTTATGATTCCATTGTCGCCAGAAACCTAGTTAAACCCGGTCAAGAGACAGGAGAGACCGTCAAACTTTGTGGAGTTTCTAAGAGTGAGGCACCTACAGCGCTTCTCATTGCATTGGTTCAGATCCACTCTGATTTTGTCAGAGGTGTGATCAAAGCGGCTGTTATGGATGATTCCATCTACCCAGTCATACTTGGCGGTAGATATGTGTGTAGTGGGAAACCGGAAGAGCCGATTGTGGCAGCAGTAACTACAAGAGGGCAAATCAAGAAGGAACGGGAGCCTGCGCCTAATTTGTTACCCATGGAACTTAAAGAAGCGCAACAAAAGGACCCTACTTTGGCACCCTGCTTTAGGAAACTGCCCATAGCTAAGGAACCCAGACAGCACGGGGACATTTTTTCTAACGATGGCGTACTTTATCGCAGAATGGGCAAGCCTGACCAAGGTTACAACCAGCTCCTAGTACCGAAACAGTACAGAAGCCAAATCCTAGAAATGGGGCACTCTCTTCCCTTCAGCGGACATATGGGACAGAACGCCACAAATCAACGGATAACTACTCATTATTGGTGGCCAGGAGTAAATACTGATATTATCAGGTATGTCAAATCCTGTGCCCAGTGCCAACGTGTACCACCCAAGCAACGGATACCCCCAGTCTCGTTGGGTGAAATGCCAATAATGGGAACACCATTCGAACGGGTTGTGATCGACATTTTAGGACCCTTAGAAAGGACTAAAAGAAGGAACAAGTTTATCCTGACCTTAGTCGATACATGCACTTTATGGGCAGAAGCTATCCCGCTAACATGCACAGATGCCAAGCATGTCGCAGAAGCCCTCGTGCAGATTTTCACTCGGTTGGGATTCCCTCAGCAAGTGCTGACGGATAACGGATCTCCATACCGAAACCTGTTGATGGATGAGATCGTCAAGATCTTGAGGGACCAGCACATCTACACTAAGCCTTACACTCAGAGGCAGCGATCAAAGCTGTAAGTATAAATGTACGCACGTGGCCACGGCTGAATGAATAGAGTGTACGCAGGTCTGAGTGTTATTTTTTTCCCGTTGTATTTTGGCACCTAATTGCTGTCATAACTTTCTTCATGCAAGTTTGTTTTGCTAACAATATTTTCCCTTAAACTAGATTATAGTATCAGGTCTGTTCATACCTTAAACGGGGAAACTCTTAGACTAAATCACATGTATCTGGGACTCTTTGTGCTATCATCTTTCTCCTAACGGGACTGTGGGCTATCCATCGAGGGAAGATCATAACTGTGGGTCTACCAGTTCTTGTAGCATTCCTTGATTTGTTTATGACTTTGTGTATATGCCTTTTTGATGTAATTTTACATGTTGTGACGTAAGTTTACAATGATAAATAAACTTAACAATAAATTAATCAGCATGTTGGTCAGCTCGTTCTAAATATCTATATAATCATTTGTTATAGTTTCCCACGTCTGTGTGTCTACCTGTCGTCACTTGAATGTGCGTGCACGTGAGTGGATATATATATTTAATGTATATGTGTTAGACTGTCTGACTACTCTAGATCTGTCGTAGAAGATAGGTGAGAGAGAGAAGATTTCTCGCCCTCAGAGACAGCCTCTATCACTATTCTACCACCTCACTCGTGGAAATCTATTTTGTATTTCTATCTCACACTGTGACTATCACTCATTCCAACCTATTCAGAAGGGACCAACCCAAGTCTTAATTCTCCTATCAAAAATCTACGACAGTGACCTTGAAAATATCGGTAACAATTTTGACGGAATTAGCCTTGTTTCAGACCAAAAGGGGGAAAAGGAGGAGAGAGGCAAGTGTATTTTTAGAATGAGACTTTTGACACAAATGATTGAAACACGAAAAATTGTAGGCAAACGCGGGCGATATTGTTAGCGGCAGAAGGAAAAATTCGACACTAAGTCCAATATTTGTTCGTTCCATAAGCACGCAGAGTGACTGGAATAACACACACGCCTCGCTCTGTCTGCAAATTGGTACGTTTTATGACGTCACAGACTTGTTGTTTCGAATTGAACTACACAGAAGCGGGGAGAGAGATGGCGTAATTTATATGATAGTGGAAATTGAAACTAACTCTGGAAAATATACGGGCTTCTTTATTAATAGGTTTAGGATCATAAAACCTAGATAGTTTGATGGCTTATCTTCTCCTGATAAATAATATGTTTAAAAATACAAAATTCCCCAGTAGATAAGAAAGTTATTGGCAAAAGACTGTGTTTGTTCGTGCAGACAGACGGACAGACTGGCGGTTTTGCATTCATTTTGCATTCACTAACGATTACAATTTTGAACGCGTTGTTGGAAATGAGACAAGCAAGCATGTATTCTGTTGGAGGAGGGGTAGACAAGGGGAGAGAAATTATGGGATGGCTTAACACAAAATATATTTTAGCAGTAGAAATCTTTTTTTTTTTTTTTTTTTTTTTTCTTAACCAGCGGCACTTGGGCTTTCAGCCCTTCGGCCCAATGACATGTCATTGCGAGGCTGGGGAACCTGAGGACTTTCCTTCCAACCCGGTCAGGAGCTTCGCTCCTTCCCATCCACAGAGGGTTTATCACAGGAGCCGTTCAGGCTATTCAGTCAAATTTCCGGCCGTAAACATTTCTTCAAACGCTGACGCCCGGGTTTGAACCATGAACACCTGGTCGCCAGTACAACGCCGAAGCCATTACACCAGCGCGGCTCCCAAGCAGTAGAAATCTAAGAATGAGTGAGGAGAAAACTTGTTAGGTCCAAAAATCAAGTCTGTTTTTGCTTTTATTTTCAAAATTCAAATTGAAAAGCTTAGTCTTCCGATCTGATTGGCCAACGCATTTTATATTATGGAAAACTTAGTTAGGTTTTTGCCATTTTGTAGAAAGCTGTCCCTGAAGCAGGTCGATGTGATCCTAGAAGTTTGACTTTTATTTGCAACTAAAACTAAAAAGTATTTGTCATAGTCTAGCCAGCAGCAAAGCTGAATTTGTGCCATCCATCGCACCTGTGCTTATTTCATTGAATTCTGGTAAGAAGAATATCTATATTATTATGTAATATGTGCAAAGGCAAAAAGTGGGAAAGTGTATGACATGCCTAAAGAGACAGTTTGGGTATATCTATTTGATTTATGTTTGAATATTGCAATGTTGGAATTAAAAATTATTGTAGGACTAAAGTAAAATAGCAAGCCTCTGTGTTCGCTGAACACTTTTGATTGCCTGGAGCGTTTATATTTTGAAATAGAAGAAAATTATATGCATATAAGGAGATGTACATACTCCTATTAAATTGTGTTGAAGAAGACTATGTAAAATGACAGTGGCGTATCTGCTATTTGGACCCGAGGTGTGGTCACAATATGATGTGAGTTAAAAAAAAAGTTAGGGGCTGGTGCACTTGTAATGCACACGAGACTGAACCCCATCATGTCATGTAGAGAGTTGAGGGAAAAATATAATAGATATGAAAAGGCCAGGGTGTCTTTTATGTTGCAGGGTTTTATTTCCTGTTACCAGCCGGTGACAGGAAAGCTGAAGTACGAGTGAAGACAGTAACGTCTCCAGTACAGCGTATTCTGTATAATAATTGTCAAGTGGAGCTCTGAGAGCTGATGTTCTTTACAGAGCCATATCAACGATTGAATCTTCACGAAGGAAATTTCAGGTTATGTGCCACAATCTGGGCAATCTGACACTGTATCTGGAGAAAACTGTTTCCCTACCCATTAACAGAAACTCTCGGGGAAATGATGACATAAACAGTCTCTCCAAAAACTGACTCACATTATTAATTATTACTTAACAGCCTGTGAAACACCTTACTGAACATTTTAATATTAATAGTATTATTGTTGGACCAAGAGTCCTTATTTTCAGTTCACTTTTCAGTGTAACATACATTTTCTTCAGTTTTAAAAGACCTGTCCAAAAGAGATTGCAGAACAGGCACAATAAATTGTACAAAACAATATTTCCAATTTGAAAACTAAACAACAGAGTTATTAAGATTCTATTAGAGAGTTATACTGTGTTGTTTTGATGTACCATCATTTCATTGCATCCCCTAGACACTAGCCACATCAAACACCATACATTAGAAGTAATTTACAGCACCGTGTGAGATCTTGAGAGGTAGCGTTAGGTCCCTTGAGAATTCATCTTCTTCAACCACTAGACTCAAGGTCTTACATAGCTTGACCTCACACGGTTAACACATCTATGATGATAGGAAACTCTTTACAGAGCGATACAACAGGAAGCAATCTGATCATCAGAAGGAGTCCCCCCGTCCGACAAGTATTTCGGCCCTATATACTCCTTTACACTCTAAGGGGGGCGGGCCCACTTGGGTCATGACTCCCAAGCGTCTCAGCTTCCTGTTGTCTTGCATCGAAAATGAACCCATCTTTTACCATCATAACCTCTCCAGCAATTTACTTTGCTACACACAAATGAAATATAACGTGTAATCTAGACTCCCCCTATCAGTCGCTTTATTGCCTGTAAGTCCAGTCAGCTAAACCGTCGGGTTTATCTTTCTCCTGTAGAGATTAAGTGTCGCGCCTGCCTATTCTGTTAACATCATTACGGTCTAAGGTATGCGTGTGGCGTGATTTAACATTTTAAAAGAATATCTGGTATGAAATCGCTACGCGTTACTTTATTTCACTCGTTTTACTAGCGAGCAAAATCTAGTGAAGAATAAATGTTAGAAGCTATCACTTCTTAAATCATTAGCACTATTATTCTTTTTACCAGAAAATTCAGAACTGAAAATCTCCAGGAACACTAGTACACCATATTCCAACAAGAAAGACTGGTTCTAGGACTGCGCTAGACTATTCAAAATTCTGAGTGACAACTGATGATGGTATATATATATAGACTCTTTTTCCATTACACGTCACACTGCACGAAGGATGAACGCCGACCGAGCAAAGTGGAAGCAGTTTATGGCTGCCCTACAAGACGCCACCAGGCGTGATGGCCACTAACTGCTATGACAGTTGGTGGCTAAGGATCAAAGAAGAAGTGTTAAAATGTTCTTAGTTATTATTTTTTATACATATTTCTTCACAGTTTTCTCCATGCTGTTTAATAATGTTCCCGAAACTCCTGAAAACAAATGTTGCTGGTAAATTTTCCTACATAAAGTCACATTTTGGATTTCTGCCTGGTGCCATTGCTTCTTTGGAGAAGTCAGAAGTGCTATTAGTGGAACAGGTAGATTTGATGAAGAAAATAGAGTATGAATGACTTACACCGTGTTAATGTACGAGGGGCGTTCAGAAAGTAATGTACCTCATCGTTTTTCTCAGGAGCTGTTTATTTAAAAAGCATGAAAATTGTACACAATATACATGGATATGTCATGTAAACATCGGTATTATTCAACATAATCCCCATTAACTTGTACGGCTTTATGCCAGCGCGAAACAAGTGCATGTATTCCTAGCCCGTACCAGATTTTGTCTTGATCATGTAGCCATTTCTTCGCTGCATGAATCACTCCTTCATCATCTTCAAACCGTGTCCCACGGAGTGCATCTTTAAGTGGACCAAATAGATGAAAATCAGAGGTGCCAAATCGGGACTATAGAGTGGATGGGGCAGTACAGTCCAACCCAATTTGGTGATTGCTTCCCGTGTTGCCAGACTTGTGTGAGGTCGCGCATTGTCGTGAAGGAGAAGCAGGTCTGGTGGATTCTTGTGCGGCCGAACTCTGCGAAAACGTTGATTGAGTTTTTTCAATGTCTTAATGTAAGCTTGCGAATTGATTGTCTCTCCTCTTGGCATAACGTCCACAAGAATCACACCTTCAATGTCCCAAAAGACATTGATCATGATCTTTCCAGCTGAAGGAATTGTCTTGAATTTCTTTCTTCGTGGTGATTGCGGATGATGCCACTCCATTTACTGTCTTTTTGTCTCAGGTTCAAAATGATGTGCCCAGGTTTCGTCACCTGTAACGATCTTAGCCAAAAAGTTCTCTCCATCAGCATTGAAACGCTCCAACAATTCAGAAGAAATTGCTTTCCTTTGCAATCGGTGGTCATTTGTGAGACTTCGAGGAACCCATCTTGCGCAAACCTTAGAAAATCCGAGAGTTTTTATAACTGCATTTGCACTACCAATGCTGACTGACAGCTGTAAGGCCAATTGTTGAGTAGTGATTCGCCTATCAGTAAGAATAATGCCCTCAGCGCATTTCAACATTTCTGCGTTGGTGGTTGTGGCAGGACGTCCACAGCGCGGCCGATCAAGCAGCTCCGTATCTCCACTTCCTGATTCTTTGATTCTCTGAACCCAGCGACTGACTGTACTCCTGTCGACTGCAAAACTTCCATACACATCACATAGACGCTTGTGAATGTTCACAACAGTTTCTTTCTCTGCAACGAGAAATTCTATCACAATTCGCTGCTTATATCGCAAGTTGCTAACACGCTCCATTTCAACGGTTTACGGCAGCCGTATTATTTAGCCGGTTGCGGTGCAATTTGGTGGACACAATTGGCACATGCCATATTTGAAGTGTGCAAAATTTCATGCTTCTATCTTCATTATTAGCTGAGAAAAACGATGTGGTGAATTACTTTCTGAACGCCCCTCGTAGACGTGGGAAAAGCGGTGCAAAAGAAAAGTGAGCAAGTTTTGAAACAATCATGTGGGATATGAAAAGCTTTGCTTAATTTCAGATGTACTAACCGGGAAAAATTTGTATCTTGATGAATTTTCAGCAGACATAGAGCCAATAGATGTAGTTTATTTCAAGTACGCGTCGGTAGTGTCAGTAGTAGTGGAAAGGAGCATTTCAGTGTTGGCAGACGATAGAAAGTCATTCTTTTTTGAAAATCTGCACGTGGTTTTAATTGTGCATTATAATTCTGAACTCATTAAATTAAAACTTTCAGTTTGCCGTAGAAACTGTAAAAATATTCAGTTGTAATTTTGTCTTGTGTGAGTGTTTATTTGTTAAAATAAGGAATAATTTTGTTAATAAAAATAAAATGCATTAATGTTCTCACCTGATGTTCAGACAGCTCGCACGAAAATGGTGAGTGGAAGTACATACTAAATGTAGAAGCTTCAAAGTAGTCATAGCAACGGGGTAGGCTGGTGACGGCACACTTGAACATTACAGCCATCTTTCTGTGGACAGTGGAATAATCATCAGACCTAGTGTGGTGATACACACCATCGTAATACTGCCTCTTTATATCAAATCACTACGTAACCCTCAGTTTACCCTCAGTTTACCATTACAACCGCATGACTTATCGCGATTTTAAATGCTCTCCATAAAGTCAGTTGTTGATTTCTTCCCATGTTATAGTTTGTTATAGTGTCAAGCTACCCATTAACCTTTCTCGCTAGCTTCCTCTACATCTCTTTCGTTCTATTCTTCTCAGAGGTCTTGTCATGTCTTTTTGAGCGCTTTTCGTCTCATGACATGTTCAATTAAGAGTAATTATTTCCTTATCCTCGTGGTTATGTGATGATATTTTGATGAAGTGGTGTTGGTGGTTCCGGCGGCCGTGGTAGTGGTGGCGCTGACGATTACGGTGACTATGGCGTTGGGATGGCGACGTCGACGAACACAATATTTTAGCCCTTCCGAGCATTCTTTTTTTTTGTTTTTTTTTTAACCTTGAAGGTTTCGCCTTCTAGTGGCAAGGCACGTTTCAACGTACCTTTAAGTCGGTCGGTTATACCAGAAGGCAGCAGCCCATTAAAAAATAAGTGAACTATGTTAACTGAAGTATAGTGTTGATAAAAACTAAGCCCTGAAAAGGGCTAGTCCTGAAACGGACTGCTAGCTCGCGCAACGTTTAAGTCCTGAAATGGACTAACATTATCTATCTGCAAGCCACCAGATGGCATACCCTAAAGTGGAAAAAATAAACGAAGATTGCTTCAGAAGGGCTAAGGAAAAAAGAATGAAAAGAGAATCAATGAAGGAGATCAAAATTAGATAAAATATTTTGGCCATGTAAAAAGACATAACACGCTACTGAAGACCATAATAGAAGGCAGAGTTGAAGGCTAACGTGCAAGGGGAAGACAGCGCTATTAGTGGGAAGATAACATCAAGAGATGGGCATGAAAGAGTCTATCAGAGAACACCATCAAGACAAGAGACAGAAGACGGAGATCAATTGCAGCCGACCTTCGATGTGAAGATGGCACCTGATGATGATGATCTGCAAGCACGAGGAAGCTCTGAAAAAGGTTGCCAGCTACGTCAACGCTGCCCGTACCTCCTCAGTGTTCAGCGAACACCGGGTTATGTTCGTTAGTTACCTTAGCTGTCCACGGGATACATTATATTCAACTGAGAAAGAATATCTCTTTTTATCTCTAATGGTTTTTGCATGTTTTTCAACTCACTGTCCAAAATTCACTTCCATACAGTAATACTGGTTCGATGAAACAATTCAGAACCTTTGTTTCTTTTGGTCAATGGCAAGTGATTATTGCATCGGATGTTCCTCAATTTATGGAAGGCTGTTTCTGCTTGGCATACTCAGCTCTCAATCGTATATTGTGTTCGTCGACGTCGCCATCCCATCGCCATAGTCACCGTCATCGTCAGCGCCACCACTACCACGGCCGCCGGAACCACCACCACCAACACCACTTCATCAAAATTATTTTCCTCTGCGCTTCTTACGGAAAGGGCCGGCTCTTGGGCAGTGCGAGAAATGCGGCCGTAGCGTGCGCTGACATGGGAGAGGCGCGAAATGCATTAAAAAAAAAAATACAATCATTGGTTTAGTTTCGTGATGATGTTTAGTTTCGTTTAAAAATGACCATCTTCATTGCACACATACAACTCCATCAGTGCTCCGATCTCCTCACTTAGATCACACAAGGAGGATCTCAGCACAGTGCACAAACTCCGCATCACCGGCGAGAATCAACATGTTTGTATATAGTAATCACACAGTCTATAAATATTTTGTGTGGAAACATTAAAATTCTAAAAAAAAGAACAAGAAAGATGAAACATACAATTTCACAGTAAATAATTATTTGCTAACATGAAAGTGGGCGCCACTACAAGACCTCGGCACCACTCTGAAACATTAGGACAGCTCTGCTTACGGAGCATGGAGCCCTCATTGTAACTGGTCCCCATTATTACAAGAAGTCTGCACCAAGCATTCACAAGCTCTTGTAGCGGTAGTTTCTGTTTTACATTATGAGGTTGCCAGCTTCTTATTGTGGTGGATTTGATGTTATGCAATGTTGTTGTTCTGTATTACTATTGTACTGAATGAGGTCAGCTGTGAAGGTCCCTGATTATAACAAATTTAGGGTTGAGTTATCAGGGTGACTTTCTGCTACCACCTTATGACCTCAAGCAGACTTATTCTTGACTAGTATGTATGAAAGCTACGTCTAATGTCTAGGGTTATGCCAGTGTGGTGTGATGGTAATTTAACAATAACACACACAAACAAATATTAAAGTCTATGATTAAAGGAAATAACACCTGGGGTAAATTTTTACAATTAATAATTTTCTGTATGATTTATTGGTCCTGAACCTAGTATTCTTCTGGTCAGGACTTTCAAATGAAAAGAATTGAAGGTATTTACATAAAACACTTTTCAACCCAAAGGGACATATTGTCCAAACATACAATGTTAAATATAATAATGGTGTTATTAAGTTTTTATACCACTGGTTTCTAACACTGGATGGCTGTTTGGGATTCTATAATCATCCCCATTTCTTTACTATACACTGTCAATGTTACTTTCTTTGGGGAAATATTTTATTTCTGTTATACAGGGGTGCACTGATCTTAAAGCTGATAAAGAGTCAGGTGCCAGATATAATACTCATCTGGCACACTGGAACTGTCTGTAATCTTGATGTCAAACGATTTCACTGTGATACTGGACCAAAAGTAACAGATAAAAACCCTGTAACAATGAAATAACGTCTCCTTGTTGATATCATACTTAAACTGTTATTTATACAAATTAGAATACATAAGAAATAAAGAGATGGGTCATATCTACTTGACCAATCCAGCACATCCATTACAAAGTGTACCAGTGTTGTTCACATGTCTCTCCTATAAAGGCGGCCCTGCATCTGCAATAATATTATTAATCTTTCTTTTCTTCCATACAATAGGATAGGTGAGCTGTGTCCATCTGGCCACCTAAGAAAACATTTTTATTTCACAAAACATGTGCATTTTACAAAACTGGCAATGTGTTATAGCCTAATTCTACCTCCAGGTCCTGCATACATCAGATTGGGACCTGATTACTTACAGTCGTGATGGCAGTATCTCTCACTCACATTTTTAAACAAAATATATATGAATAATTTCGGTCTTACCAGAAATTCAATGAATAAACACAGGTACGTGAAATAGCAGACTTCAAATGCACTGCTGGCTGGACTGTGATGCCTAACTTTTATGTTATTTATATATATTTAATATTTAAGGCAGTCAAACTTCTCAGAAAATCACACGTCCTGATCAGGGGACAATAATATTCAAATGGCCTCGAGACTTTGAAATTTCTCAATAATATAAAAGGCTTTGGCCAATGAACGCACGACACTTTTGAAATTTGAAATTAAAAGCAAAAACAGACTTGATTTTTGGACATAACAAGTTTTTCTCCTCTCTCATTCTTAGATTTCTACTGCTAAAATATATTTTGTGTTAAGCCATCCCATAATTTCTCTCCCCGTGTCTACCCCTGCTCTAATAGAATATATGTAACCTTTTCCTGCCTTTTCAAGGACGCGTCAAAAAATGTTACCGTTAGTGCAAGTCAAGACGAGCATGTGTTGGTCTGTCTGTCCGAACCAAAACAGTCTTTTGTCAATAACTTTCTTATCTACTGTGGGATTTTGTATTTTCAAACATATTATTTATCAGGAGACGATAAGCCATCAAACTAACTAAGTTTTGTCTCATATTCCTATTAATAACAAATTTCATATTTTTTCATATCAGTTTCGATTTCAAACTTTCCAGAAACACGCCATCTCTTGCCTGCTTCTGCGTTTCAAAATTTGAAAACTACTAGTCTGTTACGTCACAAAATGGATCTTTTTTCAGCGAAAGCGCTGTCTGTGGGTTTATATTTTTTCTCAGTGTGCCTATACTCCTAAACAGTAGTGGATTTGGCGAGGTATTTTTAAATTTCTACAACACTTGCGACAACATACCGAACACCGGCCGACTATCGTCTCGCACTGCCCGTCTTGGATAGCTGAACCAAGAATCTAACGCTTGACAATTTGTGGCATGTGTTCGCTCTCTCTCTCTCTTTCTCACTTTTATGCGTTCGTCTGTTTTATTCTATCTTTCTGGGAACAACAAGCTTGTAGTTTTTTTCAAAATTATTACCGTAAACCCTTGACGGGCGAGTTATAAAGTCCAATACCACTGGCGCAACAATAAGATTTCTCACTACGTTCTGTCTTGCTAAAATCAATGCGTTGACTGGCGCGTGGAAGAAGACGCGTTACAACTTTACTATTTTTATTTCTACACATATTATTTTGACTTTTATATTTATAAATAATAATTTTAGCGCTACATCAATGCACTTTATGACACTTATTACGGTAGAATGGAAAACAAATATTACAAAAACACACAAATAGTAATACGTCGTACAAAGAGGACAAGAAAAACCTACGTTGCGGCCACAAGGCCTTCGTCAGGGACACAAACAAGAGACAGGAGAGAAAGAAAGTGAGAATTAAGTGGAGAACATGAAACTATAGAAATAAGAGAAAAATACTCCCTCAAGTGTTAGCACATGTAGAAGCAAAGATGGCTGCCAGGAAAGCGGAAGCGGATAGTACATTAAAAGCAAAAAATAAAAAAAATAATGAAAACAGGGACTGGACAACAGTGAAAAAAAAATAATAATATATGTCATATTAGTTAACTTTGCACGACATGCCTAATGAAGTGGTAGGCCTATTATTTATTTGTCTCTACAGGGACCCCCCCCCCCCCCCCCCCGGGAAACACGGGACATAATCGGACGTACAACGGACAAAAATACCAGGGCGCAAAATATATTTAATTGATTTAAGAGCTTTTTTTCTTCCTTCGTATCCAGTTGTGTACATTTTTCTTTTATTTTCAGTGGTTGAATAGTGATGTCTTAATTGTTTCACTTCCACTGTGTCTTTAAGTTTGTATTTGTCACAAAATGTGTTTGTTTGTTTGTTGTTTTTTATTTATTTATTTTTGGTACTGTCTCCGTGAAACTGATTGCTTCTGTTATACTGTGTAAACTCTCAACTCCAGCTAGACTAGTCGGTCGGTCGGTCACACACCAGGTTGTTGTATCAAGGCGAATAATTACAGCATTTCGCGTAACTCGACAAAGTTCAGTGACTATGTCCCTGTGCGATAACGTTCAATGACTATGTCCCTGTGCGATAACGTTCAGTGACTGTCCCTGTGCGATAACGTTCAGTGACTGTCCCTGTGCGATAACGTTCAGTGACTATGTCCCTGTGCGATAACGTTCAGTGACTATGTCCCTGTGCGATAACGTTCAGTGACTATGTCCCTGTGCGATAACGTTCAGTGACTATGTCCCTGTGCGATAACGTTCAATGACTATGTCCGTGTGTGCGATAACGTTCAGTGACTGTCCCTGTGCGATAACGTTCAAGCCATTAGGTTCATTAATTTACCTTTTTTTTTCTTTTTTCTTTTTTAAATGAATGAAGTTCTCAGCTGACTTCTGCACTTAATACCACAATATGTTCACCTTTTAAAAATCTACTTGTCTATCGATCTTCGCCAGATGTTTGTGTTTCATGCGTAGCTTTTCTTAAAAATCTCCTGGGCTATTTTGGCTTTTACTATTGTCTCGTACCATCTTTTAGCGTCAGAATTCTTGTCAGTGGTCTGGCTTCCTAGCGGCTTTAACCAGCTGTGTTATATTTCTCTCTGTGATCTTATGTATTTATTTATTTTAAACTGAATTCTGCCCTCGTGGTTTTATATATCTGCAGATTCAGAGGAAAGCCTCCGAAATCAGTTTTATTCCCTTCGTGAGTGACTGACCTTATTAGCGTCCACTGACCAGCGCCTCTCAGATTTATCTCCCTTACGCTATCCTGTCCCAGCTTCTATGCGTTAGTCTTTGGGCGGTATAACTGCATCCACGTGACCAAAACTTCGATTGTTCATCGCACCCCTGGGAGTCATTCTGGCGATACAGACAAGTTCACATGAATGTCGAGGGCAGCTTTAGTATCACTCGGCATGGCCTCTTTTACAAGTCTTAGAATGACCTACGTCCTTACAGAAACGAGGATGATTTAAACACGAGCTATTGAACCCAGCTGAATTTTCATCTAACACGACACCGGAGGGAATCCTTGTGGCGCCAGTCCTGACAGGGGAGAAGCCCATAAGCTTTGTACGGTTGATACAGACTTGACAGAGTCGTGTGTTTTAGTGTGTGGTGTTTTTAAAGAGTACGACGTCAAACTGTATTCAAAGTAGTTTAAAAAAAAAAGAAAGAAAAAAAAGGGGTGGGGGTTCTTATTTAAACTTTCTGATCGGACAGAGATGGAATCTTCAACATCATCATCTTTTTCTCCTTCTTCTTGTCTTTCTCCTGCACCTTCTTACTTTTCTCTCCTCCTTTGACTCCTCTTTCCTCGTCGCCTCCACCTCCTTCTCCTTCTTCTCTCCTTATCTTCCTCCTCTGCCCCTTCTTCTCCTCCTACTTCTTCTTCTCTCCTTATCTTCCTTCTCCTACTTCTTCTTCTCTCCTTATCTTACTTCTCCTCCTACTTCTCCTTCTTCTCTCCTTATCTTCCTTCTCCTCCTCCACCATCACCAACATCCTTTGTCACCAATGGAGAATTAAGTCTCAACTGCAGATGACCCCCCTTGAGACAGCCTACATCAAAGCACAAACTCGTGTAGTGATGGTTCCTATAGTAACTGTCTTACATGATGATGCTACCAGCCCCATGCCCAACCTTATATTAGTCCCCTTTAACGAAGTGGGAGCCGCGGTAGCACAGTGGTTAGTGCACTGGCTTCCTAGTTCGGTGGTCCATGGTTCAATCCACAGTTGAGTGTGGGCTTTTTTAGACCGCAAAAGGCTCTGGATCGACCCAGCTTCATGAATTGGGTACCAGAGTAACTCTAGTAGGCTAAGGCGGCTGGCGTGATGCTGACCACATCACCCCTAGTGTGCCGATGGATGGTCAAGAAAATATGGGCCTAACACCATATTCCCGATATACCTTAATGGGCGTGTAACGGTATCCTCCCTTTTTTAACGAAGTGACATGGAATCTTTTCATACAATATTAATTTCTTGATCCTATTTTTTCTATCTTACTCCCACATTTTTTCAAGAGCAAGAAGGAAAAGAAATTAATAGGAAGTTAT
Source organism: Oreohelix idahoensis (assembly GCA_024509875.1). NCBI lineage: Eukaryota > Metazoa > Mollusca > Gastropoda > Stylommatophora > Oreohelicidae > Oreohelix > Oreohelix idahoensis. Next base: position 198,309 of record JAMPIV010019600.1, on the reverse strand, counting down.
ATTTCAAGAATAAAATGTCTTTCTCAGTGAAAGAAAGATCTTTCTGAATGCCTCACGGAAAGAGGCATTCAAATTTTTGCTCCCACAGAATCCTCTCATATTTTTATCTCTGCTGTGGCTGTTGTGTAACCCGGACAGTTCACGTTTGCTAATTCTTTTATGATGGACTGCCTGTCGCAATTTGCCCTTGGTGTAGCTACAACAGTAGTTGTCGCTGGGGATGGCCTATGAAATATTATGAAGAAGGTCTCCAGAAATTAGCTCGTTAAGAAAGAAAGAGACATATTCGAGATAAGGACAAGAAGAAGAGAGTGCGAATGCTGTCCACTGGATAGAGTTTTCTGGTAAATTATGGAAAGTGTTCTATTTCATCACGACCTTAGCTTCTGTCCTCAGATCCCGTAAAAGAGTCCCCATTCTCATCTAAATGTAGAATTTTACCTATATGTAAATATTTAACACCGACAGCACGAGTGATGCATTAACGAACTAGATAATCATCAAACGGTTACTGGGTTTATTAATTAAATATCTACACATATAGGGTTAGTAGTAATTACAACGTGATGCTGGTGAAGACAATTCACACAAAATACACAGATGAGATATAAATAATGTAGTTAGTTAAATACGAGAATGAACCTATGTGAAGCGAAATGATGATGTGATATGATACTTGTTACCAAACTGATGTCTAATCTACACTGTCCATGTGTCTCTTAATGCTTTTCCCGTGTATGATGATACATATGTATGCGTAGACTGTCCCAGGTAGGTGAATGTTATGTTATGTGGGTTATCTACAAGACGAGGACGTACTGATGAAAGCTTTTGTATAATGAGAGCTTTGACGATATACAGTCCTTCAATGTTTGGCATTATCTCTGAAGCGTTGACAAATCGTTGACTGTTGTCTTAAGAAAATGGCTGCTATCTAATCCTTGAAAGGCACTGGCTAGACTGGCGCTCTTACACGAAATGATCTTGTTATGTAGACTCAACAACTTTAGTATGTACTCTTGATTCATAAAATATGCTTTGGAGTAAGGTGAGCTTGCTAGCTGTATATTCCGAATTAGCTTGTAAATATGGAATCTTGATTCTCAAAATGCGCTCTTCTGAGTAAGTCAACTTGCGCGTGCTTTGGCTTGACTCATGCGGTAAGCTATCGAGTGAGTTGAACTTGATATTTGAATATGTAATCAACTTGTGAGTACTTGATAAGCAGGTGAATAAAATGCCGCGCAATCTCAATGTAAAACGTGGGCGAGAAATCTTCCTTCTGAACTGAGGAAGTGAAGGATGTCCTAAATTGCGAATTCTGCTATCCAGACATACACATCGCTAGTTTCTTTCTGGTACACGCCAAACACGTAATGTGTAGACTCAGACTTCTATTGGACTGAAGGCACACAAAAGTCTTCGTGAGTTTTCACACTTTATATCAATGATTGACTTTCTTTTATACTACTCCTCGCTAATGATGAGTTCAATTCTCTAGTAATTATGTATGACATGAGATGCTCCTAATAATTGTTAAATATATTGCGCATGAGAGAGTGGACACAAGTAAGTCTGTAATGATGACCTAACAATCTAGATGAAGATGAAGTATGAACTATCAATTACCTCCTATCATCTTAGAGGAAAATATTTTGATTTGATTTTATGAGAAGGATTAATTGAAAAACTGTCTTCCGCACATTTAAGTGCAAAAGTGATCTTAACTAAAGGCTAAGAAAACATATTAATAGTTTGTAAAAGATTCACTAACCTCCTTTTCCCTTTCGCAATCTCCTTTAAGAACACAATACACCACAGATATGAATTATTTTATCCACACTGAATTAATTGCAGACTATGCTCTGAGATATTATCTACACCACGCTGTTAAAACTGTACTGCTCGCTGGCGGACTCCGCGGTACGTAATATTGCAGGTTAGCCCAAGGTGGGTCCATTGGGCCTGTGACGTATAACTCCACGCATAAACCAATAGCTAGGCCTCCGTTTTGTGGCTTTCGCAATTACACCCTTCCGTGCCCTGTCAGCGAATGTCACTGGCTACAAGTTGGTGGGCTTTTCGCCACAAACTTTCAATTCCATGCTATGGGTTAGTTTGCGTGACAACCCGGTGTTTTCGGATTGGCCGGTTAATAAAAGATCACCCACCTTCTCCTGGCACAAATGTTGCGTCCATTGTCGCTTTCCGTGTATTTCCTGTCATCCTTTGTGAGACGGTTTTCCCCTAATCTCCTTGTGTTGTCCGTGTCACGGGGCCTTTGTCGCCTGAGTCCATTGTCGCGCCGGCTATTGTGTCGCCAGGTAGGGACCGTCTTTTGTTTAAACAGCGCCTTAGCCATGAAAAGACTACCATATTGTGTCGGCCGGGCATATTCCAAAATAATCAATATTCCAACGATATTTACACGGGGACTTAGATATCAAATGAGTTGTTATGACCATGCTGGTGTTCCACAAGATTTATAACGAGGAAATGTGGTGTCGGCAAGATAACGGCTGTGTAAGAATAAATCAAAGGCGTGTTAAGTTACAGTTTGAAGTCCAGTCGTGATTAACAAGATAACTTTAGCAACGATGCAAATGCAAAATGTGGTTGAAAATGCCATGAAGAAAGATGATGGAAAAGAGAGAGTGATAAAGATAGACCAACTTACTATAAGACACTGACGTACGGATTCCCACAACATGGATTGAAGGAATAAACCAGGCTAGGATGATCCAAGGTTTCACCCACATAATAAAATGCAACAGAACAAACTGTGTACAGATCATTTCAGGCTTCACTTTCTGACATCACACGTCCGGCATCTTCTGTCATGAGTCATGTCATTTATACTGCCCATATTTCCATTGTCGGGCCCGGTCTAATGTAAACTGCAGATATAATATCACTGCCGGTGATTTATCTATTTATCACCACGGATACCTGAGAGGCCAACCTGCCTCGGAATTACACAAATCTTGGATAGTACGAATAACGAACACATCAAAATGGACAACTAGTCCGTCCACTGGCCGGATTAACGTACCATCTCCAACAGACGTCACACTTTCAATCTAACGTCATCATTCACAACGCATTTTACTTCTTTCATAAAGCCTGCGCAATGATAATTGAAGAAACACTCTACTGGGAAAACCCGAAGTCTCCAATGATCGTGCGCAGCTCTTAACAGTGGCTTTGACGTATTTTTTTACCTTAAAACTGAGCAAATGACGTCTGCATGCAGGAAGGAAAATACAGAATTAAAAAAATAAGAGAGAGAGAGAGAGAGAGAGAGAGAGAGAGAGAGAGAGAGAGAGAGAGAGAGAGAGAGAGAGAGAGAGAGAGAGAGAGAGAGAAAAAAAAATTACTTTAGCAGTTTTGACAGTGTTGCTATAAGGGGGAAACAATTATATAATAGTTACAGTGAATTATAAACGGTTCAAATGTCGTAAAATACGCATGGGTTAATCAGGCAGCTTACAAGAATAACGGACACTACCTATTTGGGCTCTTGTTTCTTGAGGCAAAGTGACCGGGTTCGGACTATAATAATGTCACGCTCCAGTCTACCATCTTTTAAATAGGTACCTGACTCTGAGTTAGGGAAGGCAAAGGCAGCGAGGAAGGGAACTGGTCACCCTCACCTCATACAAAGTGAGACTTACTACAGTGAAGTCTCTAACACTTCAATCCCCTACGGCAATGACATGTCGAACGTTGAAGAAATGCTATCGATTTCAGATTCCTGTGGCATTAATTTTTGCATCAATTCAGTATTTTTTCTGTATACATTTTGAACAATTAGGGGATCAACGACCATCTAGGAAGCCCCTATTTGTCAGTTATGTGTTATCGCATTCCAATGTTGATATGTTCGATTTTAAAAAGCAAAAACATCCACAATAAGTTTAAATATTCCCTTTTCTCCCTACAGCGCCATGTTGAGCATATGGATTCTTGATGATGCTATGCCTTCCTAACTTGTGCCTTCCTAACTTGTGCCTTCCTAACTAGTGCCTTCCTAACTAGTGCCTTCCTAACTTGTGCCTTCCTAACTTGTGCCTTCCTAACTTGTGCCTTCCTAACTTACGCCTTCCTAACTTGTGCCATCCGTGCAATATTTTCAATGTCTTCTGTATACCTTGTTAAGTCTTGTCTCCAGTTCCCTTCTCCAAATGTTTCACTGTCTCCCTCTGTTTCTCACTCTGTGTATTCCAGAACAACGACCACCTTGTAAAACTATCAGCTGGTTTTTTTCAGTGTGTCAACGTCAACGTCTTATCCTCACCTCTAGTTCTATCGGTACTCGCTCTTGTCATCAGTTCCACATCGGTTGTCGCTCTTGTTATCAGTTCCACATCGGTACACGCTCTTGTCATCAGTTCCACATCGGTACTCGCTCTTTTCATCAGTTTCCACATCGGTACTCGCTCTTGTCATTAGTTCCACATCGGTATTCGCTCTTGTCATTAGTTTCTCATCGGTACTCGTTCTTGTCATCAGTTCCACATCGGTATTCGCTCTTGTCATTAGTTTCTCATCGGTACTCGTTCTTGTCATCAGTTCCACATCGGTACTCGCTCTTGTCATTAGTTCCACATCGGTACTCGCTCTTGTCATTAGTTCCACATCGGTACTCGCTCTTGTCATTAGTTTGTCATCGGTACTCGCTCTTGTCATTAGTTTCTCATCGGTACACACTCTTGTCATCAGTTCCCACATTGGTACTCACTCTTGTCATCAGTTCCACATCGGTACTCGCTCATGTCATCAGTTCCACATCGGTACTCGCTCTTGTCATCAATTCCACATCGTTACACGCTCTTGTCATCAGTTCGATGGTCTTGTCATGTCATTTAAATTCTTCTGTTTGGTGTAAGCACCTTATGTATGAAAATCTATAACTTCTTGGTTGTACTTGTTGCTCTTCTTGTTTAGAGCTACATAACAGGACTACTTTGACATCAGAGTTGAAGATTCAGATTTTTGTGTTGGACTTGATTTTCGTATGATTTTCATTGACCGTATTTCCTAACGCAATAAAAGCGACTCGTGTCTTTTTCACTCGCATTACAAGTATTACTTTGATATAATTATCCCACTATCTTAAAATTTGATTTAAAAAAAATCAGAGAGAGAAGACGACGAGCATGGCTGTATCCCGCTCCACCTATGTCCTTGTCAAGACTTATGGATGGGAGTCATGGGCAATGACTACAACCCATGATGCAAACCTCAGACATGAGGTATCTGAGGAAAGTGGTCAAAGTAACAAGAAGGGACATGTTTCGTTACCAGACAATACGTCATGACTTCGAAACCCAGCCCCAGCAGACCTGAGTGGGGAACACTCCCAGTTGCGATGGTTTTGACCATGTCTGCAGAATGGGAGAAGATCGGCTACAGCGACAACTATGGGAAACCAATAGTCAGGGATCCAGACCTCCCGGACGACCCAGAGTTTGCTGGGAGGACAACATCAGAGAATCTCTAAAGGACCGAGGACTGGGCTGGAACCAGGCCAAAAGGATGACAGCTGATAGGATAGCATGGCGCTCTCTCTGGCAAACCTCTACATCCCAAGATAAAGGCGAAACAACTAAGTAAGTATCTCGCTATCATTTATCGAATTTATTTTCACAATCAATGTCTTTTCTCCGTGTATTTTCAGACCCAACTGCTGTGACCTTTCATCAAGCAATCTCACTTTTTCGTGCATCTGATTACGGTCATGGGATAGAAGAATCAGATCACCGGCAACATCTAGATCAGTGCTTCTCTTCTTGGGGGTCGATTTCAAGATGTCTGGGGGCGTTCTGATGGGACGCAACGATTACGGGTCGCTACTTCCATCCGGAAAGGGGGGGGGGGGGTCGTTGTGTAAATTTTTACAATAATCAATATGAAACAATTACAAAAGATATTCCCCTTCGCATAGCTTGTAACACGATAGTTTTTATTTGCTCTGCGTCCCATGGAGTGTTTCAAGGATTCCAAACGCAAAATTTTAGTACCTGGGATGTTACCATTGTCAGAAGACAGTAGGCGGAGATTTATGTCCCTTCAACACTCGAAACATTCGTTAGCCTCTCGACACACCCAAGCTAACCTTCTTTCTCCACTCTCGACACATGTTTTCTTCTGGAAACACATTCCCGTCAAACATTGATTAGCCCGTGAACACATCACAGCCTCTTCCCTACTCTGTCCACTTACACAACACGACTCCCCCCCCTTCCCCCCCTCCCCCCCCCCAAAAAAAAAAGCATTCCCAGCACAATCACTGTCCCACGTGTGCCTGCCAAAAAACCCCTCTTTTGTTTAGCGAGGTTGACGTTACAGTCACAGCACTACACAGAACTGTGTGTGACCTTTGTGTTCAATTCTCTTTGATGCGAGTGCAACGCAAATACCTTCTCGCAACAGGGACGTTGTGGGCAGTTGTGGCTTGGTTTTAATGCATCTTTGGATGTTTCGAGTGTAGAGAATTAAACTCAGTCTGTTTTGAGGCTTGATGAGGTGTAGATGTATGTGCAGTGGTATTATACTAAAATTTTCAATATGTCAGCAGTGAAGAGAAAGTGTCGACAATATTCAGTTGAATATTTGAAATTCGGTTTTGTACCTTCGGCCGTAAATGAACAATTATCAATGTGTTTGCTGTGCCAGCAAGTGTTTTCTAACGAAGCAATGACACTTTCACGGCTTAACGAGCATTTTACCAAGAAACACTCAGATAAAGTTGGCAAAGATATTTCTTACTTCCAGGATTTAAAACAAAATTTGAAAGCCGCAACATTGTCACTAGTATGTTTAAGAAAATGTATAATCACAATGATAAAGGTCTCATTCATCATGTGACGTATTCTTTCCAGAACGTTGTCTCCATTACAGCTGCTCTGAACGCATCACGATTCTGGGCAAGTCGACCTGCATCAGCCAAAGACAAGTTCAGACTCTCTGTGATGTCCTGGGTCCACCGTCGTCTAGGTCGACCCCTTCCCCTTTTTCCAGGGACCATGCCTTCCATCACTGTTTTTTCCAGGCTATTATGTCTTTTTATATGACCGAAAAATTTCAGCTTCCTTATTGCGATGGTATTTAGGAGCCAATGTTCCTGTACGTTTAGTGAGTGCAGTACTTCTCTGTTGGTCTTTTTTTTCTGTCCAGGGTATTCTCATCATCCTTCTGTAGCATTTCATTTCAAATGATGTAATCTTTTTTGCAACTGTTTTATTGAGTGTCCAAGTCTCGCAGCCGTATATTGCTACTGGGAATATACATGCTCTGATCAGTTGTAACTTTGTTTCTTTGCTTGTGCCTTGCCATAGGTTTTTCATCTGTATTAGTTTATGTGAAGCAATTGCAAGTCTTCTTTTAATTTCTACTGCACAGTCGCCAGAGCTGTTGATGATTGATCCTAAGTATTCGAATTCATTAACACTTTCCAGTTCTTCGTTATCAATTTCAATTTCTGGTTTGGTCTTTACTTTGTCTGTTGTCAATACTTTAGTCTTCTTGGTGTTTAGGTATAGATTCTGGGCCTCGCTGTGTTTTTTGGTGGACAGAAGTAATTGTTCAAGTCCTTCTCATTGTATCTTCAAAATTGCACACATGATTGCGAAATGTGGTAAACCTCACAACATTAGAGAACACTTAATTTTACCAGCTGTACGGGATGTAATTAGCACAATGATGGAAAGAAATCCAAGTGACATCATTTCTTCTATTCCATTGAGCAATGACACTGTTTCAAGAAGAATAGATGATATGGCAAGCAATGTTGAAAATCAGCTGTGAGCTGATTTGCAGTCTACTGAATTTTCACTACAGTTGGATGAAAGCGTCGTGCGTGATAACGAAGTTTTGCTGCTCGCATATGTGAGATACGTAAAGAATGAAAATATCATAGAGGATATGTTATTTGCAAAATTACTGACAGCAGATACAAAGGGTTTATCAATCTTTGAAACCCTTGAAACATTTTTGTTGGAAAAAAAAAAATACTTTTTCCAATGTCATCGCATGTGCGACAGACGGAGCATCAGCTATGGTTGATCGTCATCGTGGGTTTCTGGCCTACTTAAAAAATGTGGCACTAGGTGTTTTAACAATTCATTGTGTTATTCATCGACGACATTTAGTCGCCAAGCATCTTAGTGACAGACTCCACAAATCATTGAACTGTGTTATCAGTGTTATTAACAAAATTAAGGCGCATTCGTTGACCGATAGATTATTTCGTAAACTTTGTTGTGATAATGGTGAACAGTTTAAACGTCTTCTCCTACACACGGAAGTACGATGGCTGTCGAAAGGTAACTGTTTAAAAAGATTATGGGCATTATTTGATACTGTTGTAGAGTTTTTGGATTCAGTCAAATAAGAATTTAGCATCGAAAGAGAGGTGTTGCGAAACGATGTGGCCTATCTTTCAGATATATTTGAAAAGTTAAATGAGGTTCTAAAGCTACAAGGAAATGAGATCAGTCTGATTAAAGTGAAAGGAATTATCATGGGGTTCATCAACAAATTGACATTATATAAAAATAATCTTAGTCGCTGAGAACTTTCTCATTTTCCACGTTTACTGCAGTTAGGTGGGGACAGGCTTAAAGATTCAGATTTAGAGGTTTATTGCAGTCATTTGGACGCTATTAAAAATGACATGAGCATAAGATTTAAAGACTTGCAAGAACTAATAATACCGGATTGGGTGATTAATCCGTTTGAATCAGACGTGGAACAAGTTAGTCAACATTTACAAAAAGAATTAATTGAGCTACAAAATGACTTCGAGGCAGAAGCACGATTCAGTCACACACATTACGAAAAATTTTGGATACAGCAGAAGCCTGCGTATCCCGTTCTTTGGCGTGAAACTAAATTGCTGATGATGATAGGAAACTCTATACAGAGCGATACAACAGGAGGCAATCTGATCATCAGAAGAGGTCCCCCGTCGAACAAGTGTTTCGGCCCATTATTCTCCTTTACACCCTAAGGGGGCGGGCCCACCTGGGTCATGACTCCCTCCCAAGTGTCTCAGCCTCCTGTTGTCTTGGGTAGCAAATTAACCCATTCCACCTTGGATGCAGCTTTAAAATCCACAATTCCGCCAGCAGGAGGCAATTGTGAAAGTAACAAAGTGAAGACAAATTATTGCGGTCGTTACGCAGCACACCACTAACACGCCTGCTAATTACGTCGTATTTGGTAGAGAAAGGGTTCAGTGCAGTAGTGTTGCTTCTACAAAAGCAACGAAACCGACTGCAGATTTGTAACAGAGGAGATTTGAAACTTCTGTTAACAAACGTAGAACCAAATATTACAAATATTACAAAACTGGCTGAGTCATGCCGAGCGCAAGGATCTCATTAAGTAAGTGAATTTTTATATAATTATATCATTATTATCAACTAATATTTTTTTCCAATTTTTTTCATGTTTAAAGTGGTTACATAAGGAGAGGCTTAAATATTCAGATTTGAAGATATATATGCAGTCATTTAGGTGCTATTAAAATGATATGATTATGACAGTTATAGAGTTGTAAGAACTAATTTTATATCATTTGCTCCGCCAATGTGTAATTCAAGGATAATGAACTTATGGCGTATATAATTCCGTACTTAAACACATATTTAATATAACTATGCTTTTATAAATGTGCTTTTATAAATGTGCTTTCTCTTTTTCTTTATATTATAAGAAAAGATGGCTCATTAACTGCATTGCTTTCTTAAAAGTATGGTGGAATATATGTATACGTGTGTGTGTATACGTGTGTGTGTGTATACGTATACACGGTAAAGAGCAAGAGGGTGTTAAAAGGGTGGGGGGCTTTTTAAAATATTAGTTGTCAAAAGGGGGCGTTGCTACTATCAGGGTTGAGAAGCATTGACTCTAAACCAATCTATAGCTAGTATGATGAGAAATTGTGACAAGACATCCCTACCTCACTTCAGTCCTTATCTCGAAAGGTTCTGTATGTTGTCGTTCATGAGGATTTCTATATTTCATATTTTCAGAGGTTTTATGAAAACTATGCATTAGCAATAAATCTAGTTTCCGCTGTCCACACTCGTCCGGTGTTGTAAACTATACCCTACGTACCGATTTTATGGCACTTTTAATTCTTTGTCCTATTTATTCCCCCACGTCTTTCTAGTAATTAAGTCACTACTTGCTATTTAAAAACGAACTACAATGAGCAACAACGGGTTAAAAACGTGGGGAATTGGGGCAATGCCCGAATTAATATACAACTTTGGTCCAGTGGGACGAAATCATGGAAAACCGTTTCTGGCAGATGCCCCCTGAATTGGTAAGTGGGAAAAGTGATAAAATCTTAAGTGGAGGAGAAGGGGTCACGTGACCAGCTCTCGGGTAGTATAGTCAACTTTTTTTCTTATTGGTCTGTTCTTCTCCTCCGTTAGGAGCATAATATGCCCACAAGCAGCCCCGTTTATTTTAAGTATTCCCGACTTACGTTATTCCACCCCCATCTCTCTCTCTCTCTCTCTCTCTCTCTCTCTCTCTCTCTCTCTCTCTCTCTCTCTCTCTCTGAAGTTCTCAATTTTCCATATGTATTCCGTTTCGTTTTTTCCCATGTTGGGGTTTCAGTTCAGTGTCATTTTAAGGTATCTGCTTTTGTGCGTTCCAAATACATTCCATATCTTTATTTTCCAGATCACTTTAGGTTATTGTGCCTTGTGGGCAGGGTACAATGTTCGACCGTACGTATGAAACGTATTGTTTTTTTGACGATAAAATACGTATTTTACACGTACGATAAAACTTCCGTACGTTGAAATGCGTTGCAGATGACCATTTTTCTGTTAATCTGAACGTTTTAACACATGTTAGTCTAGCAATTCAAGCTGTAGTTTAAATAAAAAAATATGTGTATGATATTTACCTTTAAAGTGTCCGCAAAACTCTTTTTACATAAAAACAAACAACTACTTATGTTTTAAAGACATTATGCGCCAATGACGTAATTTCACGATATACCTATGTGTTACGGTGTTATTTTAAATGACGGCGTCTGCTGGGGTTTAGCCGTGCGCAACGTTTAGGGGTCATTAACATTTATATAATATGTCGATATTTTACGGTATACTGAACGCGAAATATATGCGGAGATTATGACGCATTCGCGTTGGGAAGGTCACGCTGGGTGACTTGGTTACATGGCCCTTGTTACGCTATCCGTCAAGCAAGAAGGTCGTTGATAAAGTTGATATTTAGTTGGATATAATATATGTTGATAAAGTACACCAGAACACTCCTAGGCGGGAAGACAGGCGTCTATCATCATCAGTTGACAAGATCCCTATGGTGTTGCCTGCCCCACTGTAGTGTATGGAATGTCAACTTGACCTACGCAGTGTTGTGTAGACATGGATGGAGTGTATAATGTGCGAATGATGATAAGGGTTCGTGTTGTTGACAAATGTTCTCTTCTCACACTCATGTATGACCGGAAGTCATCGACACCAACGACTGTGTACCTTTTCTAAAGTTTAATTGGACGTACACACTCGACAGCACAGATAGTGACAAATCACAGGTTGCCATAATACATCATAGTACAGTGGACAAATGGTCTTGCAATGTTACATGGGCACTCATGTAGAATAATGGTATAATGGACTGTCAATAGCCAAGCACTCAGTATCGCCCATACATATATCATCTGACGTCACTGACTGAGCACGTCAGCTTGTAAACAATATTTCAGATGACTTCTAAACCTAATCTCGTTTAGCAACGATTCTTCAACATAATGTTCAGCACATATTTTTCCATATAATAATATTGAACCGCTAACAATGGGTTCTCATGTGTAGCAGTGATCTCTGGACTGATCAAGCGATAATACGGGCATCCCTTTTCTCTTCTTGAAAGTCCTACATGTTTTGGTTCCAAGATGGCTCCACTCGTGAACTGTCACTCACGTTTGAATACAGATAATGAATCTGTTCTAAAGTTAGTCATTCATACAACATTTCGTTGCTCTGTAGATTTGGTCATGAACAATAGACTGCATTCTACAGAATATAGTGCTGCTAGGAATCGAAGTCGTTTTTCATCGAGTCAAATATATTCTCTTAAACATTCAAATCGTAATTATCGACAATGGTGGCTTCGATCGAGAGTTCATAAGAGTATCTTTGATTACCTTGGTAGAGGGAATATGAAACTGCCATTCCTTGGCAAGATGAATAAACACTGGGGTAAAGCATACACGATAGGTCTAGACGACTATCACTTTCCCCAAAACCACTGAGATCACTTTTTCAAGGCATCAAGCCGACATAGCAAAACACACACAGTCCCTATCAGGACGAAGCCAAATCACACCCCTCAAGCGACACATCCGCCGAATAGCCTTTGACCTCTCTAGAGACAACAGAACATATAGTTCGACTTAGATATGTAAAGATATACAGATATAAGACAGACTTGTCCTACTCAGACAAACAATACACATAAATTCAGGCCATAGATATTCTGAAGCAAGAACAATCTATTATTACCCAAACAACGAATAAATCGCAGTAAAATGTATTTATCCGCGGAGTTCAAGGGAAGTAACTCAATAATGACTTTCCCTTAAGCACTAAAAAAATTACCTATGTATAATATTGTAAGATATCAAAGACTGCACGTAACAGTCTTACCACACCTCCCGGGAAAAAAAAAAAATGGAACATTTTTTTTTTTTTTGAAATACATCTAGGAGCAACGTACAATAGGCTCACAACGCATGAATAATGCGCAGATGAAAATATCAGGAATACCTATAACGCCTAATATGAGGCTAAGTCGACTTATGGAGCGACTGGTGAGAATGTGTCTCATAAACTGAGAGAAATTATTTCTCTACAAGTATATTTTTTCCAGGAAGGTGTCATCAAAGTATAATACAATTCTGGCAATTACACAATGCCTAAAAAATTCATATCATCACTACGTATTAGATATCTTAAATTTATGATTTATGAAGTAAAAATCATCAAAGCACAGCGGTGAATAAACATACATGAACCGCTATGTAGTGATACAATCATTATATTATTATTAAATTACAAATGTGTATCTATCATGATATAGAAAAGGAACTACTATAGAACTAGACATATCAAGAAGTCTAAGCCCTAATAGTTATGTGGAATCATGTGGGCATCTTGACAGAATGTCTGCCATCACATTATCTGATCCCCGAATAGCTCGCACAGAGAAATGAAAAGGTTGAAGAGCAATTGCATATCGAGTAGACCTCGAGCTCTTCAAATTCTTACTCTGTATAGCAGTAAGAGCTTTTTGGTCTGTTTCTACTATGAAATGTGCGCCTAGAAGGAATCTCTGTAGTTTGAGGATCGACCAAACCATAGCTAATAGCTCACGGTCTAAAACCGAATAATTCCTTTCTGCCGCATTAAGTTTTCTGGAAATATACATTACAGGATGCAGAGTTCCAGAGTACTCTTGCATTAGTGCCGCTCCAATCCCAGTGGATGAAGCGTCACTACGAAGAACGAATGTCTTATCTTTAGTGGGTAGCACTAAAATAGGTGGTGTTGAAAACAGTGTTTTAATCTTATCCAGAGAGCATTGGCATTCCTGAGACCAGTGGACCACATTAGGCGAACCTTTCTTTAGAAGTGTTGAGAGAGGTGCCATGATAGAGGATAGATTCTGAATGAATCTGCCATAAAATTGAATAAGACCTAACAGACTTCTCACCTGTTTTTTAGTCTTAGGGATTGAGATGTTAAGTATCTTACTAGTATTATGGTCCTCTGTCTTTAGGAAACCATGACCAACTCGGTGGCCTAGGAAAGAAATTTCGCTAAAACCAATATAGGCTTTAGAGGGTTTCGCTGTCAGGTTGTGCTAACGCAAAGTAGACAGCAATTCATCTAACCCTGAATAGTGATCTTCCCAAGTATCGCTGAAAAGACAGATGTCGTCTAGATATGCAATGACATCTGACCGATAAGATAGGATTCGGCGCATCATGCGTACGAACGTAGCTGGTGCGTTCATAAGACCGAAAGGCATAAAATTCCATTGGAACAAACCTCTAGGTGTTGAAAAAGCCGTGAGAGGTTTGGCGCGTTCAGATAAAGGAACTTGCCAATATCCCTTAGACAAATCAAGTTTAGTGAAAAAATGAGATTTGGAGAGTCGAGTAAGTAGCTCTTCCAGTAAAGGCATAGGTTCGGCATCGAACTTCGTTACTTGATTCAATTTTCGATAGTCAACGCAAAGACGTATGTTATTGTCTTTTTTACGCACAATAACCATCGGCGAAGAATACGCAGAGGTGGATGGTTCGATTATTTTCAAATCTATCATCACATCCAACTCTTTCTCGACCTGTGCTTGGAAATGTATAGGTATAGGATAAGGTCTAACCCTAATAGGAGTATGGTCAGTTAGCACAATGTCATGTTGAATGACATTAGTTTGTCCAGGGATGTCAGTGAGTACATCCTGAAATGTTTGCAACATAGTTGAAACTTGTCGCTGTTCTCCTAGAGACAAATCAGGAGAGACAGTAACGTTCTTCCATGATTCACTGGAATGAAGTGGGATCATTGGAAGAGGAAGATTTACATCTGAAAAACTTGTTTCCTCATCCGGTATCACGGACAGCATCGGAAATTTTCGATATTATATCGTACGGACCTTTCCAAGAAATAAGTAATCTGTTTTCCCTACAAGGTAGTAATACAAATGCTTTGTCACCAGGACAAAGTTGTCGTAAGCATCTCTTCTTATTGGCAAATTGCCTTGCCTTCTGTTTCGCAAATTCAGAAGAAGAAGTTGCTAATTTGCATGCTTCGATAATCTTTTGTCTCAACGCGATGACATATTCGTAGGATGACTTTGTGTCATCGTCAATATTGTCAGATGTTATGAGATCGTGAAGCAACGACATAGGGCCACGCGGACGCGCGCCAAAGACGAGTTCATAAGAGTATCTTTGATTACCTTGGTAGAGGGAATATGAAACTGCCATTCCTTGGCAAGATGAATAAACACTGGGGTAAAGCATACACGATAGGTCTAGACGACTATCACTTTCCCCAAAACCACTGAGATCACTTTTCAAGGCATCAAGCCGACATAGCAAAACACACTTGTCCTACTCAGACAAACAATACACATAAATTCAGGCCATAGATATTCTGAAGCAAGAACAATCTATTATTACCCAAACAACGAATAAATCGCAGTAAAATGTATTTATCCGCGGAGTTCAAGGGAAGTAACTCAATAATGACTTTCCCTTAAGCACTAAAAAATTACCTATGTATAATATTGTAAGATATCAAAGACTGCACGTCTTGTATTTCTTCCAAGGAAAAAAAGGCTGAGTATATAGCCTATATTAGATATATGAATCGATGTAGAACTCAGGGTCAGTTCGGATATTAATCTAAGTATGAGATTAATTAAATCAAATTAAATTATGGAAGGAGAATCGCATTATGATTCAAATTTTAGCTGTCAAGAACTCATGTGCTCATTTCTGGCTGTTGACTACAACAGCGCACGTATATAGCCACGATGTTCATCT
Source organism: Oreohelix idahoensis (assembly GCA_024509875.1). Taxonomy (NCBI): domain Eukaryota; kingdom Metazoa; phylum Mollusca; class Gastropoda; order Stylommatophora; family Oreohelicidae; genus Oreohelix; species Oreohelix idahoensis. The sequence continues at coordinate 182,702 of JAMPIV010019600.1, read as the reverse complement.
GACATATTGTTTTGACACGGACGGACATGAATACTATGCATGTAATTTCTAATGAATTATATATGAATGTATACCGATGTGAACTGTCTTCGTGCGTCAACTTGTAATAAATATTGGACTCGAATCGAAGGCTTACCCACATTCCTTTGATTACGTTTGATTGCTTCAACTTGCATTGTTGACGGTCCTTTGACCTGATGAACTCTTTCTTGTAAGAAGTTTATAGTAATAATGGATCAGTTCGTACGGAACCGGGGTTTGCTTGGACACAAGTTGTGTAATGATAAATAAGCAAGCATCCCAACTACACTTATAATAATCGAACGAAGGACCCTCCAACACCAGTAAACCACCCACGCAACAGTGGTGGCCAATGTGATGCGGAACTGGAATTTAATTGTAAAAAAATACTCAAAGATTATCGAGTTGAAAGAAATAATTTTCCTTCGAGCGAAATGAACACTTTTTGTATCTACACCGATGACGTCACACCCCCTTGACAACAGGATGAATCAGCTGTAGTGATGGCAGCCGCCTTTCAACGTCTTTGAAGAAGATTATTTATAAACGCTTAATCGAACATTGGAAAATAGATTCAATCAACATGAGCATGAAATATAGGTCCTAATGTCCGTTGGCGAAGCAAGCATTGTATGAATCTATCGAGGCAAAAAGATAAGTAACTTATTTGAAGGTTACAATAAGTTAATCCTATTTGTCCGATAATGCCATGTTCTTTTTTTTTTTGTAGCCATGTTAAATATTGTTTCTGTCCTTTTACATGTAGCGGGTATGGATGGGCGGCGAATTATAATCAGTTCTATAGCTCTTTGGATGCTACGAATTGATTGTAATTGTTCTTAAGGCCGTGAATTAATAGCATTTCGCGAAGAACGCGTCGAATACATTATCGGTGATCGTGTCGTTCGGACTTGCATTAATTCACCTTGCATGTTAGGTGTATAGTCGTGTTATAACTGTGGTATTCTAGTGTATTTGGTTCTAATTTTTATTCAGTTCTTTAACAATGTTTGTAATCTATCGTGTTTTTTCTGACCTTACTATCTTTCAGTTTATATTTTTGTTGTACGACCGTTAATGAGTCCATGTATACGTCACTAATTTTTGTGTACGCAGGTTAATTATCTATTCAGTTCATTCTTTAATTCTCACTTCCGGTCTAGTCAACTTAGTTGTAAATGCATTTTTATTGTGAAAATGTCTTTGTGTATGTTAATAATGTTCTGTAATCCTTGGTTAACCCATTGTATTGTTTGTCTTCATTTCATCCCTTTATAATTTAATATTGATGCTATAATTTATTCATTAATAAGAGTATAGATTAATATGATTAAATTTTTATGAGTTTTAAAGAGGAATTAGGGACTTTGCACCAATTTGCAGTGATGGTCCAAGAAATGGGCAATGCACTTTATTGCTCATGAATATGACATAATATACTATGCTTAATATGTTATAAAAAGGAGAACTTCTCGAGGCTTATGCATTGGCTGAATTTACAAAATATAAGGCAGAAGAGGAGGAAAGGAAAGCTATTGCTAAGGCAGAGATGGAAGAACTTGAAAGAAAAGAGGCTCAAAAGAAAGCAGAATTAAAACAAGAAGAAGAAAGAAAGATGGCAAGAGATGAAATCCTGCGGATTGAAGAAGAAAATAAATTGAAACGACAGGAAATCATACTGCAGCAAGAAATGGAATTGCAACGGCTTAAATTGGAAACAGCAAAACTTAATTCGCAGGGTGCTGCAGCAAGCCAAAATGATAATGCTCAATCGGGATCTTCTTCCAACCGACTTAAGGGCAATTATTACTTTAAGCTACCACCGTTCAAATTACACGTGGACGACCTATCATCATGGCTGGCGCGCTTTGAGGATATATGTAAGGTCAATAACCTTGACAAAACTGCATGGGCACTTAAACTTAAGGAATTTCTGGATGGCGAACCTGCAAGTGCAGCACAAAATATTGATCCTACATTAGCCACAGACTATGAGGCCATTAAGACTTTGTTATTACGTCGTTTCCACTTGAACGAAGAGGCATGTAGATTACGTTTCAAAAGTTTGTTGCCAGATAATAATAAAGATTTTACAGGATTTATTGCTAACATACGCAATACTTTTAACAGATGGGTTGAACTGGCAGGTGTCAACAAATCTTACGACAAGTTAGTCGATTTGTTATTGAGGGATAAAGTATTATCTTCTGTCAGCCAACCATTCTTTGCTTATCTGCAAGAAAGAAAACCAGAAACTATTGATGAGTTAGAAAAAATTTCTTTAAATTACTGCACCGCTCATCCGAACGCTAATATTTCTGGCTCGTTAATAAGAGAACCACTTCCTGTAGCCTCCAATATGGCATATCATAGTAATAACAAACCAAGAACACACAGTGTACACAGAGGTAGGTTCAAAGGAAACTATGACATTAATTTTCATAAGGGACAGAATAACTTTAACAATAACTTTAATAGAGGAAGACAACAAAACAGAAATTATTCACCTCAGTCCAGATACAACACTAATCCATGTAACTCAAGTTATAATCGGTCATATCAATATAATAATGGTAACAATTGGAAGAATAGCGATAATTATAACTCGAGACATCGAGATAACAATTACAATAGACGACAACAGGATAATTCAACTAATTATTCTCGTAATCGTTCTCATTCTCGTGGATCTTCACATTATAACCATAATACCGGGGCAGCAGTTACAAATGATATCACCCCTAAGGTTCAGGTTCCACCTAACGATAATACAATGCATTCTTCTGCTGCATGCTTTGCTATAAATTATAACGTGGCGAATAGCTGCCCACAATGCAATCTTATTTTTCAGAAGGCAAAGGAGACAGTGCTAAACTGCGGACACATTCTACCAGAAGTAGGTCTTGCAGCCAATGATAGAACAGGCTCTCTGATTTTTAACAGAGGGATAGTTAACGGTTCTATAGTTTCTGTATTGAGAGATTCGGGGTCCACAACCATTGGAGTGCGACAGTCGCTTGTACATCCTAGCTGTGCAACGGGGGAATATGTCCGTTGCATGACTTTTGGGGGAACTATTGAGTTTTACCCCACAGCTATTATCCATGTTAAAACACCTTTTTTCACAGGGAACGTGAAGGTATGCATGCTGAAAAAGCCGATTGCAGACCTTATGGTGGGTCGCATACACGGCAGCAAGGATTGTTCACCAGAAGATATTATTGAATGGGAGAGACACAATCTATGCACTGGAAACGCCGTGACAACTAGAGCTCAGACTATGCTCACGGAGAGTGTCAATGATAATAAGATGGATGCACAGAAACAGGAGGATATTGAGGTCAATTCACCTATTGACAGGGAATCATTTGCAAACAAACAAAAAAATGACAAATCTTTAAATAAATTTTTTAACCTAGTTAATAAGGTTGATAATTTAACATCAGGTAATAATAACAAACATTGGTTTATTGTTAAAAATGATATACTGATTAGATGCTTTAGTGATAAATCACAGGTAAAACAACAAGTGATGGTACCGGCTGCTTTTAGACGGTACATTCTTCAACACGCGCATGACTCGCAGTGTGCAGGACATATGGGATATACTCGAACACGATCTCGAGTATTGTCTTCATTCTTTTGGCCAGGAGTATCACGGGATATTTCGCAGTATGTACGTTCTTGTACTACGTGCCAGGAAGTGAAAGCACGTGGAGCTTTTCACACGGCGCCTATTCAGGCTTGCGATATCTCAGTACGACCTTTTGACAAGATGGCCATAGATATAATTGGTCCACTTCTACCATCTGCGAGAGGACATAGATTTGTTCTCACGTGCATTGATTTATGCACACGATGGCCAGAAGCCATTCCATTGAAGACAACCACTACCACAGATGTAGCTGATGCATTACATCTAATTTTTTCTAGAATAGGGTTTCCTAGAAAATTATTATCTGACCATGGGTCGCAGTTTATATCCGATACCATGAAGGAGGTAATGAAAACCTGGAACATTGATAGGAATTTGAGTAGCATTTATCATCCCATGAGTAACGGTGCAGTTGAAAGACTTAACCGTACGCTTAAGCAACTTTTACATAAGGTTACTGTTAAACACCCTCAGGACTGGGACAGAGCACTCCCAGCTGTCCTGTTTGCTTACCGAGAGGTGCCACATGAACAAACTGGCTTCTCTCCCTTTGAGTTAGTTTTTGGTGCCCCTCCGAGAGGTCCTATGGGACTGATAAAAGATTTATTAATTGATGCAGAGATGACTCAGGACACTCAGTCATCTTATGAGTATGTGATTAATCTTCGGAATAATATTATTGAGTCTTGCCAATTGGCAACAGCTTCTTCTGAGGCTGCAAAAGCTAAGGCTCGATCTATACAAAATCGATCTAGACGATTACGCCAATTATTCCCAGGCGATGAGGCTTATGTATTACTCCCTCACAATAACAATAAGTTATTGATCTCATGGACTGGTCCTTATAAGGTTACTGATAAAATTTCAGACGTTGATTACGTCTTAGATATCAAGGGACACAGAAAGATATTCCATATTAATATGCTCAAGCAATTTCATACACGTCCTATACACTTACAGTCAATTTTTCATGAACTAGATGACAATACGGTATCTACTTGTCATTATTCTAATCTATCTGTTATACAGGAGGAAGAATCTTCTTTTCCTGAAGTGCAGATGCCTTTACCTGTACTTATTGTCCAATCTACTGAATCTTGGCGTGATGTGACCATTTCTTCTACGGTTACACCGCAACAGCATCAACGCGTTGCTGATCTTCTACAATCTTTCCCAGATGTGTTAACGGATGTACCGGGTTGCACATCTGTAATTAGTCACGATATTATTCTTAACGATGATACACCAATTCGTGTTCATCCTTATTCTGTACCTCTACATTTTCTGAGTAAGACATCTCAGGAACTCGAACAGATGATATCATTAGGTATTATTGAGACTAGTACATCTCCATTTTCTTCTCCTTTAGTCATTGTCCGGAAAAAGGACAACAACATACGTTTATGTGTTGACTATAGGAAACTTAATGCGCAGACAGTACCTGATAGCGAACCACATCCTATCCTTGACGATTTACTTCCTCGTCTATCCAATGCTACACTTTTCACTAAAATTGACTTAACCAAAGGTTATTGGCAGATTCCACTAACCGAAAGAGCCAAATACTACACAGCATTCTCAACTCCACAAGGTCTTTACCAGTGGAACGTGATGCCTTTTGGGCTAATGAATGCTCCAGCTACCTTTATTCGCATGATGCGAAAAATTTTAGCAGGTAGATCAGATATAATTACCTACATTGACGACATATGTTTGTTTAGTTCATCATTTGAGGAACATTTTTTGGGTCTTAAATCAGTTTTGGAAATATTGCGGGATAACCATTTAACCGCTAAACCAACTAAAATTCAAATAGCGTGTAATGAGATAACATTCCTGGGACACATTATTGGATCAGGACGTATCCAAACAATTCCCAGTACGGTTTCTAAAATATTAAATTTATCTGTTCCTCAAACGAAGAAACAGGTTAGGAGTCTGTTAGGGTTAATCCAATACTATAGCAGATTTGTACCTCACCTATCATCCATCACGGCTGTCCTGTCATCGTTACTAAAGAAGAACATGCCATTAAGGATAAATTGGACAGACGAATGTGACAAAACTTTTCGCACTATCTTAAACATATTTTCATGCCCACCTGTTTTAAGATTACCAGATGCTTCTAAAAAGTTTGTTCTACGTACAGATGCGAGTATTTACGGACTCGGGGCTTGTCTACTCCAATATCATGATGATGTCCTTCACCCTGTACTTTATATCTCACGCAAGCTGAAACCTCCGGAGACTAAATATTCGACTGTAGATCGAGAATTGCTCTCCGTAATCTGGGCAATTACCAAACTAGAAAAATTTTTGCTGGGATCTCCATTTCTGATCCAGACTGATCAGAAATCTGTGGCAGCATTACGTCGTTCAAACCATAAAAGTGCTAAACTTGCACGATTTGCTATTGCGTTGCAACCATATGAGTTCGAAATACAGTCGATACCAGGAACTGAGAACGTCATAGCCGATACGTTGTCCAGACATCCTACGGATTCTGAATGAATATTACTATTTCAAGAAAATTTTCTGACTAATCAAGCATTACATTTGCAATGAACTGTATTAATGCCACGTCAGAATACACAACACTTCATTTGGACTTCCTACTTAAATAAGGACATTTCTAAATAAACTATTGTGATCAAAATATCAAGTTTTACGGATCGTTTGAAAATTTGGACTTCAATTCCACTTTGCGTATCACTCATTTCGATTGAAAACTGTTAAAAAGGAACAATCTCTGATGTAGAAGGGACATATACTGTAATGACTGATTCAATTACGTTCACAGTTTTAATAAAGGAACTAACGATGATTGGATAATCATATCATAATTCGATAATATGAACCTTGTGTCTTAATGAACTTTCATACAAGTCAATAGGAGGTAACAACGATTGGATCTTCATGTCCGATATTGTTAAATTTTCTAGTTATTAAATTAATATATAATAAAATAAAGTTAAAGTGTGATGAAATAAAAAAAAAATAAAATATACTAAGAAAAGATGAAACAAAATAATATCACACCAATTAATATTTTAATTAGTGTAATTATTAAGGTAATAGATATTACATTATGACATTTCATATTTATAGTTAAAATGTATGAATTTTTTTTTCTGTTCTTTTCTTCTGATTGCGTTAATTTAATTAGGTATCTATCCTTACACTTCATTTTCACACGCATTCTAATTTAATGTATACTTTAATATTTGGTTTTAATTGTCCGTACTTCTCAATTTTTATTTCTTTTACTCTCTTATACTATTTCTCATTTTCTTCAATTAGATATTAATTAGTTAGTACCATACGTACATACTATAATTAATTATTTTAATTTTAGTTAGTTTGAATAATTTTAATAACACCTCACATTATTAGTTAGTCGATACATACAACAAATTAATTAGTTAATTAGTTAGTGACAGTGACATTTCCTTGTTTAATATAAGTTATATGTATGATATGACGTTGATTTTATTATAAGATATTACTGACATGACCACGACACTGCTCTAGATAGAACATCGTAGGTCATACGTCGGGTTTTGTTAAATTTTTGATAATTTGATTAATATTATTCAAAAAAAATCTATCTAATAGATTTTTTTCCCCCCCGTCTGACAGGAAATCTGTTACGGTGTTATTTTAAATGACGGCGTCTGCTGGGGTTTAGCCGTGCGCAACGTTTAGGGGTCATTAACATTTATATAATATGTCGATATTTTACGGTATACTGAACGCGAAATATATGCGGAGATTATGACGCATTCGCGTTGGGAAGGTCACGCTGGGTGACTTGGTTACATGGCCCTTGTTACGCTATCCGTCAAGCAAGAAGGTCGTGTCTTGTATTTCTTCCAAGGGAAAAAAGGCTGAGTATATAGCCTATATTAGATATATGAATCGATGTAGAACTCAGGGTCAGTTCGGATATTAATCTAAGTATGAGATTAATTAAATCAAATTAAATGATGGAAGGAGAATCGCATTATGATTCAAATTGTAGCTGTCAAGAACTCATGTGCTCATTTCTGGCTGTTGACTACAACAGCGCACGTATATAGCCACGATGTTCATCTGACATATTGTTTTGACACGGACGGACATGAATACTATGCATGTAATTTCTAATGAATTATATATGAATGTATACCGATGTGAACTGTCTTCGTGCGTCAACTTGTAATAAATATTGGACTCGAATCGAAGGCTTACCCACATTCCTTTGATTACGTTTGATTGCTTCAACTTGCATTGTTGACGGTCCTTTGACCTGATGAACTCTTTCTTGTAAGAAGTTTATAGTAATAATGGATCAGTTCGTACGGAACCGGGGTTTGCTTGGACACAAGTTGTGTAATGATAAATAAGCAAGCATCCCAACTAAACTTATAATAATCGAACGAAGGACCCTCCAACACCAGTAAACCACCCACGCAACACTATGGAAAGCGCCCAGTGTCAAACTTACACATATTAATGAAACGTATAATAACGTATTATAAGGGTATTTTATTTTTTTGCTATAAACTACGAATAATACGCGTATTTTATTCTCAGACGGTCGAACATTGGCAGGGTAAACCTAGGATTATTCTGTTTTGTGTGCAAGGTAAACCGTGAATTATTGTCTCGTGGGCAGGTTAAATCTCAGATTATTGTGTCTTGCGTGCAGGGTAAAACTTAGAATATTCTGTCTTGTGTGCAAGGTAGGCCTGGGATTATTCTGTCTTGTGTGCAGGTTAAACCACTGATTATTCTATCTTGTATGCAGGGTAAACCTTAGATTATTCTGTCTTGTGTTAAAGTTAAACTTTAGATTATGTGCAGGTTTACAATATAAGATCACACTACCATGGTATATAGAAATAAAGAGTATACGGCTTAAGCCCTTGCCCCACGTTGTCCCCGGAGTGTCTCTGACGAGAGAAAGAAATAATAGGACTATTGTCACCTCAGGCATGTCGTAAGAGGCAACTAATAAGAAGTTGTTCATGGGAGGCTATCAACCATTATCGTGTAAAATAACTTGCTTCAAGAGCACATGGATATCTTGATGCAGGCTTTTTGCAAGATGACCAACTGTAGTTGTGGCTCCATGCTCCATAAGGAGCACAAGGGAAAGAAAAAGAAGGAGCTTAAACCATTGCTCGAACAACATAGTGTGAGTTTCCCTTTCAGTCATTATTGACCAAAGCAACATGCCCCTAAGACAATGTCTCAGCCGACGCGAGGTTGGGCGCTTTGGTAAAGAGGTCAAGCTGCTGCCCATGCAGCATGACCCACGAAGCTGGTGAATCCAGAGGAACGCCGTCGCCGATACAGTCTGCCACCAGAATATAAACATAAATATAGTGCAGAACAGATTATATCATGAAAATTTCGTATACAAGCAATGATCACCGGACTTCAATTAAACCCAAGCAACGGGGACTCAGCAGCGTAACTACAAGGAGATGGGCACTCAGGCACGTGACTGTTTTAAAGGGTTAACTGAAAAATTAGACATCAGAAATCAACGTTCGGACGCACCGAGGAAATCACCCTATATTGTATATGAGACACGATGACATGATATGACGTGTAACACATGAACAAAGTCAACTGAAAGGATATTTTAAGCGAGGGTGACTATCGACCACTACTTTCGGGGGCTCATTCTGTCCTGGAGCCCCAGGGAGGTGCCTGGTCCACCAGGGCGGTAGTTGCATCACTGAATGGGGTAAGAAACAGTAGAACAAGATATGAGAAGAAGACGTTTGTGACTGACAGGACACTCAACTGATTGTCGTACCGATAGGTTGTGAGTTATTTTTGGTCCCATCTGAGTAGAGTGGATGGTGATAAGTACGTGGAGTGAGAAACAGATTTCACGGGTGAATAGCTTAAGGAGAAGATATGTCTCTGGAATGAGTAAGTTTCTCTATTAGCCTATCTATACGACTATAATTTAGTACAAGACAACCTTGCCCTTTTCATACATCTAAATATATTACTCGTCAAAAGTCAAGGGCCACCCTATTATTTTCAATACACTTTTATATAAGCGCATAGAATGATTAAATGAAGGAAGTTTTTAGTAAAAATGGGTGCAATATCTTCCTCTGACAGTCCTCTATGCACGTTAAGCATAAAAACAACTCACTGACAACCATGGTGATCACGTGCAATTTGGTTTGCTGACCATAAATTCACATTTTTAATCTGTTTTTTTTTCAAACTTCTGTACAACCAAACAGGTGAAGTAATCGTGCTGATTGACATTCCGCGTGCAATGGCGACTTTTCGTGAACAGAGTTCACTCTTAATTTGTTTTACAATCAGCAGACTAAGGGTAGTTTCATCACTTGCAAAAACCATGCCACCGAGAAGAAGTCTTGACACCTTACAAAGAATGAGGGCTATAGCGTGGGTTGAAAGTGGTTTATCTGTCCATGAGGTTGCTAGACGGCTTGCAGTGTCACACTCTACTATCCAAAGAATTTTGGAGAGATTTCAGGCCACAGGAAGTGTGGAGGATCGCCACCGGCCAGGTCGCCCTAGAGGCACCAAAAGACATGAAAGACCGGTACCTCTTGTTGTCAGCCCTGCGCCATCGAACAGTGACTTGTTCCACTCTAAGATGTCAGCTGAGACAAACTGTAAACGTTAATGTCAGTCAAAGCACCATTCACAGACGTTTACATGAATTTGGACTGGCTGCTCGACGTCTTGCAGCCAGAATCCCTCTTACCCCTGCTCATCGCAGAGCCCGTGTTGCTTGGTGTCGCGAGCACATCCGATGGACAAGGCAACAATGGAGTCAAGTTCTCTTCACTGATGAATCTCGCTTTACTGTGTCATTCAATGATGGCAGGGTTCGAGTTTGAAGACGACCAGGAGAGCGATTTACTGATGACACAATTCGAGAGGTGGATCGTTATGGTAGGGGTTCTGTCATGGTCTGGGAAGGCTTCTACAGACACGGCATGACCCCACTCTACATCATCCAAGGCAACTTGACCGGCCCAAGATATCAGAACGAAATCTTGAGACCAATTGTTCAGCCTGCTCTGGAGGCCATAGGTGGTAATGCCATCCTCTAAGATGATAACGCTCGACCCCATCGAGCTCGTGTGGTGAATGGGTTTATTCAGCAACATGGGATCATCAGGATGGCGTGGCCAGCTCATTCACCTGACCTTTCTCCGATTGAGAACCTCTGGCATGTCCTTGGTCGAAGATTGTCAACAAATCACTCCCTGCCAATGGATGTTGCACAGCTGACTGCATTTCTGCTTCAGGAATGGCTAGCTGTTCCTCAGAATACTCTTCGGACCCTTGTGGACTCGATGCGTCTACGCTGTCTTGAATGCCTTGCTGCAAACGGTGGTCATACCCGATTCTGAAATGTCTATTTGTCCAATATCTATTGTGTGACTTTTGAAAAGGTGGGTGACACACTTCACAGCTTCATTGCGTTTGAATGTGTGTTTCCATTTCTTTACGTGACATGTCAATTTGGTATTCAATAAATGCCGTTTTGACTGATACCAATTACGTTTATATCATATTTGTTTTATGGTTTCAACCAAGGTTTTTCTAGGTGGCCCTTGACTTTTGACGAGTAGTATATAAGTTTAACTACACACACACACAGCTATGTGACAACAAGACACACAAACGTGGAAAACTACGGTTAATTGGGTATGGGTCTGACCAACACACAAAGTTAAGTTTCTTTTGTCGTTTATTATCATTTAAACTTGACAACATCAAACATCTAAAGAAAGATCAAAATAAAATCAGAGTTACATACATATTTTTTTTTTTAAACCAGCGGCACTTGGGCTTTCAGCCCTTCGGCCCAATGACATGTCATTGCGAGGCTGGGGAACCTGAGGACTTTCCTTCCAACCCGGTCAGGAGCTTCGCTCCTTCCCATCCACAGAGGGTTTATCACAGGAGCCGTTCAGGCTATTCAGTCAAATTTCCGGCCGTAAACATTTCTTCAAACGCTGACGCCCGGGTTTGAACCATGAACACCTGGTCGCCAGTACAACGCCGAAGCCATTACACCAGCGCGGCTCCCAGTTACATACATATGAAAATAACAGAATAAATGAGCCCTCCCCCTATTGAGAAAGGAACCCAAAAAGTTAATAACTCAAAAGTTAGCACTATGTTACAGAATAGACAGTAAAGAACAACTTCCTACGATATGCTATCCAGTAAAGTAAACATGTTTAAGCAAAATCCAATGTTGGTAAGGTTCCTGTAACAAAGAAAAATATTCATTCTCTCTGTCATACAGTGGCCACTCAATCACGCTTACATACTCTTGGTGATATCCCTTGGAAATACAGTTATCCTGAATATAAAATTGCCAGGTTTTTTTAAAATTTCCCAAATTGGCCCCAGTCCATCCTCTAACAAGTCAAGACTAACGAGGTGGACGCCGAATCTGGTGTTTTAATTTTCCCTGGATGAACAAAATATCACCGCGAAAAGTTAGTGTAGCAAAACGTGCTCTTGAGGTTCACAGTTAAAAAGGGAGGAATATACTTCCAGTATTGGGAAACATCTGGTTGCTAAAATGTTACAATTGATAAATGATGGTAATCCTATCGGCTGGCTCTATGGTAAGAGTGCCGATTCTGAAACAGCGTAACTTTATGGATAAATCCGCTTAGATACGACTATCAGAAGTCGGGAGTATAATGTTATTTTGTAAACCCCAGTGGGCTGGTAAAATTGAAAAAATATCGCTGGGTTTTGTAAGTCCAGTTAATTTACAAGTTAAAATGTTTCTCATGTATCGTTGGCATGTCCTTGCTCACACATGAAATTGGTGACGCACAAGCCAAGAAAAGACAACATTAACCAATCAGTAAATGAAGAAAAGACCGAAAGACCGCTGGACGCCCTTGATCAGATCTGCTAGGGATAAAAAGAAACATTTATGGGAAAATGTCACTATTCTATATAGCTACATATGCCCACGGACGGGGACAAGACGATCTCTTATCCACTCCGTCAGTCCTGATTAAAGTTAAAAGGCACACGGTGTCTTTAGCCTACCCTATCGCCCGTCGCTAGCGAGTGCAGGTTTGGTTGAGTTATGCAGCTCTTCCCCTTCTGCTCCCGGTAAACGATCAGCGTACAATGTTAATTATTATTCAATTATCCATACGCGCACTTCCATACGCGCCTGTCGTCAATAGCTATTAAATTGTCGGCGTCTGTTGGTCATCGTATGGTATTAAATACTAGGCACTTATAATAAATACGCACAATGAAATAAAACGTGAATTCTATTCTGTCATTATCAGTCGCGCCAAAACATATAAATAAGTCAACTAGAACCGTGTCTTCTTGTGTGAGAAAGTGGTTGGTGAAAATTAACATTATAACTGCACGTCTGGTATAAAATAGCTACGCGTTATTTTATTTCACTGGTTTTAACCGCTAGAACTCTACGTGAATTATAATGGTACGCTAACACTGTTAACAACGTAAACACTAATTTCTATTACCAGAAAATCATAATGGAAGATCCCCACGAATGCTATTAACACATTTTCCACAATGGTTCTAGACTACGTGATTAGACTATCCACAAATTCTGAGTGACAACTGATAAAGCAGGTTTAAGAAAACACAGTTTATATGTCATCATGTTTCTCTGATCTATAGATGATGTTACATTTCACACTATTGTGTATACCAGAGAATCAGAAACATGAGTTCCCCAGATAAAAGTTTACGGTCGGCTTTTCTCTGGTGTTCGACCGCCATCAAAAGACTTATATCCGTGTAACGGGTCTCTCGAAGATTTTCCCCGTGTGAATGCCCGCTTCTGAGATCAAAGAGCCCAGGGGTTTTCAGTCTCACCTGAGTACAAACTTCAAAGCATACTCGGGGAAAGAATTTGGCCGTGGGTCTACTTCAAAGCATATTCGGTGTTACTCACGTGCGGTCTGTCAGGTATCGTATGATTGACAGATAAGCTCACGTGAGAAGACTCGATAAACAAACCTGATTCGCTACCAGTTATGACTGGCAGGTCACGAAGATTTGTAAACATGCGTTAGCTCGTGTTCACAGAAAAAGAGGTAGGACTAAAAGTGAGTAAACACAGCCTTTAAATGCATGGTTTTGCTAGCAAATCATAGAACGCTAACGGGATTAGAAAGACTGTCAGATTACCGTAGGCTCTCTTTCCATTATACGTCACACTGATGAAACCGGTTTATAGCATTACCAGGCAGTGCGTTTTCTGACATATCCAGGGTAAAAGGTGCAGATTTTGAGCGAAAAAAAACACACACACACACGGAGAAGAGAACTGGAGACAAGAAATGAAAATGATGAGGAAGACATAGAAAGACTTTGAGCTGACGTCACGTGACATAAAGATTAGGATTAGGGAGCTGCGCTAGCGTAGTGGTTACCACACTGCGCTGGCGACCGGATGACCCAGGATCAAACCCGGGCGAGGACATTTGAAGATTTTCATCGACCGGATTTGGACTGGATTAACTCGAGCCATGGCGAGAACATTTGAAGGAGTGTCGTCGACCAGGGACTGGCGGCTCCTGAGCCGACCCAGCTCTAATGGGTACCTCCGAAATCGGCGAGTATCTGCCTGAATGGCGAGGGACACTCACGTAAAATCAGTCTCAGGTTAGACATAATAACCTGAGATTTCGCCTCGAGTAATAGCGGGCGTACGAAAAAAAAAAAAAAGATTATGATTGCGGTTGTTGAAGGCCTATGTTTCTTGAAGAGCTGCTGAAGATGTTGAAGAATGGAGTAAAAAGTCTGCAACAAAAGCAGCTCACATGACTAGGGCGAAAATATGCTAAAACTGGCCAAAACAAACAAACTCAGTTCATGCGCAATGTTCAGAAATTTAGTTAATAATTTTAACAAACTTCGCTATTCCGCCAGCACTGCTCTATGGTTCATGTTTCTCAAATTGCTTACGTGTCTTCAGCCAATCTGATTCACTTTTTTTTTGGCTAAGTCTTTGTATATTATATTTTATCTGAGTATATTTATATTGCTTCTAAAATACTTCGCTATTCGCCATCACTCCTTTACTGTTCATGTTTCTTAAGTTGTTTACGCTTCTTCAGCCAATCTGATTTTGTTGTTATTTCTTGTTTTGATTTTTGGTAAGTCTTTGTATGTTATAATAGTTTATCAGTGTATTTTATGTAACTATGTAAGCACTATGTGGATCTTTACATGCTGGGCTTCTGCTGACAATGAAGGAGGAATGCAAAAGAGGAGTAATATGTAGTCGCGTAGCATTTACTGCCACAGGGAGTGAAATGTTAAAGACGTAACTATACTTGGACCAGCTTTATGAGGTGAGGTGACAAGTTCCTTCCCCTACATCGGGAGCAGAGGCAGGTATCCATTTACAGCTGGATAAACCGGAGCGCGTCGCTACCAGATTTTGAACTCGGTTACTCAGCCGCGAAATGTCAGCGCTCTAACTACTCTGCCTGTCGCACTTACAATACAAGCTATACGTAGTAGTTGTTGTAATTATAGTTTGTAATTAAGCTGTACTGGGACGGCATGAAGTAAAAGGCGATTAATTTTAGATTGAGCAGAGAGCTGGGAACCTCACTATGTAAGACAAAGTGTTACAGAAACCACAGTTGAAGAAGCATATAATTCGACACAAGCTTCCTGCATGGTGGCCAGCTGCAGTGGTGGCACTACGCTTCGTAAAAAAAAAGGGGGGGGGGGGGGCCAAAATGAATTAAAGTGCGTTGTTGTGAACAAAATACACACTAGACCTATTTTTGATGTCCTTACTACACATATGCCAGTTGGGACATCTATTTTCACAGACGTTGCTTGGCTTTATTTGATTTGAACTGGTTTGTCAAGAAAGCTGGTCACACGTATAACGACTACGTAGGAGGTAAATGAAGTGGCGCCTGGTTGGCAGGGAGGATAGTGTAATTCGCTTCCGTAGCTAGGCGGTGGTGCCGTTCGGAAGGTGCTGGGTTCGATTCTCCGGTAAGCCACTCACTTCTGTTGTTTTTCTGTTGTCTAGTTTTCTACTTCTTTATTTCTCACGAGTGCCTGAAACATACCTTTGTGTGTGTAATATTTATTTACGTACGAGGTAAACAACATATTTGTAAAATGGAGTAGCATTAATGAAACGTTTCACAATAAAAGTGTTAGTTACATACACGAATAAGGTCAAAGGTTGAAACTGGATTTCATCTGCACGACGTCTAAGCATTAACAATAACAAAACTCTACGACATTCAGAAACTCCGTGTCAGTCTTATTAAATTGGAAGCTTACATATTATTAAGGTAGCACATGTGACAGAACAGGATGAAAAGCTTCAGATGTCAGATCTGGAACATGTCAAAGCAGGGTCGTGGAGTCAGCCGCCAAAAAATTTTCCGACTCCTGAAATATTAGAACTCCCAACTCCGACCGACTACAGTTTTCTTTTACTAGTTATATGGCATAGAATTATACACTATCGGATACCACGACAAGCATGGGAAACAAAGAGCCAAGGATCCAGACCCCGAGGACGACCCAGAGTCCGCTGGGAGGACAACATTAGACAATCTTTGAAGGACCGAGGACTAGAATGGAACCAGGCCAGGAGGAAGACAGCCGATAGGATAGTCTGGCGCTCTCTCTTCCAAACCTCTACACCTCACGGTAGAAGGGGAACGACTAAGTAAGTAAGTAAGAATTATACACTTATATGGAGTTACATGTATAAGTATTGTTGTATATGTGTGAATAAGTGAATACGCGGCTTTAGTAGATTATATTTCAAACTACTCTTTCATTCATACAACAATGCAAAACAAAAACTCAAAAACTATTTTAATATTTGATGATTATTAAAAATTTAAATTGAATTGGTTCTTAAAATAAAACACACAAAAAACAAAAAAACAAGGATCTGCACAGGTTCAAGTCTCGTAAGATTCAGAATCGGAGTCGGAACATTTTTAACCGACTCCGACCCCGCTAAATAACTACCAACTCCAAAACTCTGACTGCCAGACTCTACAACCCTGCATGCATGGTATATGGCTAACGTTCATACTTCTGTAAATTCTTGCAAGGCAAAAACCAACAAATAGGCAAACAAAAACATCATCGTCAAACGCTGACATTTTCCAATAGATATTGTTGTATTGTTTACAGCAGGGGTTCTCAACATTTTTTTAAATCATCTCTTCCCCCCTCCCCCCCCTCCCCCCCCCCCCCCCCCCCCCCCCCCCCCCCCCCCCCCCCCCCCCCCCCCCCCCCCCCCCCCCCCCCCCCCCGGCCTCATTTACCTCTGTGGGCCCCCCTCAAAGTGCCTATTAACTGGAAAATTTTTTTTTAGATTTATGAAGAGGGTGGTGGACACCAACCAAATATCGCGATTCACGTATTTAAAAAAGTTAAAAATATACAAAAGTACTTACATATGGCTGAGTAAACGCTATTAATGATGTTGCGGATTAAAAAAAATAAAAAATTAATCTTCAAATTATGTGAGTCAAAATGTACAATTCGTGTCATCCTTGGCAATGCATGTCACTGGCCAACTGTTCATAGTTAATGGTGTCTGTCGAAAAAGTTTTTTTTTTTTTTTTAAATTTTATTGAGACCGCTAACCGCAAATTCATAATAATTTTCGTTGAGGGTAAGCTATAATTTCTGACCATGCAAGCAGAATTATATATTTATCCTTTCATTCGTAAATCATCCGCGGGCACACAAATAAGCTTTAGCTGGCATGGTGGTGCCTGCGGACATCGCATTGAATAACAGCTGCCTTAACCTAAAGATCTAAATCATGCATTGTGATTTACCAGTAGATCTACAGGTTTATCAATTGCTTTCACACGTGAGAATGGGCCAGGCTAATTCTTTTACAAATGTGATTTTTGTTCAACGGTTGTGTCTCAAAATGAAGGAGATATCTGAGTGTTAAAGAATGTCCTTGCGAAATTTATTCTGTTTATTTTGTAAATATTTCAGCCTTCTTGTGTTGTTGATGCACAATGCTGGAGAACTATTAAGTTAGACAATTAGGGTACTTTTATTTATTACGTATATTCTATTGTCGCTTGAGGAGCTTTCATTTCATTGGGAAATAAATGGAGATTTTAAAAAAAAATAATAATAAAGATAAAAAATACAAAAAATAAAGATAAAAACAACAAAAAATCAGAATTCTCAATTGAAATGTCAAGTCAGTCCTACTGCACGGATCTGAAACATGGATAACAACAAAAACAACATCGAAAAAGTTACAGACTTTCATAAATGGAGGCTTGTGTAGAATAGAAAGATTGAAGTGGTATGTCAAGATCACTAATGTGGAACTAATGACAAGAACTAGACAAGTGACAGTGGGAAAAAAACAACACGAGAAGAAGACGCTGGAAATGGATAGGGCATACACATAGAGAAAACCTGATGATATCATTACCAGACTATCCCTGATCTAGAATCCCCAAGGTATGAGCGGTAATGGAAGACCACAGAACACGCGGAGAAGAGAAGTGGAGACAGACGTCAAGGGGATGAAGAAGACACGGACAGACCTTGACCTGATGGCACGGGACAAATGTTTGTTGAAATGGGTTGAAAGGTCAAATAAGAAGAATTCTATTATCGAATCTTTAATTATTTGCTAATTCTTTCAATAATAGATTTTGCACGATGCTGTATCCTGCCAAAATACATACTGACATACCTTTGTTGCCTAGTCTATATCCCGCTCATGTAACAAAGACTGTTTAGTCATCAACAATTAAAATGTTAACAGCGTAGTGTTAAATTTTATAAGACGGTAACGAAGTTTCGCGTTCCGTACCAAAGCAAAAACTAAATCAGCAATAGGGGATTCCACTTAGCAAAACAGCGTCCGCCGTCAGCTCCTGACATCTTTATCAAGGTTACAGCAAAGCTGGACAAAATAAGATGCATTGCATAATGTTGAACGCAGCTGCATAGAATCCAGAATCTATGATAACATTCTTACTTTTGCCAGTGACATGAGTCAAAATGAGCAGTCACTACTGACTGGCCATCAGTATGTTTTGGTGCCATCTACAAAGAGGGACGAGATGGAAGCGTTTGGAGGATTTTATTTTAGGGACCAGAGGCTGGAAACAATTAAATCAGAAAGATAAAACTGTTCCTCTACATTGTAAAGAGATTCTCGTGGTATCTGGGTTCGTTATTGTGTCATTATTGAATTCTTTATTCAACTAACGGTCACTCTGATGGCACATCCTCGTAGCCTCACAAAAGTACAGGTTTTTGAAGCTTCATGTTCGTCACAGCCCATTCAAATGAAAATGATAACTATTGCTAGGCATATAATGGTGTAGACATACATTAACGACAACGCCAGACGACATGCCACTTGAAAAAGCTAGCCATAACCATTTTACAGACAATAACGAAACCCGAGAATAAGCGACCATAATGTAGGTCACTTGTCGATAATTGGCCATAAATTGGTTACTTGTGAGATGCATTAGTGAATACAGAAACGACAGCAAGCACTAACTGTTTTTCAACAGCACCATTACTCTCTGTCTTTTGGCATCAAATAGCGTCCTTAAAATCTGGAAAATCACCCAAAACTGCCAATTAGTCAGGCTGAGAACCCCGCCTTACCCGGATCCCGACCCTTGACCACGCCGGGTCTTAACTCTTGGCATCCCATACTGCAATGAAAGTGTCTGAAAAATGATCAATGACGTTAACTCTAGGATCTGCTGAAGAATACGGGATGAAAATAGGGTGAAAGTAGAGGAACGAAAGATGCTCTGATTGCCTTTCCTGATCACTTTGCAATAAAGGATACCCCCGTCACATGGTAACTAGGTCAGAAGCCAGTGGCAATTATCAAGAAGTGGCCTACCAGTGAAAGCTTAAAGAAAGCAAGAAAAAAAGAAAGAAATTGATCACTTATAGGGAGTACGCGAAAAGGGCCTAATTTCTTATCCGTATGAATTTGGGTCAAGAAGAAAAACAGTTAAAGCGTTTACTGGATTCACTGACAGAAAATTGTGAGGGACGTGTTTATGATGTTACTGTTCTGTTCCCAATGTGTACATAAACCACAGTTTATTGGGAATGAACTTTTAAAAATAAAACGGTACTTGTGCGTTTATTCACCGGTTAAATCAAATTCTGGAAATTTATTAACAAAACTGAGAACCGTACTTTTTCTTGACCGAAAAATGTTGATTTCACATTGTGATTTGGGAGGCAAGTTAAAAAAAAAGCGTGTCTCTTGCATTCATAGTTGACACGCTTACGACAGACCCGCCCTCAACCCCCCCCCCCCCCCCCCCCGTATTTTTAAAAAAAAGTTTATAAACCAATAGAACGGAATTGAATCAGTTCTACAAGTTAACGGTACACCGGAAACAAGGGAAATCGCTGCCGTTGCCTTCTCTACCTCAAGATCAGAGTGAGGTACCCATTTACAGCTGGTTTGACTGATGCGTGACACCTGTTCCCTTCTTCGCTGCCGTTGCCTTATCTAACTCAGGATCAGAGTCAGGTACCCATTTACAGCTGGTTATGGAATGTTAGAGACTTCACCATACTAGGTCCAGCATCGAGAGGTGGGGAGACCAGTTTCCTTCCTCGCTGTCTTTTCCATCCCTAACTCAAAGTTAAGTACCCATTTATAGCTAGGTAGGCCCCATCTCTCGAAAATGACTGCTTCTGTACGCAAACAGTTAAGATCAAAGTAATAAAGAGTCACACTAAGTCACCATGTTATGCTATTTCTCTCACAATTTCGTGACATCAAATGAAAAGGCGCTAAAGATGGCATACATCACAAGATCATTGGTTCAACGCTCGTATTAGAAGATGACCAACAAATGATGTACATATTTATTGGCGCGGGGCCCTAAAAGAAAGGGGCTCGTAGCATATCTACTTTTGCTACTACGTTAATCCGGCTCTGATTAGGTAAATATTTGACAAGGATCAGTGTATAGTGAGGGAGGGGACCAACTCCCCACCCAGCCCTCCACACCCAGCGGTGAAAACAAATAAAGGCTTTCTTGCCAGGGTACAGTTTTGTTGGTTTTGGGGGCCCTAAACAGGACCGTGGTCCAGTTTTGTGGGCCCTGTAAAAAAACCGTGGTGGGTAAATTTTTGTGGGTTTTGTGGGCCCTGAATAGGACCGTGGTAGGCGCAGTTTTGTGGGCCCTGAAAAGGACCGTGAGGGGAACAGATTACCAAAGATCGCTGAAGCTTGGCACATATCAGGACATACACATGTTCGTTCGTAGCTGCATAATTTACAGAGGAGGCCAAAATTCTGCAATGTCAAGCAGTATACTGTCGAACGGGTCTGACTGACGAACTTTATTCCGATGTCGCCACAAAAATTCACACATGTAGGAATCTAACATGTGTCTGTGCCAGGTGCCAGAACGAATAGGTATATCCTGTGTACATATGTGACATCTCTAACGATCTTGGCGAACTGACAAGGACAAACTCATCTGGTGATTGTTAGCACACAGTCGGACGGTGTGTAGAATGCCCCGATTCTGCAAAAACTTCACACAGTTCTCTTTGTTACGTGTAAAATCTGTCACCTCCAGTAAATTCATCTTCCACGTCTCTGGACCGCTATCAAATGACAAATGGCACGATAAGATTTGCAAGAAAAAAAAAATTTCTACACTACAAATGGGGGAGAGCTCACAATGTGAAATGTCACGTTTTCAGTCAAGAAAGAGTACGGTGATCGGTTTGGGTAATAAATTTCCAAAATAATTATTACCCGGTGAATTAACGCACAAGTACCAATAAAACTACTGTAAGCAGAGCTATTGGAATCGTGTTCTTTTTCTTCTTCTTCTTCGTTCGTCCTGAAAAGGACGTTGGTTGCGTTGTGTCCGTTTACAGCGCAGCTGCGATATTTGTGCCTTTCGGCCGACACATCCGACTTCAGCACGGCATTTTTGGGACCGGGTTAGCCTTCCCTCTTCGATCCCTACTCACTCAGCCAGACTGCAGTGATGCAGCCTGTTTCCAGGACCACCACTTGACGGTGGAGTAGGGTCTTGGTCAGCTCTGGCTCGCTGACCCTGACGCAAGCAGTCTAGCTATGGGTCGCTTACTGCATTTCTCACTGTTGACGCGTCTTGGGTCCCGGAATCGTGTTCGACTAACTTGGATGTAACAGTGACGTGGAGGCAGTCGAAGTAACTGAAGCATCAACAAATGTACTTAACACAGACGTTTAATGAAACCATGATCTCCCAAAAAGTGAATTAACCAATGCAGTTTACCAACATACTCACATACTAAAGAGCAAAAGCCTGTTTATTTCTCCGTGTCGAGCTGTCATTACTAATTACAGTCCTCATTTATTCATCATCAGTTTCCTTTTCGCTCCCAGTGGAGCATACAACCACCACTTCACTGTCCACCCTTACAGGAAGCCTGCACAAAACATTCACATGCTCTTACAGTAATGGTTTCTGAAGCAGTTTGATTCACATGGTGTGATTGCCAGCCACATGCACAACCTCACATTAGTCGCCTTGTACGATAAAAGAGATGTTGCTGTGACAATCCATTTTAACGTTTAAAAAAAAATTGAATGTGGGACTCACATGTCCCGTTTTCAATCTTGCTGTTTCAGAGATCTCCAATAGCGTCCGATTCATAGAGTGGTTAAAACGCTTGCCGCTCAGGTTCTGGGGGTGGAAATATGGTAGCGTCACGCTGCAGTCTAAAAAAAAGGTAAAGGTAGCCATAGCAGATACTCCCGCAGGGGAGTGAAGTGTTAGAGATTTCATTATACTAGGTCCAGCATCGAGAGCTGGGGTGACCAGGTCCCGTCCTCGCTGCCTTTTCCTTCCCTAACTCAAGAGCAACGTCAGGTACAAAGTCACACGCCCTCAAAAAAGCCCATGTTAAGTCCTCCTGTCAGCCCGTGCCATCAGCTCAAGGTTTTCAATATCTTCTTCATCCCCTTCATGTCAATCTCCAGTTCCCTCCTCCATGTGTTCCTTGGTCTACCTCTGCCTCTCTTACTCTTGGGATTCCAGAATAAAGACTGCCATGTGAAGCTATCAACAGATTTCTTCAGTGTGTGTCATATCCATCTCCATCATCTTCTTCTCATCTCTTGTTGCACTGGCACTTGTCTGGTTCCTGTCATCAGTTCTACATTAGTGATATCACTTCAATCTTCTATTCTACGCAAGCACTTATCAATGACAAGGAAGATGGAAAAAACTGTTTGCTGCATACCGCCTTTAGGGCCACGGAAAAGTTCAAGGAGAAGAAGAAGAACAAGAAGTTGGTGAAAGATGTGTGGCTGTGAACTCACCTACAAATGTCTAGAACGTCGTTGATGGAGTGAGCCAACATGAGATCCTCGTCCTCTTGCTTGCACGAGGTCTGGAGACGTATGGTGGCGCCACTGGATGTGCATTCTTCATTACCGGAAACTGTGGAAAGATGAAATTAACAGCTCGTTGTTCGTTGTAATCTGGAAGCGCATTTTCTAATGCTGTTGTTATTATGATATTGATAGTAATAATAGGCGTTGACGAATATAAGCTCATGCATGCCTAGTATCTCCAGGGTGGGAGAGGTAGAGGACGACTGCAAGACACATTGAGAAGTCTCTGGAGACAGACATGACAGGGATGAAGAGGACATGAAAAGACCTTGAGCGGATGGCACGGGACGAGAAGACTTGCCACACGTTTGCTGAAGGTCAATCCTCCTTGGTGAGCTACAGAGTAATGATGACCTTTATAATTTTTGTTGATTATCGCTACTGTTAATTACGTTGGTTAGCCTTGTTGCTGTTGTGCCTGCTGTCATAATTGTGATGATGTTCTTTGGGAACAGACGCCATCATACAAGGCTGCAAGGTCTATATATATATATATATTTATGAACATGCGTCCTAATATAAACGGCTAGCCTTGTGTCAGGGTTGAAAAAAGGGGAGTGGGTGGGTTGGTGTCTTGACCAATCGAGGCAAAGCTCCGAGGTTTTAAAAAAACAGAGGGAAGGAAGAGATTGCTATTTATTATTGGTTAAAACAATAGTGCTGCAGTGGAGTTTTGTCATTGTTCCGGTTAGTGTAAGAAGTAATAAACAATTAATGAAAATATGTAAATGACAGGCACTCGAAAGGAACAAAGAAAGGAACGAAAGAAGGAAGGAAAAAAGAAACAAAGAAGGAAGGTAGGAAAGAACATGAAAAGAAAGGAAAGGAAAGGAAGGACAAAAGGAAAGGGAAAAAGAAAAGGAAAGGGAAATAGAATGGGACAAGGAAAGGGAAAAGAAAAAGAAGAGGAAAAGAAGAGGAAAAGGAGCTAAGGAAAGAACGACAATACTCAACAGAACAGTAATATAAGTGATAGCTACTCCGGGGATTCCAACCGGGGACCATACGAACGGCGCCACCGCCTCGCTGAGACTGTGAACCGTGTGACAGGACAACACGATCAGCTAAACAGCTGTAGTATTAAATATTCATGGTTGATTTCAGTAATTTTATTCGCGGTGTTGTTATTCTCGTGGTGGTTGTGACTCTGTGTAGGCGTAAGCGTGGCTGCGATTGGCCGTTTCCGTTTAGGCTGGTACCAAATGCTACCAATATAACAGAGAATAAAAGGGAAGTTTATTTCTAAACTTATAGTGATTATTAAGTGGCAGAGTAGTTAAAGCGCTTGCTTCGTAAGACAAAATGAACCGGTTCGAAACCTGGTAGCGTGACGCTGCAGTCTACCCAGATATAAATGGGTACTTGACTCTGCTCCTGAGTTAGAGTAGACATAGGCAGCGAGAAAGGGAACTAGTCACCAGATCCCGTAAAAGTGTCACCCAGTATAGTGGAGTCTCTCACACTTCCCTCCCCTACGGCAGTATCTGCCATGGGACTACCTACCACAGTGATTATACAAAGACGTACAGACAACAGTAGAACACTAGACAACAAAAAAACAACAGACATGAGTGGCTTACCCAGGATTCGAACGGAAGGTCCAGGGTTCGAATCCTGGGTAAGCCACTCATGTCTGTTGTTTTTCTGTTGTCTAGTGTTCTACTTATTTATTTCCTACGAGTGCCTGATAACATACCTTTATGTTTGTCTCATATTAATTTACAGACAACAGTGATGAGCAGGCACGTGCTTGCCTGCGACCATTCAGATGACGTTATTCAAAACATATAAGTTGTAGATGATGATCCATATAACATAAGAAAAAGATGATATAAATGATGATGATGATGACATATCAACTGTTTTCATTACCACTGTTTCCTCTTTCGCTCATTATGGAGCATGGAGTTACCACTATAGCCCCCCCCCCCCTTTCCCCCCTGCCCCCCCCCCCCCCCCCCCCGCAGGAAGCCTGCACGAAAGCAACTTGTGTGCGATGGTATCTGTAGCAATTTATTTATTATATTCATTACACGATGAAGCTGTCAGCCCCTAATTTAATTTCAAATAGGTCGTTTCTTACGACATGCGTGACAAAGTCAGGGTTGTGGATTCGTCCAAAAAAGTTTCCGACTCGTTCCACAGTTAACTTGTGACATGGCATAAAATTATGCACTTATCTTGTATATGGAGTTATATGTATAAGTATGGTATGTGTGTGTGAATAAATGAATACGAGGCTTTCGTAGACTACATTTTAAACTATTCATTCATTCATGCAGTAATATAAAATAACAAATCATCCACACCTGCACACTAATGACTGCTTTGCCAAACACCATGAGGTTAAATAGTTTCATTTTATCTATGACGGGAACATTGACAGTGTATATAGTTTATTTTCATTTCTTGTGTACTTTTTTCTAAATGTGCCAAAAAAAAAAAAAAAAAAAAAAATGATCAGAAGCAAATGAAATTTTTCTACAATATGCGAGAATGGATGTACTTTAACGCAAAAGCGGTTTTAGGAGTTCTACTGCTTTAAGATATTTCTAATTTTTTTTTTAAACGCCCCTCTCCATTGCGTCGATCAAATATAGATTTGCCTTGACTTAAGTCTTGTAAAATTCGCAGTTGGAGTCGGGACATTTTGTACCCACTCAACTGGGACCCAAAGATGCAGCAATAGAGAATGCAGTCAGCGACCCATAGCTTGACTGCTTGCGTCAGGGTCAGCGAACTAGAGCTGACCAAGATCCTACTCCACCTCCAAGTCGTGGTCCTGGAAACAGGCTGCAACACTGCAGTCTGGCTGAAAGATTAGGGATCGAAGAGGGAAGGCTAACCGGTCCCAAAAAACGCCGTGCGGAAGTCGGATGTGTCGGCCGAAAGGCGCAAATATCGCAGCTTCGCTGTAAACGAGCACAACGCAACCAACGTCCTTTTCAGAACGAACGAGGAAGAAGAAGAAGTACCCACTCAACTAAAAAAAAAATGAACGACTCCACAACTCCGACTCCGCAGCCATGGATGAAGCAATAGTCCTTTTTTTTTTGGTCTCCTTAGAAACCCTTCGGGAACGACCAAAGGTTTGTAAATATACTCATTATCATATTGTCTAACTAAAGGTGAACGGTTTTACTAATAAGCATCCATTATATGCTAGGCCGGATTAAACCAAGAAGGGTCTCTAGGCTGTTTGTTGTTTGCCCCCCTCTCCTCTTTACCTAATAGGCAATAATTTTAATATTTTTTATCCAAACCCCATAGCATGGCGATGGTATATACAGTACTAGTATTATTAATAGACTGGTATCTTAGTTTGTTAGCATTGCTTACCTCTTTTACTATTTGTTTTAAAAAATTAATGTTTATTAGTATAGTAAATACCAACGGGCTGATCACCCGTTTGCCAGTCACTTTGATTACGGAAACAACGGCAAACGGATTGATTTGTCGTTGCCCTAAAGACGCCATTAGGCGTGATGGGAACAACGGCAAAGAAAATCTATTCGCTGTTGCCCTTAAGACGCCACTAGGCGTAATGGCCACTGACTGCTTTGCCGGTCGTTGGCTAAGGACGGAAGAAGAAGAAGTATAGTAAATAGTTTATGAGCTGTTGTGATTTTGCTGTGATGCATTATGTCTTTTAAACTACTTTTGTTTTTATTGTCTTTTTAGAACGTTATGATTGCAATTGTAAAGTACAAACATTTTCTTTTTGTACATAAATCTATGAATTTTGTTGTTGTTAACTTATGCAATGACCCCTAAGAGCTCCGGGCCCCAAGGTTTCAGCTTACTTAGCCTAATGGATAATCCGGCCCTAATTATATGTATAGTTCTCATTGCAGGTGTCATGACTAGCTAGAAAAAAAACATTGGGAAATATCAGAAATCAAGGGGGCGAGAAAATGACGGAAATTTATCTGCGGAAAAAGAAGTCTTGGAATAACAAATTTAAATTCTTCAACATGATTTCATGACAGGAAGTGCATGGTGTTTTCAGTGGTTTAATGGAAAAGAAATGTACAATGCTGCATATGGCTAATGCTCCGTGTAGTTCCCAGGGGTGGCTGAACGTACGTTAAGAATGCTGCTCCGTCAGGCATGCTGTAAGTGGCTACTAATATAGGATAATCAGAAAATTGAACGAGGAAGCCTTCGCGGATTTAGAAGTCAGCCTTGACTTAATTACACACACAAAAATAATAAAGTAAAATAAAATAAATAAGATGCGGACTGTCGTGAAACGAGTGTAACCCACTACTTTGTTAATCACTATGTCGAGATACAGATTTGCTTCAACCAATCAACGAGCACCGTTCAGCAGTCTCTGAGACAGAATAAATTAACGGCCATCATGTTCACGCAAGATGGCGGATTAAAACTGAATAAAATTAGGCTGTACGAGCAAAAGACGAAACCGGAGGAAACCAATCAGCTTGCTCCGCCAGGAACCAACCGAAAGCCTTGCTTAAGAATTCACCTACCTATATAATCGGGCGGATTTTATGCATAATCACACATCACCGAGACGACGCCAGAGATACCGACCGACTGAAGAGGAAGAAGCTGTCACCTTGATTTAGAGCTTACCTGAGGGCATCGACCTGCAGCCTACTTCGCTAAGTCGCATCAAAAATCTGGCCGGTTGAATCTTAGAGGGTAAATATATTTACGATAACCTTTGGGAAAATAGGCTTTCAGCAGGTCTATAATGTTGGTATTTGTTGTGTGTCATTTATACTACCTATCAGGTTACTGATTGTATCTTGGGGAAATTAAGTATAATGATTGTATTTTCTATTATGATTGAATAGACGAAGGCTAATAGGACTCATACTTCAATCAATTGTCTCCTATAACTTGTCTATTATCTCAGATAAGACCAACTGCCATATAACCAAAACAGTCCTTGTTAGGACTCAACCTATTGTCTCCTATAACTTGTCTATTATCTCAGATAAGACCAACTGCCATATAACCAAAACAGTCCTTGTTAGGACTCAATCTATTGTCGCATCTAACTCCAATCTATTGTCTCCTATAACTCCAACCTGATATATCACCAAACAGTCCTCGTCTCATATACTCCTATCATAAGAACATAACGTTATTGTTAGGATATATGTTACCAGCTTGTATAGAACTCGTCAGAGAGGGCCTGGTATATTATAGGGGGAAGGAAATGGGTGTATCACACATAAATGTAAAGATTATTGGATGTCTTGAATTTATATTATGGGATGTATTCATGTATTGAATGTATTCATGTATTGAATTTATATTATTGATGCATTGAATTTATATTATTGACTGTATCCATGTATTAGTTTATCAGAAAGAATGCTTTGCAAGTAGACACCTGTCTTGTCTCGCTATTGCTAAATCATACTGAGCCATGTTGTCATTCATCCTACATGCAAACACTGAGGCACACGCTCATTTCATCCACATTAGAAATAGGTGGGCTTGAGGACAGAAATTAGCCCCTATTTTTGCTTTGTTACAGGTTTCAGTCATGTCATAAAACCTGAGATCGTATGTTCGAGTCAATCCCGCTGCCTGGAACTCCGCAGGAGCATAGAGGTTGACCAGACTCTACATCTTTGGTCCCCCTCAGTCTTGGGTGGGCTAAAGGAACGATACTCTGCCGTTGTTGTGTGAACCAAACAAAGAAGAACAGACTTAAGAGAGATGAGTACACATTAGTACCATTTCTGTCAGCATTGTGAGCATAGAAACTGTCAGTGATGAGAAAGTGAATTAGCATAGCAAGAGACAAAATTAACAGCATAGCTGATAAGTGTTATATCCTTAATTAACAGCACAGCTGATATAATTTATTTTGTTCCTATAATTGGAAAACTTGTTGTAAAATATTTATATATATAAAATAAATATTTGTAAATCACATGTAAACTTACAATTCCATTACATCCCATTTTTTTCAACATTCACCTTTCAGCATAAGAGTAGATAGTGTATATACTAAATAAATACTTAGGAAATTGTATTTGAAGCCTTGTCAATTTTATCATTGTTAAGCAAAATCTGTTTCCTTGTTTTTTTAATATCACAGTTAGTTACACAGCGGAGGTGGCACTTTATGTCGGTCTCCTCTCTACTATTGTTTCGAGATCAGACCATTCACAGCCGTAACTAAGTTGTGATACCAGTAGTTCTCTCAGACACTGGGACTTCACCATTTTCTGCAGAAATTCTATTTCTGTAATTGTCAGTACTATACTGATCCAAGAGCCAAATAAAACCTCTCGCCACACGGACAAAGTTCAGTTAGACTCTGAACAAATACAACAAAGAAAATTACAACGAATCGGAGACAACAAGCAGAAGAGGAAGATGGTGAATAGTGAGGCTGCTGTAAAGCTGTTAAAACAAATATATCAATTAAACAATAAAATGGGATGAAATCAGTTTTACAAGTTAACGGTACACAGGAAACAAGAGACGAAGGGTTAAACCCGAAACGTCAAACAAGGAGATTCTAGCATGTACTCGGAATGTGTCCTCACTGCTGACAGTCAACAAAATCACAAACTCTCGTACGTCAAACGATTCAAACGTACGTTACTGTACTCACTGGATTTATAACAGGCCCGTCTTGTCACTACTTTAGAGAAAAACCTATCAAACTTTCGCGAAACCGTCTACTGAATGATGTGCATTGCACAGAGCGACATGTTTATAAACTGTCCTTTTGTTGTACAGGAATCGCTTATCACATATGCCATCTATCTTGAAGAAGATTGTTGAAATAAGCATTTAGCATGCTCTCCCGTAACGCTGCTTCATAGATCTACACAGCTGAGACAATATCTAGCAATGAGAAGGAAGCAGAGAGAGAGAGAGAGAGAGAGAGAGAGAGAGAGATAGATAGAGAGAGAGAAAGAGCGAGAGAGAGAGAGAGAGAGAGAGAGAGAGAGAGAGCTAGAGGAGAAACATAAGGGCGATTCCACTAGGAAGACATGCACAGTATCAAGGGACACATCTGTTTATTCCTTCAGTCGTCTACCACAACCTGCATGCAGCTTTAATCGCGT